>VWZG01000022.1:324628-487036 GCA_013396735.1 Grallaria varia | reverse complement strand
GGGACAGCCCAACCCTGGGGACAGCCCAACCCTGCGGACAGCCCAACCCTGCGGACAGCCCCTTTCCGGAGGCAGCCCAACCCTGGGGACAGCCCCTCTCTGGGACAGCCCAAGCCTGGGGGACAGCCCAAGCCTAGGGACAGCCCCATCCTGGGATAGCCGAACCCTGGGGACAGCCCAAGCCTGGGGGACAGCCCCTCCCTGGGGACAGCCCCGCCCTGGGGACAAGGACCCGAGGCGGGGCAGGTACTCACTCTGCTCGCACTGCCTGCCCGTGAAGCCCGTCCTGCAGGTGCACTGCCCCGTGACGTGGTCGCAGTCGGCGCCGTTCTGGCACTGGCACACGCTGGCACAGTTCTGCCCGTAAAAGGCAGCCGGGCAACCTTTCAGAAATCAGAAGAGGGAGAGACTAAGAAATGAGCTGAAACCCAAACTCAAACGCGTTATCAGCACAAAATGTGCAGGCCTATAAACCTATGGATTTTCAGCCTCTGTGTATTTAATAACATTTATTGGATGGTCTAAATGCAGAGACACTATGACAGCCAATTTTCTCGAAGTAATGTTTCTCATCTCTTACAGAATTGCCTCTTAAGTGCTCCAAAAGAATGAAAACTTGACCCATCTACACAAACTACATTTTCAAAAAGTGAACGAAGATGCTAAACAGAAACTCTCTGAAAGTCCAGAGATCAATCAATTACTGCCAAGTGAAAGAGCCTTCTTAAGAGGCTCACCAGCATTGCATCTCCTCCTGCACAGGGCTGGCAATTTGGCAGCGGGACGAGAAATGTCATTTTCCTAACTCACACCACATACACTGGGGCAGGGACATCGACTGGGCAAATTCTGACCAGGGATCAATAATCTAAATGTTCAAAGGCAAAAAGCGCCCGGGGAAGCTCCGGGACTGTTGCCGGGGGTAGGGAGGTGAGGTTATCCCGGGGCAGGAGCAGGTGCGTGGCAGGGAGGCTGCAATGCTCGGCAGGGACACGAGGGAGCAGCAGCCGCTTTGCAGCCCCGGCCCCGCAGCCTTACGCTGGGTGCAGTAGAGCCCCGTCCAGCCGTGGGTGCACCGGCACTCGCCGTCGAAGGGGCTGCACAGCGCTCCGTTGTGGCAGCTGCACGAGTGGAAGCAGTCAGGGCCCCAGAACCCGGCGGGACAAGCTGTGGGGACAAAAACACGTGTCAGCCGACCAAAACCAAGCGGTGATAGATAGTGTGCTGGTGCTGCAGAGGAGCAGCCACGGAGGGAGAACCGGGGAGAGTTCAGTGAAGCACAACCTCACAGTGCAGAGCTTGGCATTGCTGCCCAGCTCCCAGGACAGCCACTCCTCTCCCAGGACAGCCACTCCTCTCCCAGGACAGCCACTCCTCTCCCAGGACAGCCACTCCTCTCCCAGGACAGCCACTCCTCTCCCAGGACAGCCACTCCTCTCCCAGGACAGCCACTCCTCTCCCAGGACAGCCACTCCTCTCCCAGGACAGCCACTCCTCTCCCAGGACAGCCACTCCTCTCCCAGGACAGCCACTCCTCTCCCAGGACAGCCACTGCTCTCCCAGACAGTCACTGCTCTGCCAGGACAGTCCCTGCTCTCCCAAGCCGGCAATTGCACTGCAAATCCTGGTGCCAACCTCCAACCTTTCCCAAGTTGTCAAACTTCCAGCAGCTCAAGGGAGGAGATTCTGTCCCTCTGCCCTCTCAGGTGAGACCCCCCTGCAGGGCTGCTCCAGCCCAGGGAACAACAGCACAAGGATGTGGAGCTGTTGGGGAGTCCAGAGGAGGCCCCAGAGATGCTCCAGGGCTGGATTCCCTCTGCTCTGGAGCCAAGCTGGGAGAGCTGGAAATGTTCACCTGGAGAAGAGAAGGCTCCAGGGAGATCTGAGAGCCCCTTCCAGGGCCTAAAAGGGCTCCAGGAGACTTTGGACAAGGGCCTGGGGTGACAGGACAAGGGGAATGGGTTTCCCCTGCCAGAGGGCAAGGAAGGAATTCTTCCCTGGGAGGGTGGGCAGGCTCTGGCACAGGGTGCCCAGAGAAGCTGTGCCTGCCCCATCCCTGAAGTGTCCAAGACCAGGGTGGATGGGGCTTGGAGCAACCTGGGCTGGTGGGAGGTGTCCCTGCCCATGGGACCTGATGGGCTTGAAGGTCTTTCCAACCCAAACCTTCCTGGGATACTGTGATTCCATGATTCTGTGATTCCCTAGGTAGGTCAGGTGGAAAGATCAGCTCTGCAGAGAGAACCACAGAGCCCCTGACCCCGACACAACACCCCTGTGTGCTCTGGGCACTCTCTCTTCCTGGCATTATCTGTGAAGACAATTTAGACAGGGTTGTAAGATATGGAGGTAATTTAATTTTCTTCTTGACATTCTGGAATTCTTGCACAATAAAGCCCAGCTATTCAGGTTTACTTTGCCATGCAATCAACCACTAAAATTACCACATTCAGCTGAAGCACAGAGTGCTGCTCCATTTACGTAAAAATGTAAAGAAAACTTCTTCCAATATGAATTCCCATCCAGAAATTCAGATTGCTTTTGTTGATGGGGCCAATATTAAATTGAAATCTCCAGGTCTATTTTATATTTCAACAAGTACAATATTAATACATTTAAAAAAATTATTTTAAGCCTCCCTCCAAAAAAATGAATGAAGTTACAGTTATTAGTGCCAGACTAAAAGATCCAAAATGATGATAGCCCTTCAATATAACAACTGTATTTTTGCTTTAAAAAGCACTTTCCATTGCTTGCTATTAAATACATGAATTAATAAGGCACAGTTCCCAGGAAACCTGAAAGTACAGAAACCATGCCTACTTCCACGGCTGCCAGTGGCTCCGACTCGGACCATCAGTGCAAGTTCCTGGCACGTGACAGACACCCCCAAAGCCAGAACAAGCAGCCAAAAATCCTGCCGTGACATGAATCAAATGAAAGGTCACTGAGCTCACACAGTGGGAAGCTGAACGGGGTTTGGCCTGAAGTGTTTGTGCTGCATGAACCAGAAATAGAATCAGGGACCCATAAGGACCATCCAGTCCCAATCCTGGCCCTGCACAGACTCCCCAAAATCCCACCAGTGCCCAGAGCCTTGTCCAAAGGCCTCCTGAGCTCGGCCAGGCTGTGACACTCCCTGGGGAGCCTGTTCCAGTTTTCCAAAGGCTGTGCAAGGCAGAGCTGCAGGGGCTGTCAGTGAATCCAGCCGTGGGGTAGGAGCTCAGATTATCCCTGGGCAACTCCAGGTGGCTCCAGGTGAAGTCCTGTGGAGGGAGGCAGGTGGTGACAGGAGCCTGGTGAGGGGCAGGACCACCCTGGGACAGCCACATCCCCTCCACGAGGAGGGAACTGAGCAAACAGCCCTTGGCTCACACCAGCCATAGCCAGGTCCTGCTGCCTCCCGAGCCCACACCGCTCGCTCTCTAAGAAAAAAACATCCTTTTTCAAGGTCAACAGAAACCAACAGTCACTTCCCAATTACAAGGCTAAATATAATGAGGAATCTGGGCAGCTTTCTGTCTTTTTTCCTTCCCCCCCCCTCTATTTTTGAGTGACAGCAATATTCTGCCTGTGGAAGCCACACAATAAAAGCAAAATTACAGCCGTCTGTTTTTATCCGATTCCTGCTTTATCACTTGAAGTTTAATATATTTTTCTCTGGAATGCTGTCTAATATGCTAGTTGTATCCTGAATATGAAGTAACATTTCTGAATGATGGGATATTGCCTCCCTCTGTGATCTAGCTTCAATTAAGGGATGCTCTCAGGAAATGACACTTTGGGATCAGCAAATGCCAATCTCCTACCTGGGCAATTTTCAAGAAGAAATCCTCCATCCCTCCAAGCCCACATTGACTTTTACAATTAAATTACATTTAATAGAAATATTTCGGCTGCCTAATTTCTCAATTCTGGAGGTATGGTACAAGAAAACATTTACTGGTTAATAAATTCTAATAGCTGAAAGAAAATGATTAAAAAAAAAAAATAAAAGGGAATCCAGCTAGAAATTAAAAGGGAGCATGGAGCCTTCCTTCCTGATAAGAGCTTGTGACCTCCCTTTCCTGGAATAAAAGCCAGTCACGGCTTCTGCAAACTCCAAATGTAGAAACTAATTCAATGCAAGGGCAACTTAGATTAATTAAAAGAAATAAGCTATAAAAGCAAGGCACTAGCTGCAAAGCATCAGGGACTTGCCCAGAGTCTGTCTCTTAACTATGAGCAAACCCCAAAATGTGTGATTTTAAAGGAGAGGAGGGAAAGCAGGACGTGGCTTACTCTGTGAGCAGTCCAGGCCGATCCAGCCTGGGAAGCACTGGCAGGAGCCGTCGATGGGGTTGCACGTCCCGTTCTCGGTGCACTGGCAGGGCTGGGCACAGTCCTTCCCGAACTGCCCGCTGGGACACACTGCAAACACACCCAAAACACACCCCACAGCTCAGAGCAACCACGGGAAGGCACAGGCCTTAACTTTTACCAACCAGAGATAAAATTCATGGCAACGTTTTGCCCAACAAACTGGGCAAAATTCTTCTGGGAAGCTGAAAACGGCAGAAAGGATTCAAGCCAGTACTTTTTGCTCACATTCCGATCATAAAAACAACAGGAAAAAGTCATCTCGACATCCATTTTTCTGCTGGAAGATGGAGCTAATATAGTTAGAAGATTCCAATTACCGAAGGGCAGTGTGGAGGGATGAAAAGAGGAGAGACAACCAGAGCAAAGGGGTTATTGGCAGAGGAAGAGAACAGGAAAGCAGAGGAAAATCCAAGGAAACACAAGGGAGTGGCTGGAAGGGATTGACCTCAGCACTTGGGAAGGGAGAGCAATTCGGTTGCAAATGTGGTTCCTCAGGATTATAGACACCTTTGGCTGAGAGCTGTGAAACAGATGTGCTGCATCCCAACAAACCAGCCCCTGCCCCTGGGTGCTCCCCTGCCTTAGTCCTGAAGTTGGAAGAAAAGAAACTCAAAGTTTTTCCCAGAGTCATCCTCTGGGAGCCTGAGCACATGACAGGAAACTAATAGACATGTAGATCTTCAACCTCCCACCAAATTATTGGAAATCTTTACCGTTAAAGTTGATGGAAAGCTCTGCTCAGTAACGAATGAAATGTTTCATTTCTGGGCCCTTATTGGCTGTGTTCCCTGACAAAAACAGATGTATTTCTAAAACAGGATAAAACATACAGTCCATCTTTGCACAGAGTGTAACAAATGGAACTGGACTTGTATCCTGGTAAATAATAGCGATGTCAAAAAAGTGATTAAGGCACTCCCCTGAATTATGCAGCTGTTTCACCACTTCAGCCTCTCTCACTTTCTCAAAAGTAGTCTCTGCAGGTGACCTCAATCTATCCTGACTGTGAATCAGGCATAGATTGAAATCCTGAGCTGTGATTCATTGGCTTTTATATAATATGCCATCCTCTACTCTTACTACAGCAGAAAGCTGAGGGTGTGCAGGGTATTGTTTTCTGCTGGCATTCCTATACACTATGGGCTTATCTGTAGGAGTGGGTAAAGTTGGGTTTGGCTTTCAAATTATGTGCTAAACAGAAGAGTTCCTAAATGAAAAGAGAGAAAACTAAACACAACATACAGCCACATGGGAAAGAGTAGGACATAGAGAGAGTGGGACAGCAAAGCCCTCAAATCACAGACTGAGCAAGGACCGAAATGATCTGTCAGCACAGGCTCTCCTACAGGCCACACCATCACTCCCTCCCAGTGCTCCACATCCAATGCTCCAGGCATTATTTATGGCATCTTTAGGATGGAGACAGATAACATCACCTCAATGGGTTTTTATAGGTACGAAAGAAGTAGCACTCGAAAGGCTTTGCTCAGAACAGGAGCTGATTTGTCCTGGAACACGGAATTCTGATGGATCAGGACACGACCTGGGATCCAGCCAGAGCTGTGGCAAAGGCACCAGGTCCCCCTTCAGCAAAGCCCTGCCCTGGTGCACTCAGGGGAGCTGGCAGAGGTTCCTTTGCTGGGAGCACCCCTCTCTCCGGGAAATGGGAGGATGCTCGTGGAATGCCAGCACAGACCAAGGACAAAAGGCTCATTCTCCTCAATTTAAACAGCCTGGTTGTGGATTGACACCTCAGCCCCCTGTGCAGGGTGAGACCCCAACACAGGCACTCCTTAAATGTCTCACCCAGTGTTAAAGCGAGCCTGGTGCTGCTCTCCTCGGGAGCAGCTGATTGTGCAGCGCAGACAGAGATGTTAATTAGCTATGAAAGCTCTGCAGTGGGACCCCAAAGTCCGGGGTGATGTCAGGTGTGTTCCAGCAGTGACAGCAGGGGACTATCAATCCATCCTGCCACATGATTGTGAGAGACACTCCTAAAACAGCTCTTTGCAGTTCAGAATCCGTGGACAAGCTGTGCAGTTTTGGGGGTTTCACAGCTCCTCACAAGCATGTGCTGCTGCTGGAAGGGTGTTCCTGCTCCCAGAAAGGAGATGAAAATTCCAAAGTGGAATCTTCATTTCACATTTTTCTAATGGAAAACATTAATTAGCTTTTTTTTTCCCCTACAAAATAAAGTTACATGATAACTCGTTATGGCAAACTGCAACACAAATTGATTTTAATTAGGACATGAATATTTTAAAATTAATTTACTGGATAGATCAACATTTCAAAGTAAAACCAGAAGTGCTGAACATCTGAGCAAAAATAAAATAGTTTTCTTAAGAGGATAATTAGACCTGCTTATGCTTTGAAATCTGGCTAACGTTTCACATAAAATGGACAAATTCACTGAAATATGTTCATTTTAATAAATTAATTGGGATAATGTTTAGTTGACTGTACAGCACAGGAAAAAGAAAACATGGTTACACTTAATTTATGTTTAATGACTGTGCAAGGGCTGCCTGCAATTCCCAGCTGCTGGAAGAGCAGGTCATGGAGCAGTGACACTGAGTTTCTGCAGGGACAGTGACTTCACAGAGGGCAGGCACCTCTGGAATCTCTGTGTGGGAAATGCCCATAGCAGGATGAAACCACTGAGGCTGCAGAGCATGGAATACGTGGGTGTTTCCAGGATGAAAAGGAAAACTAGTTAGAAGTGGAGTAACTTCCCAAGGTACAGAAAGGGGATGGACATTTGGGGGAGCTGAAGCTCCTCTTCACTTTTGAAGATGAACTTTCTCTCCCTTATATCAAACTTTCCTGCCTCCTGCACTTGTGTCCCTGATCTCAGCTGTCCCCAGCTGGGCCCTCCACGGTGGCAATGAGGTGGAAATACCTAAGTAGGTGTTTGGTCCTGTGCCCCTGAGCTGGCCCTTCCCTCAGGCAGCCCCTGCGCGTCACACCAAGGAGTCACACCAAGGTGTCACACCAAGGTGCCATCAGCATTCCGGGCAGGAGAGGCTGAGCAGGAAGACAAATGAACCCACAGGCTGCTGATGTATTTACAGCAGGTGTCTCATTCCACAGGCATTTCAATCCAGCACTGCAGGCCTGGATTTATGAATCCAGGAGCACATCATATTTACAAAAGGGTGACTAAGTACCTATTTGCATTTCCTCTCCGAAGTAAAGAATTTCTTGGGATCTAAACTGCTGGAACAAGGGGAAAAGGCAGGGACCTCATGCTGGGTCTTGGTGCAAAGCCACAGCCACGCAAGGAGGTGGAATTTGGGGTTGGGCTCAGTACCTTGGTTGCAGAGAGGGCCGAAGAACCCGGGCAGGCAGTCGCAGTGTCCCGACACGTGGTGACAGGGCCCGTTGCTGTGCACACACTGGGGACAGGGCTGGCCACAGTGGTGTCCGTAAAAACCAGGGGGGCAAACTGAAACAAAACAGAGGAACTGTCATGGGTTTTCCAGTGTCTTCTCACTGCTGAAGCTCGAGAATTCTCTGTCTTAATCCCAAATCATTATTTCTTCACTTATAAACCAAATTAATTTCGTGGACAGCTGGAAGGACGGAGCCTGTTGGATTGTTCCACGTCTAAAGAAGGACAAGCCCTGAGTAAAACTGCTCCTGTGTTCAGACATTCCCACCTTCCCACCTCATGCAAGTCCTTGGCTATTTAATGACACAGTGGAGTCCTCAGCAGCCTCTCTCCTTCAGGACACTCACTTGAGTCTCTCTAACCCACTCCAGACAAACTCTTTGACAAAACACGGTAGTTTGAGATGTGTGAGACCTCAGAGCCTACTGCAGATATGGATAATAACACATATTGCAAGGGTTTTAAGGGAGGTAGGAAGAGAAACATGCACACATGAACAGACAACAGAAACCCAGGGTACCACTTCCCTTGGAAACTGAGCTGGGAATTCAGAGAAGGTGTATTAGGAAACAACATTTTATGTCTAAACAACTATGCCAAAAGCTGATTTCCAACCCTATCAGGAGCAATTCCTGTGCCCTGTTGGGGCAGACAGGCTGTACATGTTGTGGCAGGAGCAGCAGCCACTGTCAGTGATGAACAGCATCTAAAGATGGTAATTACAGGAACAGCACACAAAATCACCTGCTTTGCATCAGTAATGACACAGGATAGCTGAGCAAACTTGTCATGAACTGTGTGATTAATTTGTGTGCTAAAAACCTGGACTGAGAATGTTACAGAATTTGTACACAGGGTACAGAGCCAAGCTTCGGGCTCAGCATCTCTTCTGAACACAGATTGTTGCTTCTATACGCACATGTAGAGTGAAAAACCATCCACTGTCCAAACACTCACTGCAACAGATAACACCAAGAAATGTTAAATTGCAGTAAGTGACTGCAAACATGCCTTTGTATGTTTTTATTTTCACTCCTGTGATTCTCTGTTCCACAGTTCTGCCTCAGGGGTTACTTTATCATGTCCGTTCTATTTTTCCACCAGGTGAGACTTTTCTCTGGGTCTGGATGTTCACAGAGTGTGTCAGGCTCTTACACCACTGCACATTTCCAGCTGGAACTCAGCTGACAGGCTTGTTGATATATATACCAGCTTAAAAACACCCTGGATCATTCCTGGAGACACTTCTGCAGGCTTAAGAGCACTAAACTCTCCCAGTGTCTCATGTAATCCCGATTACACAGACACAACCAGTCAGCTGAGAATCATTGGCAGCATCACCTTCAGTGCTGCCCTGTGCAGGCTAAATTCTGTTTCTAAATGAATTTCCAAGAGAAGAATGTGGATGATTTTGAGAACAAGCTTAGCAGGCTAAAGGTGCCCTCACCCACTAGGTGGTCTCGAGCTCCAATCCCAAGGAAGAGGTGGAATCAAGCAGAATTCCCATGCCATGTGCTCACAGAGGCATTTCAGCAAAACAAGGATATAGCAGGAGCATCCCCAGGAAGGAACTTTCTCCCCACCAGATCCCAGTAAACACCCCCCAGGGAGCAGCCTCATGACTGGGCTTGCAGACTGGGCACAGGATTTGCCTCTTGTAGCCTCTGTGCCATCAGCTGATAAAACTGAGCTGTTTTTTTTCATCTCAGAAAGGTCAGAAACTATTAACTTCTGGAAGTTTTGCACTCATAAGGTTTCAAATTTGTAAAACATTTTCTTCCCCAGCTCCCTGAAGCTCTGAGTACCACATTTTAGCCTTGGAGAGAGGTTTTACAGCTACACAGATATGCTGAAGCACCTGGAAATTGGGGTTTGTAATGGAAATGCTTATAGGCCATTAACTACAGCAGTGCTAGAGGTCATCGTTATAATGGCTTTAAATAAAAACTGTCAGCTACAAATTATTTTTAGAGACGAGTGTGTTCTGGTGTCAAGTGTAACTGGTGAAATCAAAGGGGATGTATGGACTGGGAATGCAGAATGTCTTACAGGAAGAAGAAGAGGAGCTGCTGCAAAAAAGAAAGACAACCCCAGTTCTTGTTTACATGGGAAGATGGTTGTGTGCAGTTTGGATCAGTGAACTGGGGTCCCTGAGGGGCAAACGCAGCTTCCCAGATAAAGCAAATGAGAGGGTTTTTATCTGCTTGGCACATTTGAATATGTAGCAGCAGAGCATCAGACAGCAGCTATTTCAGGCTGCTGTTTCTTTTTCTGGCATAGAGAAAAACATTGCCTTGTTATTTGGATGCCAAGGCTCATCCACTTGTTGTTATGTGAGAGGTAGTAGCTGACTCTGTTTAAAAGGTCCCCAGGACTTCACTGTGTCCTGCCTGCTCCCTTCAGGTCACCTGTGACCTCCCAGGCACAGTGACAGACCAGAGGAAGAAACACAAGGTACGACTCAACGCAGTGAGTCTCCACCTCCTGATCAAGGAGTACTTTTAGGCTCTTTCACCCTTCGGGAGCTCCAGCAGCTCAGGAACTGTGGGTCTGTCTGTGTGGTGGCACAAAGGGGCATTTCTACCTGCTCTGCTTCTGCCAAGGAGGGCAACTCTTACTTCTCTGGCACAAGGGCCCCCTGTAGCCCGGGGCGCAGTCGCAGGAGCCGTCCTGGGGGGAGCAGGACCCGCCGTTCTCGCAGCTGCAGGAGATGGAGCAGTTGGGGCCCCAGCGGCCCTGGGTGCACGTGCTGTCACAGCGCAGGCCTGGGGACAGAAGGACACACGGGAGGTTCTGATCAAAGAAACCCCGGGCTGGACTGATGCCTCGCAGTCCCTGAGAGCCAGTGAGGGAGCCTGGGAAGGAAACAGCTCTCCTTTCATCTGCTTAATAAAGTGAAAATTAAGAAAACGCCAGAGAGGTGAATTCTGTAGGTGTTAGTGGGCTCCTGCTCAGTCCTCAGCACCATTAAAGAAACTCTGCATGTCATCTGAGAGATGAAGGTCAGGAATTGCTTTAAAGTCACAAAATAGCTCAAATAACTGGTCTGGAAATAGGCAGTTGATTGAAGCCTGATTACTTACCTGTTGAGAATTGGAAGACCTAAAAAAGAAAAATCAGGGTTCTGCAAAACATGTTCAGTGTTTGGATTCTGGAACACAAGTAAATCCAGCCCTGTGTTGTGTCCTGTTCCCCTCCTGGCTCAGAGCTCTGGGGTTTTGTGCACATCCCCCATGTCCACCCAGAGCTCCCCAGTTCTGGGACAATGAACCCAAGTGCTGGCCCATCCAGTGGCCATGTGTGAGCACAGGCTGACCATCTGCACGGTCCGAGGGGACTGGGACCTGCCAATCCAGCTCCCAGTCACTCCCAGGGCAGTAGGCTGGTATTTATCACTATGAAAGGTAAAGCTTGGAAACACCCAAAGAAACACACAGCCAGAAAACTTACCCTGAGGCTTCTGCTGTGGTTTCAGCTGGTTTTGCTTCAAATGGTGACTTACAAAAAACAGCCTTGTGCCACCGTTTGTCACATGTAAATGTGATCCGAGGACCTGGCCCTGCACTCATGTCCAGAGGCTCATGCTCTGCTGGCACAAGGCAATATCAACACCTGCAATTAGCAGAGCTCTCTGCACGACCAAGGGCTCCTTGGATGGAAAATGGTTTGCAGGATCATGAACCAAGAGGGTCATTGAGCAGTGCCAGTTGCAGGGAGCGGCACTGCCAGGACAGGCCGACAACAGCAGGAAAAATGAACCACAGACTGGCTGGGAAATTCTCCTGACAACAGGACACGGAGGGCACCCCACGGCTGGTTTGGGGGCACCACACCCCAGCTGGGCTGGCAGCACTGGGATGCCCTTTCTCAGCCCTGCACAGGTCCTGCTGCACAGTGGGATCAAACACGGCCAGAGGCTGGGTTGGGGCATGGCTGGGACAAACCCCATCCCAAGGGATTCCTCCACCTCCAGCAGCCTCCCCAGGAGCTGCAGGGGATGCTCTGCAGCTGCAGTGTCTGCACGGCCACCACAGCACCTGACAGTCACTATAACCACACTTACACTGCAGTTTCTACTTGGTTTTATAAATCTCCCAGGGTAATACAGTAAGAAATACTGCAGAGCCAAAACTTCCCTTTCCTGAAGATTAATCACGCAATTATAATGTCCCTTCCTAGAAAATCTTAACCAAGTCTGGCAAAAGTACAGTTGGAAATGTGGTTTCTAGTAATACATGACCGTAGTTTTATTTATAAAGAGGCATGGTCTATGCTGTAGAGCTTAATAAAAACCACATTAAAACACAGTAAAAACTTAATACAAGCTCAATTCCTTCCTAAGTAAATAAATCTGAAAAAAGGGAGTGGAAAAAGAGACAAGAAACATTTGTATTAGTAAAATCCAGAACAACAACTATTTTAAACAGTCTTCCCTGCTCAGTTTGAAATCAAATATATCCTTGGATTACTTAAACAACAAATGCTTTGTGTGTGCATTTATGTCATTTATCTGCAGCACTGTGTAATTAAAAAGTCAGACAATAAATTGTAAATAAATAAATGCATTTTGTATTTCTAAACACACATGTGCGATCATTTATAGCTCTGAGTCTCAGCGTGAGCTCCCAGGAATGAAACTCAGACACAAATGTAGAAAAATGTGTGTTAAAATTACAATTCTGTCCCTGTGAATGGGTTATTTATAAAGTGGGACAATTAAACAGCACTATTGCTTGTCTCTTCTTGACAACGTTTGGGGAAGAAGGACATGGCTCCTTTCTCCTGGAAGGCACCTGAATTAAAATGCCAGGGCTGTTCCTCGCAGCAGCCAAGCCCTTCCTTCAGTAATGAGTAATGAGGGATGTCTTCCCACTGCTGAGGAAGGGAATGACTCATTGTGGAGCTGATTGTTGGAAGGAAACGCAAAGGGGGGAAAGGGAACCTTCCAGAAGCTGCTGACACCCATCCCAGCACTTATTTACTTGTTCATTGCCAGGAGACAGTGGAGATGGGGCCACAATCAGTTTGTCCTACTTTGTATTGCTCCAAGTTAATTCGAGGGGAAGATTCCAGTTTTGGAGGCTCCTGCACTCACTGAATTGCAAACGCGAGGGAGAAGTTAAACTGCACCTGCACACGCATGTTGTGTGGAGCTGTGCTAGAAAAAGCACCTTAATTCGACAATCCCTCCTCTGCCAGTGTGGGGAGGGGCAGTCCAGCCCTCCCAGCTGCCTGACACCTGGAGCCAGGGAAGCAGGAATGGGAAACTCTAACATTTACTTTGGAACGGGCTGATGAACATTTCTGATAAGCAATTAGTTTTCAATTTCCAGAGCTATAAAAAGTGCTGAGGTTGACACACCTCTGCATTATCTCACGTTACAACCACAGACTCCTAATTTCTGAGCAAAATCCTGGTTTCACGAGCATGAGACTGAAATTAGAAAGACAACCATCAGAAGAAGAAGTCCTTGAAGCTGCAGGAGGCAGTTCTATACATAAACTCCATTGCCTGGATACCAGGGAATTATCTTCCAGCCTGAGGCTGTGGTTCACAATTGCAGACACTGGGATAAAATTACACTTCCAAGACCTTCTTAAACAATGTTCTGGGGGTGAATTGTAGATGAAATTCACCCAACTTCTACAAAATTGTAGTTATCCACTACTGGGCAGGGGGATTTGCACTCCCTGGCACTAAGGCAGAGCCCAGGGAACAGCAAGTCCATGGTGCCTTTAATCCAGCCTGTGGCAGAGCATCCACAATCCCTGCCTGTCCCAGCGTGGATTTGGGGTATTGGATTTCTGGCTGCTCTCCAGGGGTATTTCCACTCTTCCTGTGGACTGCTCTGGACATGGCATTTAGCTAAGAGTCCCAGGAGTGGCTTCACTGCCCACCCCGACCTCCTTGACCCCCCCAGAGCAGCCACGACTGCACTGTGCCAAGGGACAGCTCCCTGGGACACCTCTCCCAAAGTGCTTCTCCCTCCCCACAGGCCCTTCCAGGACATTTCACTCCCAAGTGGCCAAGCAGCTGCTCTCAGGGACACGGGGAGGGTCCTGTGTCACTCCAGGCCAGAATTCCCACAGGTGAAGCCAGTGGGTTGTGTGGGAATCTCCCAAAGTGGAGCTGCAGATGGAAACTCAATAAAGGACAGCAACAGGGAGAGATGCCGAGGAGGAAAAGAATCACCAAATGGTTTGCGTTGGAAAGACCTTCAAGCTCATCCCATCCCACCCCCTGCCATGGGCAGGCACACCTTCCACCAGCCCAGGGTGCTCCAACCTGGCCTTGGACACTTCCAGGGATCCAGGGGCAGCCACAGCTGCTCTGCCCAATCTGTGCCAGGGCCTGCCCATCCTCACAGCCAACAATTCCTTCCCAACATCCCACCTCACCTGCCCTCTGGCAGTGGGAAGCCATTCCCTGTGTCCTGTCCCTCCATCCCTTGTCCCCAGTCCCTCTCCAGCTCTCCTGGAGCCCCTTTAGGTGCTGGAAGGAGCTTCTCAGCTCTCCCTGGATCCCTCTCTTCTCCAGGTGAAGCCCCCCAGATCCACTGGGTTTGAGATCATTGGAAAACAAGTTTACCACCAATGAACTTCATGTCTGGCACGAGCACTGGCTGATGGAAACTCCTCAAGTGACACGTTTTATCCCAATACATCCCAAATCAGCTATTACAGCCCAGCTCTGCTGCAGAGTGGCCAGAGAGGTGGGTGTCTGGTGTCTCAGTGGGACTGGTTTGCACGGAGCAGCTCCAGTTTGTGCCAGAAGAAGTTGGTTCTTTGTCTTAAAACTGACAAATCAAGCTGAGATGGATTAAGCTGAACATCCACACAGCCATGAGGAAAAGAAACAAGAACAAGGAAAAAAAGCCCTCCAAGCCATACAAGTGGGACGTGAGGCATCTACTGAGGAGCTCCTTCATGGGCTGCTGGCATTAATAATCTTCAGGGGCTGCAGGAAGTTTGTCAAACTAATGCAGATTTAGTGCTGCTGTAACTACATCACACTGAAGGACTTTGGAGGGGAAATTCCTGAAAGCCAGGCATAAGCAGAATTCCCTTTCTTCCCTCTCCAGCTTATTTCTGCAGTCGCACGCGTGCCTGGGGACTGTGTCTGTGGCTCTTAATAAAGCCTGCCACTGTTTCTCTGCTGTGTCTCTGGACACTTGGAAACTTAATACTCCAAACACAATAGAAGGGCAAAAATGGAGGGAATAAATGAGAACCAGAGGCCCATTCTGGACCAGTGCTGTCCCCCTGGCAGCAGGCTCTGCAGCACTGCCTCTGTGCTGCCTGCCATCTCGTTATTTTTCAGGGACAGAGAAATTTGATAAATTATAGGATGTAGCTCCCTTCCCCCCATGTACTTTAATTTTACATCTACCAGTGTACAACTGTAATTATTTCTCTGAATAAGATCTTCAGCTTTTTTTTTACCCTCAATAGTCCCAATCTAAAGACAGATGCAACATCAATTAGGAATGACAGGGACGATTTCAGCAGACGTTTGAATCCAACACAAACACTGTGCTCTCCTCCACCTGTCTTTCAACATGACATGAAGTCATAATAATCTTTTATTTCTGGCATTTGAATTGCTTTGGGAAGAACTGCTTTTCAGGCAAAAATAGGCACTGGATTTTGCAGGCAGTGCCATGGAGGCCTGAGTTTGGTGAGTCATGTTGGGCTGTGATCTCTGAACTCTGGACCTTGTTCCCTTCTCTCTCCCCAGGACTTACTGCTGTTACATTTAAGTTGTCCCTATAAATTCTGTTTAAATCAGCTTCGTATTTGAGATTACAACCAAGTGCTTTCCTATTTTGCCGCTTCAGTGTATAAAGGTAGAAGAAAATTCAGTAAGAATGTAAGAAGGGCCTGGCCAAGCCGTGATCAGCTGCTCAGAGGTGTTCTGACTGCACCAACAAGAGTTCACAAAGAATTCTTGATGCTTTCCCTTCACTTTTTGCATCTTTATATTTATTCCTACCTGAGGCAAAGCCTGAAGTATTTGACTCAGATCCAGTCAGAAGCACCAGAGCTCAATTCCTGACAGCTCAGCATTTAAGAATGCTGAAGAATGAGAAAATCAGTGTGGGGAGGGCAGCAGACAGAGGAAAACATTAAGGGATCTCTCATAAAATTAAATGGAAACTGTAAGAACTGGTGGCTGCTCATCCAGTCTGCAAATAAGCTATTTTTGTTTTTTATATAGTGAAACTCCTTGCCAGAGATAACTGCAGCTGCACTCACATTATCTGTGAACTTCTGTGGTGCTCTCAAATGCTTTTTTGACTGATTTTGCCCCAGACTGGTGCCATGGAGCCCTTCCTTCCCTTGCTCAGCACCGCTCACCGATGGGCTTTGGAGGGGCCACTCCTGAGTGTAACAGCCCACCAGTTTGAATGAAAGCTCTGTGATCTGGTCCTAAATAATGAAGAATGAGCTTTTCCCTGCAGCCAGTGAAAAATTCTCAATTGTCCCCTCTCTCATCTCTGCACGGGCGATTTATGCACCCATTAATGTAAGCGTTTCCCTGCAGGTAATGCACTCAGAGCCTAAAGCACCTCCGAGCAGCTCTAATCGCACCCCGGGTTTTAATTACCCAGAGAAATCTCCAGACATGAATCACCCAACCCAGGGAACTGATGCAATAAAAGCTTTTGAGGCAAAGACCTACCTCACCAGAGAGGAGGCGAGCCCAAATGTTTGCTGACATCGAGGGGGAGGGTGGTTCCCTTGCTCCAGGATGTTCTCCAGGGTGCAGTGCTGCAGGAGCAAACAGGGCTAACAGAAGACAAGCCCTACCCAGCCCTCCTTCACCTCTGGGGTGATTCCTTCCCACTCCTCACACGCTGGACATGGTTGCAGGACAGGGAAGATCCAAGCAGACCATCAGCAGGTCCCCAGGAGGGAGGAACTTGTAAATGGGAAACCTGCCTTGTTTTCCTGGCTGAGACGTTTGACCCTCAGGCTAAGCCACGAGTGAAGAACAGCTTGGCAGGAGCTGGTGGGCAACCAAATCCTTCTGTGTTCAGAAACACTGAAACTCAACCTTTTCTCCTTGGTGGAGGACAGGGAGGATGTTTACAACAGTTATCACTGCAAACTCTTTCAACACTAACATACATTTATATAACTATATATTTATATATATAATAGAATCAGAGAATTCCAGACTGGGTTGGGTTGAAGTGACCCTAAAGATCATCTTGTTCCACCCCCTGCCATGGGCAGGGACACCTTCCACCAGCCCAGGTAGCTCCAAGCCCTGTCCAACTTGGCCTTGGACATTCCCAGGGATCCAGGGGCAGCCACAGCTTCTCTGGGCACCCTGTGCCAGGGCCTGCCCACCCTGTCAGGGAAGAGGGTGTAAAAAATGTTTCCATTTTTTCTAACATCCCATCTAACGCCCTTGTCCTGTCGCTATATGCTCTTGTGAATAGTCTCTCTTCACTATATCTATCTATATCCCCCATTTTAGTTTGCAGGCTGTTTGCTGCGTGCTCTTCCCTCTTCCCTCCACACACAGCACGCCAAACATCCAGGATTTGCTCTGCTGAAATGTGCACAAATAATTTCTCACCATTCCTCGCCCACATTTATTTATAGGTGACTGTTGTACACACAGCCAAGTTTATATATATAGGATGACTCCACATGAGAATGGAAAAGGCTTGGGTACCTCCGGAATGGAGTTCCTTGTTTTTGGAACCCATCAAATCAGCATCACCCAGGATGCCATCCAAGCTACATCTTCTCTCATAAATTCAAAAGCTGTCCTTTAATAACCAAAAGTAAACCTAAAAATAAATACAAAGATCAGTGGACTTGTGTATCTCCTGTGTTTGTGAGACTAATACTGCAATGATTTGCATACATGCTGAAGTTTAGCAGTAGCCTCACTGCAGATGCTAATTATAGTCTAAGGGTCTGATCCAACTCCCACTGAATCAGTGGCAAAAATCCAACTGATTTCACAAAAGGTGAAATAAATTCAAAATGTGACGCAGGACAAACCCAACCAAAGCTCACAGAGATGGGAATCAGGAGCCCCCCAGATATCTGGCACAGACATAATTAACGTCAGGACATCAATGAAGTCTTTGATATAACTTCATAATTCATATTTTTGAAAATTAGCCCTATATCAGCGAGAACCATCCTTAAAGGTTCCTGTCAAAGAGGGAATTTTTAAGCACAGCCTGACATTAAAATCTTATCAACTCACTTGAAATTAAGTCAATGAAAAATTAAAGCTAATTTCTAATAAGCTTATCTTAGATTCATAGACTAAAGGGCACTTGTCGAATCCAGAGAATAAGCACACCTTTTCATATGGAAAAGATTCCCACACTGGAAAGGCAGAGGCCAGAAGGGAGGCTGAAATGCAACATTTGAGACTGACTCCAGAAATTTCTAGTTTTCCTGTCTGTTTAAAGCTAATGTAAGGATACAGAATAATCACAGAAATAAATTATTAATTTAAAAATCTGGGATAAGACTGCCAAAAGTGATAAATGCAAAATATGGTGTAGATAATGGGATTAGACATCTAGAAAATGCATGTTTAATAGGAACTTACTATTGCTCCATTCTGATATTTTAGGCTCTGTGTTACAAACCAATGGCATGAAACGGTCTGATGTAAAAAAAAAAAAAAAAAAAAAAAAAACACACCACACCNTAAAACGGTCTGATGTAAAAAAAAAAAAAAAAAAAAAAAGTCAACCCACGACACTGTGAATTCTAAAATCCTGTGGATCTTCAGCTAAAAAAAACCTGGAGGTGCATGAAACAAGTTCTAGATTCTTTTTTTTTCTGGCTTTAAATATGCATGGAAAATTCAGCTCCCAATTACAGCAGCATGCTCTGGGATTGATCTCCTAATGACAAGAGAATTATTTGGGTTTCAACCTAGCACAGCTGAGGACAGGATCTGGCCCTAAGATTATAAACTGGATACAGCTGCAATGGAAGAAAAGTCATATTAATACAAACAAAATGCATTTTATGGAAAGGTGGTTTTTTTCTTCAAATGTTTTTCACCTTCTTGCAAAGAACTCAGAGAAAGTGAAGCTGAAAATAGCTCAGAGCTCCCCGTCAAAGTGGCCACCGTTCCTTTAAAATTCAAAAAGGCCTTCCCCGGGGTACCAGGCTTATCAGTTTTCCTGAATTAATGTGCCCACAGGAGGGAAGGAACAGGTTCCTGGCTTTGAGTGGCAGTGCAGATGTCACTGGCAGCTGGCAAATGCTCCCGCCCGCCCTGTGCCCAGTGAGCCCAGTGAGCGCCTTCCAGCATCACACCTGCAAATCCCCAGCTGCACACTCCACAGCTGCTGGGCTGCACATCTGGGCAGGGTCAGAGACAACTGGCAATGTGTGGAAGTTCCTTGGGTTGTTCAGGACAGGGAAAGGGGTATTTTGGTCTCCTGGACGTACCAGCCAAGGGGGAGGCTGTTCCTCTGGGACACAAGTGAAGCCTGAAGGGGAAGAGCACCAGGGCAATGATGAGATGTTTGTTCCTCAGTACAAATAATTTTCATACCTGTGTTTGCCATCCTGACTAATTAAGGAAAATCCATGAGGGCTTCTCTTATAATTAACTACGGAAGGCACTCTTTTATGTTTTCCATCTCACTGCTACAGTACCACTGCATTTCCCCCCCACATCTTTGGGATGTTAAAATAAACTGAATAAACTCTGGCTACTGAGAGAAGCCCCTGAGTAACCAGCTCAGTGGATAACCGAGATAGCATCTGCACAACCAGAGCCCAGACAAAAAGGGAGAGGCGGAACAAGCTGCAGATAAGACAGCATTTCAGATTAAAGGAATCCAGATAAACAGGATTTTAACTGACCTTAACATTCAGAGGGAGGGAATGTACCCCCCTGCAGATCACTTCCTGTTTAATCCCCTGTAAGAGCCAGGGGTTACAGAGGACACACTTGCCACAACTAAGCCGAGGCACAGACTCAGCCCAGGCAGCAGAGCTGGGCGAAGGGCAGCAGGGCTGGGGCTTCCCTGCTGGGAGCAGGCTGGGGGAGAAGGATGTGGGAGAAGGTGTGGGAGCAGGGTGTGGGAGAAGGATGTGGGAGCAGGCTGGGGAAGAAGGTGTGGGAGAAGAAGGGAGCCGGTCCGGGAGGCAGGAGGGGCAGCAGCTGGGTCTGCCTGCCCAGAGAGCCCCAGCCTGGCACAGAGGGGGAAGCTGCAGCAGCAGAGGAGGGGCCGCCAGCTGTGCCCAGGTTAAGTGCTGAGGGCTGTGCCCAGTGCCCCAGCCAGAGGGTGCCTGGGTTTAACCAGCTGGGACCTGGGAGGAAGCTGCTCCTGGTGCCAAAGCTGCTGCCAGTGGGAACCCCAAGGAGGGGGGAACCAGCTGGGGGTCTGCAGCCCATCCTGCACAGCCCACATGGCCTGGCTGGAGCTGCCACCTCCAGAGCCACCAGCACAGCACCCACCACAGGGACACTGTCACCCGCATCCTCCCTGCCCACCCAGCAAGGCCACCAGGGCAGCGGGTCCTTTTCTGTCCAGTTTCAGGTTATTTATTAAGGAAGAGAAGTCTAATTGATATTTATGACCTTATCATTGTTACTGAGCACCCAGGAGAGGAGGCTGCACCTGAGAAAGATGAGACGCCTGCCTGCCCCTCCAGGCCTGCCTGCACCTCCAGGACTCATCTGCTTCCCCAGGCCCTTGCCTGCCCCTCCAGGCCCTGCCTGCCCCTCCAGGACTCATCTGCTTCTCCAGGCCCTGCCTGCCCCTCCAGGCCCTGCCTGCCTGCAAAGGCCCACCAGGAGCTGCTCCACCACACAGCACTCCTGTGCTTCCACTCCCGCTGCATATTCAGTGTGTGCAGGATCCCTAATTAACCACTCACAATTAGCACCGTAGCTCTCCAATTTCAAGCATTTTCATTTAACCACAGCGTACACAAAATAACAGCTGTCCCAGAGGTAACTGGTGTGGTGGGAGCTCTGAGGCACCTCCGGGCACACACACACAGAGGTGCAGGCACAGGAGTGTCTGTACCTAAAACACATGGCAGAGCTGGAGTGAGAGAGACCTAATTAACCTCTAGCAAACAGTCTGAGCAGAGCAGTCAAGATGTGATCCTCTGAGGGCTACGCATCTCTTTTTTACCTCAGCAGTAGATGTGAACCCCTCTCCTCTGCATTTCCACACCTGCAGGGGTGAGGTTGCACAGATGCAGACTGGTGCAAGCTGGAGAAGGCCCAGAGCAAGGCTGAGCCCTCGGTGTTACTGGTCCTGTGGAGGGGATTCAGCTCTGCCTCCCATCAGCAGGCCACAGACCCCGTTTTGGCCAACATTTGAACAAGTTTCACTCTGTTTGCACCCACTGAGAGCCTTTTTCCAGTGCGGGTTTTGACTTTTAAGCACAAATGCCCTGCTTGCCATGCTTCCTCCAGATGCATTTGTGATGCCACGTGCCTGCGTGCTCGGCTGGCTAATTTCCAGCAATAGCACCGGGGTTCAATCGTCTCCAGAGCTGATCCAGTCCCTGCCTTTGGCTGCGATTCCCCCCAGAACTCCAGGGAAAGGCACGCACGGCTCGGAGCAGCCTGTTGCCAGCGTGCTTATTTATGCATCCAGCTGGTTTGCACAGCTTTGGGATCTCCTGGCTGAGACGTGGGAATCTCTTCATCATCTTCCCATCTGCCAGGTACGCTCAGCTCCTGAAAATCACCTTCCACCAGCTGGCACCCTCAGAAGGTCACTGTTCCCAGTGACAGCCCCGATGGGTGCCAGTGACTTAATAAAAGGAGGGCAGCCTGCTGGGAACTTCCACCGTGTGCCACTCCTGACATGCCTTTTCCCTTCCCTTCCCTTCCCGTCCCTTCCCAGGCCTCCTCCACACCCTTACCATCCACCAGTCCCGGATGGTTTCTATGAGGAACATCTTGAAACCACTTTAAAGCAAATGGGTTCAATCTTGCCCTTGATCTTGACATGAAACACGGACATCAAGAGGGAGTCCCACGCCTGGGATGAACACACAGAATACGCTGGTTGCAGATGAGCTTTTGTGGCCATTAGGATCAGAAAGCCACGTGAATTCTCTGTTTGGTGGGAGTGGGCAGGGAAACCTTCAGATGTTCCATGATCCTGAACTTTTCTGATCTTTTTCAGGCCATGCCTAATTAGTACCAAATTCAGAAAGCAAAAATTTCAGCCTGAATTATTTATCACCTCATATTTATGAAATGCACCACAACACACATCATGGCCCAGTTCACAACAACTACAGATAAGATTAATCTTTCACTGATGCCATACTCCTTAATATGAAAATATAATTATCTAGCTGAAGAGTTTCTTAAATTACATACTTTCAGACTAGTACAAGCAGAATTTATCCCTGTGTCTGGTGCTAAGCCAAGTGGAAAAAACACTAGAAGCAGAATTGACTAAACACGTGTTGGCTCTGTCGATCAACAATTCCACCTTACACAGCCCTGTCAACATCTCAACTTCAATATGAGCATATTTTCCTCCCTGAAATGTGACCCTGAAGAAGGAGTTCCAGAACTGCAGGGGCACACTGAAGGATGAAGTGCTTAGGTTGCACCTAATCCCCTGCAAGGTAATACACATTTATCTTGCCCAATATGGAAATTAGAAGAAGAAGGACATCAGAAATTACTCCTGTCTTTACTCAGAGTAATTAGAATCAGCACTGGAGTTCATTTAAAGGTGTGCATGGCAGTAAGCACAAAGTATCTGTTGCAAATGCCTTTGAGAAAAAGCCACACCTTCAGCCTGCAAAGTTCATTTCCTGCAGTTTCCTCTGGAATGCTCCATCCAGAAGGATGTGTATTAAACTTCGAGAGTAAGTGTGTATAAGTATCTCTCTTCAATTTACTGTACTTTTAAAAACCATTTTCTCCCTTGCAGAGACTCCCAGTGACCACAGGAAAGCCCAGTGACCACAGGAAAGCCCACCAGCAGTTTCTCTGCTGATCATAAATAAAGCACAGGAGAGGTTTAAAGCCTGATAGATGCATATATTGATGGCAAAGAGAGAGGGATGCAGTGCAGCCAGTGAGGAGGGCACGGGGATGCAGGAGGGGATCCCAGTGAGCTGAGGAAAGGGATTTTCTTGGGGGAAAATGCCCTTTCCAGGGATACATGCCCAGTATCTTTGAAACGTAGCTTTGTTGTGAGCAATGTGTAGAACTTCCTAATTTTAATTTATTTCCATTGTATGTTCTAGGCATAATTTCACTGCTCTTGCTTCGTGCTGCTGGGAGCTGAGTGTGTGTCCTGTCCATGAGAAACAGAAGGCATTGCTTGGAGGCATCAAACAAGGGGAAAGGGGACAGGATCTCAAATCTGGCTGCCTGATCAGCCTGCCTTGCTCCACACACTCCTTCCACTTGTACTTCTCTGAAAAACAATTAAATTTTCCAGCTGAGTTGCTGTTAATACAAATGCATGTTGGCTGTCAGTGCCACTGCTGGTCCTGCAGTTAAGGGCAATAAGAGAAGTTCATCTCCCCCCAGGGCCCCACGGAGAGCAGAGGGACATTAAAGAGCATTTTGGGCAGCCAAGTGTGAAATCTCAGTCGGGTCAATAACTTGCCCCCACTGCTGTTGTGCCACTGACCAAAGCAGACAGAGACACCATCGGGGTGGAGTCAAGTGCAGGTCTAATGGTGCTGAGATCTCCAGCCTGGACTCTCCGACTCCACTGAATATTCCCTCTGCTGCTGTGCTATCACATGAGCTCTGCTCTCTGTACCTGCCCTTCTTTGGGACAACAGGCAGAGGGAACAGCAAAAATTGGAGTTTTGTATGATGGAGCAGCTGTCCTGGCTCCCAGAAATCAGAAAAACCCTCCCTGCATCCCAGGGATGATGGTCCCAGGATTCACAGCCACAAAACTGCACCCCTGTGGAAAGGGCTGGTCAAGGAGAAAAGCTCTGCAGGATTTCCAGCTGATCTGCATTCCTCCTGAGGATGTTCTTCCAGAAGGCTAACATCTGGCTCCAGGTTTGGAGCCATCCTTGACTCATCTGAATACAAATTTAATGAATGCCAATTATTGTCACCATCACAAGTGATTTAAATATGGGTGAGTTCAGCTGATCTTGTCTCACTCTATTATTTAAAAGTTTGCAGTCACAAGTCCAGTGCTATAACCAATGCAACAGCAAAGCAAATCAACCCAACAAAACCCCCAAACCAACAAATCCCCCAAGGTTTACCAGGGAAATTCGTAATTTTACCTGTCCAGCCTGCAAGGCAGCAGCAGTAGCCAGTGACAGGATCACACCCATCTGCGTGGTTACAGTCACAATGCTCACTGCAATTCAGACCATATGTTCCATCCTTCAAAAGTATAAATAAAAAGGCACTCAGTAATCAGGTTTTTGTTCTGAAATGTGCAAAATCATCTATCATGTCCCTCTTAATGCTGAGTCGCATTTTTTAAATTAACATACAGAGAAGATAGAAACTCAGTGCCTAATGTTTCTATATAGAACCAAATGAAGAATCACTTTAAAAAATGATGCTCAAGAAAATGCAGATAACACAGCAACAGCTCTGATAAAATATAATGCAAAATATAATACATCTACTCAGCTGCTAGAACCCCAATCTGTTATTTACACATGATTTCCTTCAGACAGCCCCAGACAAAATGAGATGCTGCCCTGCTCTGTGTTCAGCAGAGACACATGGGCTGTGGCTTAAAGGAGGTGCAAGAGCCCCCCAGAGTACTCACAGGGCTGGGCACAGAACTCCCCAGGGGCACTCACAGGGCAGGGCTGGGCACAGAAGTCCCCTGGGTACTCACAGGGCAGGGCTGGTCACAGAGGTCCCCCTGCCAGCCAGGGGAGCAGAGGCAGAAGCCATCAGCTGGCCTGCAGGCAGCTCCATTGGCACAGGAACACGTCTGGTTGCAGTTCAGACCCCAACTCCCACTGGAGCACGGAATAGAGCAATCCACTCCTTGCCACCCTAAAGAAACAGGGGAGAGAAACAGCATTTGGGATGTGTTCATGAAAACAGGCGAGGCTGAGGCAGCAGGAATGGCAGCTGCAGCTCTTTGACTCTAAGACCAGTTTCTGGGTGTAAATTAAGACTACCTTGGGGTCAAAGACTGACTCTTTCACTGTGACCTCTCAGCTTCCCCTCCCACCACTGTACATGCAGAGAGGGTGTTCGTATCATGGTGTTCACCAGATGAAGGTCTCTGGGGCCTCTATAGGAGCTGCTGGGGCAGCACGAGGGGCTGTGCTGCCTGCCAGGCTGGCCACCTGCTGCCCCATGGGCACGCAAGAAACTTGCCATTTGATGCTGCCTGTTTCTTGCCTCTTATTTTCACTTTTTTTGACAATGCTATTTAATCTAAAGCAGCTATTACACCTAAAAAAAGACTAAGGCCATCATTTCTAGCCATTAAGGCTCAAATCTTAACTCCCAGCCACACAATGACTTTCATTACACTGCAGCTGTACGTAATGGAGTTGAGCAGTAACTCATGGTTTATAATCCCTCATTAAATGGGGTTCTACAGTGATCCATTAATCCATGTTTGAAATGCCAGATTTTATCGTTATTTGCCTCACTTCTGTTTTAGGGCTTGTGTGTGTCAGACAGGCACAGCTCATGCTGGGATCTGGGGGAGCCCAGGAGACACTGGGCTGTGGAGCAGGGCAGGATTCCTGGATGGATACCTGGGTTGTGCTCATCACCAGGCACAGGAGGGAATTATGGACTCATGTGGGAAGAAAAGATGTCAGGCTTGCAGAGAGGTGAGACTTGTTGTTTCCCCAGGCTGGCTCAGGAGACAGAGGGCACCTGCCCGTGGCTGGGCTGTGCCAGTGCCAGGGCACAGGGAGGATGGCAGCGAGCCCCAGGTTCCTTGGGGCTGGCAGCTGGGCTCAGCCAGGAGCCCAGAGCAGCAGGAATGGGGCCAGCCCAAGGCTGAGATGAGCAGGGGGTTTGCAGTTCAGGCCAGGTCTGGTGAGGATCAACAGGGCCAGGCACAGTCGGGAGCAACGGGATGGAGGAACTGCCCCTGCTGCCATGCCCAGTGTGTCACTCCGGGCTCGGGGGGAGAACAGGGCTTTGGAACCCTGGAGACACAGGGCAGCCAAGGGGTAAAAAAAAAAACCTGCAAGAATATGGGGATAGCTTTGTATTTCCTCTGTAGAGGAGCCACGGCTGTGCCAGCACACGGAGCTCTGTGAGCGGTTCCTGCGGCAGGGCAGGCAAGTCTGGCCCCTGTTCAGGGCAGAGACAAAACAGCCAGTCAAGCCCCCGTTGAGTTTGGATCCTTGGGCAGACAGGAATAGAGTGGAGTTAGTGAGTGCACAGCCGTGCCACGTTAAACGGGCACAGGCACTGATGCCAAAGCGCCAGGAGCGCTCAGTGGGAATCGTGTTCACCTTCCTTGCAGTAGCAGAGCCCGTCCACGGGGGAACAGGCTCCGTCGTTCTTGCAGTCGCAGAGAGAGGAGCAGTTGGGTCCGTAGGTCCCTGCCATGCAGGTGAGGGTGCAGTCCTCTCCCTGCAAACCAAACAAGCACCAAAACAAGCCAGAGTCAGCTAAAGAAATCCAGACTACAGGAAAATCCCATCTCGGCACAGGGAGGCTTTTCTCCCTCCACACGGAGAGTTGGGAGCTGATTGCTGAGTCTTCAGCACTTGAGCAGTCACTGCTGCTTCCTATGATTATGATGCAATTAGTGCTTTGATTGACTTGGAGGAAAGGGACAAGTTTCTGGCGTTCATTCAGCAGGAGGTGGGGAAGTTACAAAAACAAACCTCCTAGAACAGATGTTAGATCATTAAGCAAAACATCACTTATGAAACACTAATCACAAAATATACAGTCTGAAACCGTGCAAAGATTGCTCTGCATTTCTGGGGATATATATTCCAAGAGCAGGGTTGTTAAAAAGCTGAAGGATCTCGTACGTGCTCGTCTTGCACAGATTGGCAGAGGGGAAATGACATGGCAGGTGCATCAGGGCTTTCTGGTGCATTGCTGGTACCTGCATTTATTTTCAATTAATTTGCATGAGATTGGGAATTTAGAAAGGTTGAACAGGAGAGATGTGCATGTCAGAGAGAGCAGGCACACAGCAGAACACACTTCTGCTTCAGGTGTGGAGAAAAGGAGGGAAAGGAGAGGAAATACTTACGTTTTACAGAAATATAGAACATTTCAACACTACACTCTGGTAAATTGCACACACTGATCAGCCTGTGTGGCTGAAAGGGGAGACACAGTTCTTACCAATACTGTTGATCTGATACAACAAGGGAACTCAAATGTGAGCACAATAAGGTTTAAAGGAATTGTGGTTTAACCCCACTAACTGAGGTTCAAACCTTACTAAACTTCCTGAGTCCCACGGCTGGGTCCGCACACATTAACATATACAAGGTATTTTTAATTGTGTGTAGTCCTTACTACCACATCACAAACTAGCTCCTGAATTTACTACTTCAGTGAGTCACTCTTTAAAAATTTAGCTCCATGTCAGAGAAAGAGAACCTACTCCAAGTGCAGAAGTAACTCCACTGCGTGGTGTGACCTATAGCACAGCTCAGGGGAAAAGAGATTGGGCAAATGTGTTTTTCAGGTGAGAGGCTGCACTGTTTGGGAGGAGGATCCATTTATCAGGAGATAAATGCACAGCGTGTCAGCCTCCCTGTGTCGCAGCGAGTACCTCCAGGAGCCCGTCCATCACAGCACACCCCCAGACAGTGGAAGGGAACAGGAGCGGATTGCGGAGCACCACAAAGGCCCAGTCGCTTTCCGTGGCAGTTCTGCCTCACACCAGAGTGACTCACCCTACCTCACACTGAAAACTTTGGGGTTGGGGGAAGTCAAGGAAACAGTTACAATAGGTGCTGCTCACACGTGAACCCCGCGAGCCCCCGATCTTTGAGCGAAGGCAGGGTTTGGAAAAGATGCTATCTTTGACCTTGGTGGAGTACAACCAGCTCCCTTGGAAGGGCCTGGCAGGAAGAGACGCTCCTCGGCAGGCAGCAAACACAGGCACTCTGCCCCTCATTGCCCGGCCAGCACGCCCCTGGAAGGGGCCCCGGCAACCCGGGCTGGCAGAGGGGCACGCACTCTCCACGCCTAATCAATCCTCTGCCTCCTCTTGCCTGGGACAATTAGACAGCCAATTAGGGCCACTTAGGAACCCGGCCCGGGTGTGAGTGGAACTCCCAGCTCAGTCCACACAGGACACAGGACTGCAGGCACTGCCAATAATTCCTAAGACAACTGACCTTATGGGGATGTGAACCAGTGATCGAGAAAGGAGAGAAGATTCCTTCGAAAAGGGAAGTGGAACGGAGGGAAGCAGAGCTAAAACCTCCCCTTGGGAAGCACATTAACCAACCACAGACTCAATCAGGGTCGGAAGGGACCTCCAAGATTATCAAATCCAACCACCAGCCAGACACCTCTAAACAGGCTGCCCAGGGCAGTGGTGGAATCACTGCAAGTCTGCAGAAAACACGTGGCTGTGGCACTTGAGGGCACGGTTTAGTGGTGAGCACAGTGGACAGATGGACTCGGGGGACTTAGAGGTCTTTTCCACCCTTAAAGATGATTCTGTGATTCCTACAAGATGAACCTCAGGCTGTTCCATCTTTATTCACCACGGCATTGAGTGTTGGCGCTCACTTTAATGTGCTTTACTTTCTGGACCAACAGAGGCTGGGCATTCTGGCTGCCCCCCATACACACACTTACTTTGCAAACAAACCTAAACTGGAAAAACCACCTGGCTTAATGAGATTTCTATCCCCAGGTTTGACAAGCAAGACCTTCATAGCTCTCTGAGTGACAACTGCCAAATACACTTAACTTCTTAATTACATAAGAGGAAAATGCACTTGAACTATAGCACTGGCCCTAAGATTTTATTAATTATAAATGCACACCCTGTTATTAACATTTTGAACTTGATTTGGGAGAATGACCTCTGAAATTAAATGCATTCAGGTACTGCTAAAGATATGTAAATTCTCCCTCCCTCTCTCCACCTGCCCAAGTGGATAATGCTGCAGTACAAGTCTCTCCTGCTGTTAATGAGTTATATATTCTAATAAACTGATTTCAAATGTGGTGTATTGAATCTTCACTCTTGCAATACGGTACTTTATATTTCTATCCTATTTAGTAAAATTAATCAACAGCTGTGCTCCTTACGTTGATTATTCTTTTTTTCCTATTAAGATCAGGAGGTTAATGAGGACAGTGGAATGCCTGGATGTGGTAGCCCTGCTAGGAAGGAGTAGCTAATTCAATCAAACATACACCTCTGAAAATGTTAAAGTTGTATTATGAAACTGAGCTATAAATAGCGTGGTATTTTACAACTCTATTTTCCAAGTCAGAATGACCCACATGGACATCACAAACTTTCCAAAGGGCTTCATATTCTTCATCATTTTCACTCAGAAGGCCCAGTCTATCAAAACATACCCCTGATATCCATTCAGTGTGTTACTTCTAATTCTAGGGGTCACATCTAATTTTACCATAAATGATGGGAAAACTCTTCTTACGGGATGTGTGTCGGGGCCAGCTCTGGGACAGGCCCTGCCCTGTGTGGGGCCGCTCATTCCTGCCCTGCCCTGCCCTGCATCACACACCTCCCAGCGTGGCAGGTGCCACCGAGGACGGTGTGTCCCACATCTCCACAGCTGCTCAGCAGGTAACACCAGTGAGCACCTCAACCCCTGGGACCCCAAAGGTGACCCCAAGGTCCTTGAAATCAGGATGGATGGGGCAGGGATGAAAGCAGCTCCAACTCTGACCTTCCATGCCTATAAACACTTCAGAAACACTCTCTGTTGCTGGAACTGGCAGACCCTCCCAGCACCCTGAGAGGTTTGGGCTTCCAGTCCTTGCTCTGGTTAGTTCTCCCCCCTGGATTGAGGGTGAGGTCCAAGGAACCAACCCCCATTAATAACCCAGCTGCCAGCTCCCATCCATCAGCATCAAATATTAATAGACTCAGAGGGGCAGCGCATTCATCTTTCCCATGGCAGTCAATAATGCATCTTGTTTCTGTTCAGGGAGAGGGGAAGATTTTCTTCCACCAAAATTATTATTGTTCAATATTAGAAGAGCTTAAAGACACAGTGCTGCCCTAGGTGCTGGCTGTGTTAACAAGCTCTGGCCGCTCCACAAAGTGTTTTCCCTGGATTAATGTTGCTCTAACAGATTACATTCCTTGTTTCAGTTAAAAGTACATTCTTGCTGTAAACAAGGACCAGCTCCCTTTAAAATCCTTTTCTGGTGATCAGTACACGGACTTGTATTTATTCCTGTACATTCTGGATCAGGCCTTTCAACCCGTGAAATGCATTTTCAAAGGGGAGGGAAAAAAAAGCATTGCAGAGCATAAGGGGGGTGAATAACCCAGCAATGGTCAACAACCCCCAGCAAAGCCTGTACCCATGCCTGGTCTGTCTCAAACTCTGACTATTTAAGGATGTGAAATTAGCGATTTCAGAAGTAGCTCCAATATATAGGAACACAATCCCCTCGGAGGGCTGAAGCCTGGTTCCACTGGAGGCAGGGGCAAAACAGAAAATCAATTTTCCAAGGCTTCCGCAATGCAGAAGAGTTACAGGATGTTATTGAGCTGGGCCTCAAGTTTGCATGGCAAAGACCCACATGCCAGGTCTGCTCTCGAGGGTTACTCTGTCAGGGTGCTGAAAATCCTGCCCTCCTGCAGATTCCTGGGGAACCAACAGCATTGGAAGGCAAAATATTGGACCCTTCAGTGATCTCTAATGGGACTCCAACTAATCGGAGCTTTTCCGTGCAGTGTCTGATTCCCTGCCTGTCCCCCTCCCTGCTGTCCGTGCCAGGGGAACTGCAGGTGCAGCCCCTGTCACCTGCCCCTGTCACCCATCCCTGTCACCAGTCCCTGTCACCAACCCATCACCCATCCCTGCCACCAGTCCCTGCCACCAGCCCCTGTCACCCACGGGTGCCACCTGCCCAGGGGAGCTCCCTGGAACGCAGGGCACGGCGCGGGGCTGGCTGTGTGCAGTGACACCCAGGGCAGGGCCACCAGGTGCCAGGGCTGTCTGTCCCTGGTTCCGTGAGCGCAGGGAAGCTGCTCAGCAGGGATTCAGCACCGCAGAGCCCCCATTCCATGGATTGCCACGCACACACCGCGTGGGACGGGGTGAGCCGGGACACGGTGCCTGTGCACCCATGCAGATCACAGACACACTTCTGCCTATTTACCGACTTAATTGTGACATTTACAATTAACCCAGAGTGGCTCTCCACAAACATTCCCTCAAGGTAAACATATGGTAACCAGCAACACAAACTGTCAGAACAAACTAATTTCCTTAATGGTGTTCTGTGGAAATTACCGTGCTCTTCATCAGCGTTTCAGCAGTGCTGGGGAACTTTGTACCAGCACCGGGCTGTCCTCCACCCTGCACTCCAACCATTTAGTCATGACCTTCCTCCACAGCATCTTTAGTTTTCCAGACATAATGATGTCCTCTGGCAGAATTCCTCTCCCCTCTAGGTGTTACTAATTACTCCCTGCAGACGCTGTTATTGGTGCTAATGATAAAATGCAGCAGAGGGCCGGGGAAGGCCCCCAGGGCTGTTCCCTGGGCAGGTGAGCACTGACAAATGTTCCTTTACCCACGTTGAGAGGATACAGTTGTGCTGGAGTTTGATATACATCTAAAAGCAGCTTATACAGACCCCTTTCCCCTTTGTCCTTTTCCTGGGAAAGATGGTGTAAGGTGGGAAGGAGGGGAAAGAGTTTTCTTACACTTCAAATGTGACTTTACAGCTGATGACTCACCCAAAGACACAACCATTGGGAGCCTGACTGCCCAAACCTTTCATTAAATCCAAGCCCCTCCAAGAGCCATCTGCAAAGCTGCACCTCGTGCTCTGGGCACCAAAACACGTGGCCATGCCCTATGGACCAAGCAAGGATGGCTCTGGGAAGGAGCAGAACTCCCCTGAGGAGTCAGGGTCCTCTCCCACTGGGGACACACTGGGAATTCACCTTTGGAAATGCAGGGAGCACTGAATCTCCCCACTCACTCCCCTGCCTCCATCATCTGAGCTCCAACATGATCCACACAGCCGAAAGGAACAGTGCTCTGCACAGTAAAGCTGATTAATTGAAGCAAATTCTAGTTTTGGGAGGGTTATTTTTCTGCCCTCCATGAAACCAAGTGATAACAAACACAAATAAAACCTTCATTAAAAAAATTGGATTTTGCAAAGTGAAAGTCAGCAAACCTGAGCTGGGTTTCTCTCAGTGAGCACCATAATCCCCCTCACCACCAGGGAACAGTTTTCTAGTTTGCACTAAAAATATGCCCAATACCAGTCAGTTATCTGCAATTAAAAAAATCCATTCCTACTGTTCGAGTCACCTAAATATGGGCATTAAAAAAAATGAGAGAGAATTCAATAAAGCAAGCAGGCAAGAGCTCTCCCCCTCCCTCCCGCTTCCCGTAAATCAGAGCAGGACTCTGGCTGGCAAAAACATCCACACTGACTTTACAACACTTGAATATCTGCCTAGTTTAGTCTTTAGGCTTAACTGCAGAGCCCTTTGGTGTCGGCGAGGCAATGAATACAGCATCATATAATTAAATGCATTCAGAAAGAAAGGAGTGTGCAGAGGAAAAGAGATGATCATCAACCTCGGAACGAGGGGGGTTTTTATACAGTCAGCACTTTTCACCTAATAAAATACCACAAAGCACATTTATCCAGGAGGGACCTCTCCAAAAACAGGGGATGGGATTTAGACTGGGTAAAACAGGGACATTATCAGGGCAGGTCAATCATCTCTGTAGTGATGTAGGGCCAGCTGGACAGCCAAGCTCTCTCTAGTCAAAGCCATTTAAACCTGGAATAGGGCCACTTCAGGTCTATACACGTGCGGAAGGGAACAGGGAACAAACTCCCAGAATATTTTCAGCTCAGCTCTGGGGAAGCTGTGGAGAGTCAAAACACGTGGGGCTCACTGCTGTCCCTGCAATCAACTTGGATCAGCTGCTTTTCTAACTCAAAACCCGTGCCCGGATCACAATTAAATGCTCCAAGAGGTAAAGCAGCTGAGGCATCACATGCATCATTTCAAGTTAGTGGGAAGTATTTCTGTCCCTGGGAAGTCTATCCCTGGTACCTGTGCTCTTCAGGATGACCTGAACAAGCTGCTTGTGTCCAAAGTGGGGCACAGGAGCTGGCTGAGCATGTCAAAATACCAGCTCACAGCCCCTGAATGCCACTGGAAAAGACAAAAAACCCCGTTTTCTTCTGCTTCTTAACAAGGAGTCATCTGAATTGGGGCTGCCACTGTGGCAAAGGAAAGATTTCAACACACTTTGTGCAGTTCCACCCTTTCCTGCCCGGATTTGGGCAGCCCAGAGCAGTGGCTGAGAGGAGCCTCAACCACCTGGAAATGCAGAGTAGCATTTGTGTGTCCTTCAGAGGGAGATCTCAGAGCTGACTGGGACAATCCCACCCAGCCTTTTTTATGGAAGTGTCTTTGCTTGGAAATTGGAGCTGGTTTCTTCTCTGTCCACACAGCCTGAGCAGCACAGTCTGAGATCCCCCTCGTGGAACAACTGTGGCCTCCCAACTCCTTTGCAATGATAAATCTGGGCTCTGACTGTCAGCTCTGAACAGTTTTGCAAAAAGGACACCAGACAAAGCAGCAAACAAAAGGCATCATTTATACCCTCGGCCTCTATGACATCCTCTGGCAAGAAGATCCACAGTTTAATTATAAATACAAAGGAGAAAAAACATCTTTATCTGCTTGTTTCAAACCCATTGCCTGATTTTTAATTGGGAAACTTCTTCCACTGTGATAAGTGGCAAGCAAGGCTTCCCTCTGCCCCTTCCCCGCAGAGGGAGAGACCTCTCACACACCTCCCCTTGGTGACCCCTTTCCTGAGCAAACTCATCCCACTCTCTTATTCTCATTTTATGGGAGCCATTTCACAATTTAATTACGCATTCTGTGAAAAGCACTCTCTTTGTCTTCAAACCTGCTGTGCAATCATTTAATTGGCTGCCCCCTGTTCCCGTGTTATTAGAAATAGTAAATAACCAGTCCTTGTTCACGTTCCGCGCTCCGTCCCCAGTTCCACAGATCCCTATCACATCCCTGCTCTGCCATCTCTTTTTGGAGCCAAGTTCTACCTTATCAAGTGACTCTCTATAGAAGCCATTCCATATAAAAGATGATCTTTGTCACCACTCCCATTCTCTCCTTTGTGATCAGGAATCAGCCAGGCTATGTGCAATAATTTGAGATTTGGATATATTATGGATTTGCACAATACCACAAAAATGGGTTTTCCATCCTGTTTTATTCTCTCCCTGATCATTGTAACTATTCTGTCAGGCACTCTGGATTCATTTGAGTTTTTCAGAGAACTCCCTACAGTGATTGCCTGATCTCTTTCCCTGAATGAAGGAATTAAATTAGAACTCCCCTTTTGTATATTTGCTTACCACCTTTATTTTCCCACCATTTACTACTCTGCATTTCTAAATGCTGAATTCCAACACACCCAGTTATTCAGTAACAGGACCCTTCCCCCAGATTTGCTGTCCTGACTACCCCAATAGTTTTGCATCCCTTGCAATCCTGCTTTTAGCATTCTCCCAGAGCTGTGCTGTGGAACTGAGGAGAATGCCCAAGTCTCCATCACTCCAGCAGTGCCCACCCGCACTCGGGTTCACAGACCCATGGAATGAGTCCAGGTGGAGCTCCATGTGCTGAACACAGCAGCAATCAATGATCAGAGCCAAAAAAACCCCATCGAAAATAGAAAAAGTGCCAATTTTATCAGCTGTAAGCTATTGGGCTTTGCAACACGCCCTCTGAAAGGCTGGGAGATAACCTGGCAGCCACACCCAGGCGGGCAGAGACCCCCTTCAAGCTCTCACAGGTATTTTTAAATCCAAACCCCTAAGGCCAAAGGATCCAAGATGTGGTAAGATTTCAGTTGCTCTTTGGCCTAACAAAACAAAAGCAGGATTTTCCATTTCTGCGTGTGGGACTGTGAAGGATGGAGTCTTTTCCTTTGACAGTACAGTTGCACAGGAAATACAATGCCAAAGCAACCTGGGACTTCAGCCCTGTCCTCAGGAGGTTTTAATGGAATCAGTCTGCAATTTGAACTACCAGGAGAGTAGCCAGCTACCAACCCTTTTAGGCACAGACCCACAGATAGTGGGGATAAAGACATATACATTTAGAAGCCTGAGAGATGAAAGGAGACGCTGCTATTGGCAAGCAGTTTATTCCTCTGCAAAATTCAGATCAAATAACTCTGTCTGGACAGAATATTGAGCTCCACTGGTTCTGAATGAGGCTCCAGGAACAGAAATGCAATTTGACACAGCCACATTACCAATTAAGGATAAAACACATGAAATACGTCAACTAGCAACAAAGGCAGAGACTTTCAGGCTCTCCGTACCAAGTTGGTTCCTTTGGACCCACTTAGGAAAACTTTGGAGTTGCTCAGGTAAATAAAACTGCAGCAGAGCCCAATAAAAGTAAATACAAGAAGAAGGAGAAGACCTGGGATTGCTCAGAGTTGTTATCAACTTACAAGCTCTGTGTGTGACTGAATAAGTTCTCATTAGTAGAGGCAGACACAGAGGCAAACCCCTCTGTGCGTCTGGGATGATCCCGCTGAAGGCAGCACTTGTGTGCAGGTAAACCTGCCCTGACAACGGAGAATTTGAGCTGCCACAGACAATTTCTGGAGCCTGTGCCTTGACAAGAGAGTGAGCAAAGAAAAGGAAATGGAATAGCTCATAAAAGGCTCCGCAAAGTTCCACTGAATCCAAAGAAAGGGATGCAGCTGAGGGAGAGCTGCTGTGCCCTGCGTGTCCCGTGACCTCACTAAACACTCCGGCACAACAGTTCACCTGCTCAAGGGCACCCCACAAACACCCTGAGGAGGGAGCAGAGCCTTTGCCACGGCTCCTGCAGCCAGGAGTGCCAGCAGCAGTGTCAGCAGCAGTGTCAGCAGCAGTGCCAGCAGCAGTGCCAGCAGCAGTGCCAGCAGCAGCCCCAGGCTTTGGGGAAACACCAGCTCCCGAAGGCTGCAGCCACTGGCATTCCCGCAGGAACAGCTAATTGGTGCCAGGAGCTCTGGGGAGAACAGCCCCGAGCCTGAGACAGCACTGACACAGAAATACTGCACAGAACTGCTATGAAAACCGGATACCAGAAGCAATTGGGGGGGAGCAGCTCGGTCTGAAAGCCTGGGAATACACAGGTGGCCTCCCCATAATGATCGGCCCTGTTGGGATGGGAATGGGGGATATTCTGTCCTGTAATTCAGCAGAGCCACAAGAATCCACTGTGAGCTATTACTGAAGTCCTGGGTTTAGCCAGCTCCAGCTCCACTGTCTCTTAGGTGACAAGTGGCAGGGCCACCTCCGGGCTGGGCTGACTGCTCCGACACCACCTCTAGGGAAGGTGCAGGACAATCCGGATGGCTCATGGCGCTCACCAAGGGCTGCTCCAAAAGCTCTCTGTCCCCAGGAAAAGTCCCACAGGGACCTTGAAATGGACCACACAGCCAGGCCACCAAGCCTGACTGGCAGCAATGGTGTGTGAAGGCAAAGTGGCAAAAAGGCTCCGTGTGCCAGCAAATTTGCCGGTGGTTGCTGCCGGAATTGGGGCTTGTGATGGACACCCCGACCCACAGCGGGCTGGACCCAGGGCAAGCCATGCCACACAGCCCCTGCACGGCCCAGGGGGTCACTCTCAGTCTGTGCTCACCCGGCTGGGTCACACAGAGTGACTTTGGGATGCAAAACTTTATAACCTGTCATTAGTCCCAAGGGCCTACAAAAAATACAAGCACAGCCATTGTATCCTCATAGAGACGTTCTGTTGTGTGCAGAGAAGAACATTCAGAGGGCACCAATGAAAAAGATCTCAAGATATGACTCAGAGTCAGTTTGCCTCTGGTCTATGAATACACAGAAGTCTTGATAGGTAGAAATGATCCCTGACCAGCTCTATTTATGTGAGGAATGTACCAAAACACTGGGTGTGAGATGTTTGGTTTTCTCTTAATAAACTCAGGCCTTCCAACTTGCAGCCCAGCCGAGAGAAAAACTTCTGTCCAAGGAGAAAGTGACAGTTCCTTCCTTTCAAGAACATTTTCCCAGTTCACTCTGAGGCTATATGGAACAGAGAGGCTTTTCTTGCCTGCTGGAGATCCCCTTCTTGTTCCACATGCCCTTGTGAAGTAATTTGTAAGCTTAAAAAAGTTATCAGATGAGCTTTCAGACTTATCTCTGCTTGGAAGACATGAAGAAACTGCAAGTTTGAAGGGCAGTGCAACGCTCAGGGACCAAAACCAGCAAGGAGGTGCCTGCGATGCAGCCACAGTCAGTGCAGAGGACCTGGCTGTGTTGCTGGGGCTGCCTCACAATTATTAGGATTTTTATCTTTATTCACTTTTCAAACATGTAATTTTTAACTTCTCCCATCATCGTTTCCCAGGGCACAGCTACACCTTCCATGTTTTTCACATTTATTTCAGCTGAATTGCCCATGTCCCTGTATTTCATGTGGCTCCCAGCCCTCAGACTGGCACTGACGTCTCTTATCAAAGAGGCTCCATTTCCTGCTTGTTCCTCTGACAAAATGAACCTCTCAAAGCTGTTCAGAACCCTTGGAATCTTCCAGGTCTTTCTGCTGTTTCCTAAGCTGCATCTCCCTGAACCCAAACAGGGACCTTCCCCCTTGAACTGCTGTTTGGAACACCAGGGACAGCCCTTCTCTGTCCTCTCCCCTCCCCATGTCTCTTGACTTCATGGGTAGCAGAGGAATTAGTCAAGGCTACAGCAGGATATTCCCAAACTTCTTAAAATTAACTCTACTAAGAACTTCTGGATGATTGGGGAGAAAAAACCAATAACCAGGAAAGAGTTCAAAGGCTGGGGGCATGGGACCCAACTTCCCTGTCATGACTTAATCGTCAGTGCTTGTTGAGCCAAATCCTTTTCTTTTTTAGGGAATGGGATCCATGGGCCTTTTCACGTCATTGTGCAGGGGGGGATGATGTGAGTTTGAGGTCCATGAGCCCACCTGAGTGCCCTTTGCCAGGTAAAGTGTCACAGGAGACCTGCCGGTGTCACTGCAGTGGGGCAGGAGAGACCAGGGCAGGGCCCTGTGGCAAACAAGGCTCTTGTAGCTCCCCAACTTGTTTTCCTTCTATTATTAATTAATAATTCATTCTCTGCCCACGCTCAGACCCACCTGGGTGCCCTTCCCTGTCCCTCCTCCACAGAGGGTTGGAGAGGTCGGGTCAGGAACACGGATGGGAAACCAGGGAGAGGAAAATGCATCTCCCTCGTGCACTTGGGAAATTCATGAAACCAGAGTGGGCAAACCATTCCTGTTGCCTGTGATACTCCAGTTAATTGGACAACTGCTGTGCCAGGAAACCTCTCCCCCACCTACAGCAAGTAAAATTTATACTGGTGGCTGGAACAAGAACATCTTGATAAAATGGTTGAATTTATTTTATACCTAAAAATGAAAAGAGCTCTTAACAAAGGGGGGTAACTGATATGCTCGGTAAATCAAGGATAAAAGGACACAGCCTCTATTGAAGATTTTTTCCCCTCGTCTTTTCTTTTTAAGCCTTTTGATGAGGTGCCCTGTTGCTCTGAGATGAGCTTCCACTGAAGTACTTTTGGAATTATCTCAAAGAGAAACGGATCATTTAAATGAGTTAAAGCCCCCAAACCAGATCTGCTATCTCCAACCTCAGGTTCATTTTTTATACTGAGAATTTTGTGAAATTTATAAAATAATTTTACTACTGAACTAGGGGCTTGTAAGACAAAGAAGTCTCATTCATTTTTTTCCTGCTGCCTCCTGAAGTGGTGAAGAATGATACTTTTAGAATAAAGATGAAAGCAAATATGTAGAAGAGAGGGAATATTCTGATAAATTTGTACCTTGTGTGTTTAGAAAACACCTACAGGCAACAATTCTTCAAATTGCTCCAGAGCTACCTGGGACTTTTGTCCTTCAGGGAAAATTCAATTGAAGATAAGGTGCTCCTTTCTATTTACTTTTTTTTTTTCTTTTAGACAACAGAGAGAGTTTTCAAGGCATTGGACTGGAGAACAGGCTTCCATTTTTCTTAATAGGGAGGGAAAGATTGCTTTTCCTCTCCTGTGTGTTTTCCTCAGGGAACAGGAGACATGGCATGTGCCAGAAGGGAGCTGGGTCTGGGTGGAACACTCAGACCGACCTGTAAGTCCTTCTGAACTCCACAGCAACACACAAACCAAGGTCCTCCTCATGGCCAGGGAAGAGTAAACGGGTCATTTTACTCACTGAGTAGGCACTGAGCAGACTAAGACTGGCCTGTGTGTGTCTCTTTGCAGTGACTGAGAGATTGTCCAAGACAGAGTTTGTTACACACCTGCTGTGCATTTGAACAGCTTCAGAGCACTACAATATATACTTATTTTTACTAAGTGCTCCAGCTATTGTTTATGGTGCGTTCCAGGGGCTGACTTGGAACTCCAGTGTGCAGGCAGGCTGCAAACTTTGCCTCTGACAAAACCCTTGGAAGCAATTTGTACCCCGTGGTAGAGAAAACATTATGTTGAGAAATTCTGGCATGCCAGACAAAATAATGGACTTCCAGACCCAGATTAAGCCTGTGTTTCAGTGCTTAAGTGCCCAGATTCCCACTGAGCCCAGCCAGAGAGCCATACACATAAGCACTTCTATAGGGATATATTTGAAAGGCATTAATTATGTTTTTAAAATGCAATTTTGATGCAACGCCAACAGAAGATGCAAAAGGCTATAGATGCACAGGACAGGGATAAATCTTGGAAGGTCTCAGGGAATCCAAGGAACATTCCAAAAGCTGAAAAATCCTCTAGTTAGAGGTCAGCACTGCCACGGTGTCCATCCTTTGCTGCACATGCCTGGCCTGTGTGGGATCCACCAATACACTCAAGGAACAGAGAAATGTCAGGATGGATTCCTTCATTTGGGTGATGAAGTGCCCGCTCTGCTTGCCAGCAGTGCAGGGTTCAATAAAAGCAGACAGGTCTTCAAAAAATAGCAGCATAAATAGATGAACTCTTTAAAGTAATATAAGTTCTGTCATCTGGGTGTGAAATATGGACCTGAGCACCCGCCGAAGTAACAACTGAGTGCACGTTCCCCGAGTGCTCCGAGTCCCCTCGCAGAGTGTGGGGCTGAGCAATGTTCTAACTACAGCTCTGCTGCCACAACAGGCGGGATGAGAGCACTGGGAGTGAAATCCATTTTTCAAAGGAAGAAAACAAAGCATCCATAAAGAAACAAAGGCACATCACGGGATGAGGTCTCCAGATAGCCACTGTTTTCAGGGAAGTTGCAATTAGCTGTGCAATGGAGGAGGTGAACTCAGTTGTATTTCAATAGCATTTATAATGATTTCAGCAGCTGAAATGCTGATAGGTACATGCAGGGGGTTGGCTTCAAAATTTCCTTGTGAGACACAAGGTCAGGATTCCTGTGGTCTCCTGTCATATTTAATTCATATCCTCTGGTCTTCTTCACCACATTTATTGAATTACAGGAATAAAATTCAATGAACCAAAAACAAAAGAAGAGAGGACATGGCAAGTCCTGATTTCTTTTATGTCCCCCCTGCACAGCTGAGTTCAGTGGGCTTGCAGGGGAGCCTCTTGGAGCAGGATTTGGAAGGAGGGGGAGGTCCGAGTTAGTACAACCCCTCTCACCACCCCCTAATTGCATCCAAGTAATTGATTGCAGGGAGTGACCATTTGCATGTGGGAGTGAGGACCCAATTTCTCCCAGTCCAGACTCCCCCCATGGATTTTTTAAGGCTGTGCCCTCCCTGTGTGTTTACCAGCTTCCTTCTGGCCACAGATGAGGGGGCAGTCACTGGCTTTGCAAAACCATCCCTCAGAGGAGCATCCCTGGCAATTCCTCACAGCAGTGTTGAGAGGCAACACTCAGGTGTGGTGAAACACCAGGTCCAGGGAGGGGCCCTGCTGGTGTGCTTGTGATGATGATTCCCTGCAATCAACTTGGTTAAACTGCTCCAGCCTTCCTCCTCCCTCCCCAAGGGGGACACAACAAGCACAGTGATCCCAACAGGCCTACGTGTGGACTTTGCTGGTGGAGCAGATCTGTGATTTGGGGCAAATCCTCTGCTCCTGTTCTCCCATTTGTACTGCCCTGCCTGCTGTCTCCAAGAACTGGTGGGTTTGGCTATAATTGTGGACCACTCAGATTTCTCAGCTGCTTTTTCAGCCAAACCCACCCCCAGAGTTAAAACAGAGCACTGGTGTGAGCACAGTCACATCAGCACCTCACACAAACACCCCGTACCGGTACCAAGAGTGTCTTTACAAAAGTGCCCTTTGGTTTTAGAGCTACAAATGTGCCAATCTGGCTGTTGAGTCTCACCCAAAATAATCATTGAAAAAAATAAGACAGAAAACGTTTTGAAATTCTATTGAAACCTGCAAGCTCACCAGTATTTAGCTTTGGCATTTGAATTTTTGGAAATGTCACAGCTAATAAATAATGTATTTTTTTTTCTAAGCTACAACGTACATTTTTATTTTACAACTTGAATCTGCTTAACTTCCAAAAATCAAACGCTCTGCTCACGTACACATCAGCCTATGGGATGGCTGCCTTTCCACTTAATACATCTAATAAAGGTGACCAGATGCTTTGTGTTTCTAATGGCTTGTTCTGCATCCCAACAAAACGTCCCTGTTTTGGCTGTGAGAGCAGATGATTCATCCCAAAGTCCAGCCCGGCTGGTCTGACACGGCGCAGATGAAACGCTGCCATCTGTGCTGGGCAGTGAGCTGGGGAGGGCTCTGTCAGGAGAACATCCCCTCCTCGGGCACTGTGCATTCCAGTGCTCCCAAAATCCTGTGGGTCCAACCTCTCTGCCTGCACAGTCCAATTTTGCAGTTCTATCCCATCTCCCATCATTTTCTCTTCCTCAGAAACCCCCCAGCCCGCTCTGCTCTGTGATCAAATATTTCTGTAAATTGCAAGATGATGCTCCTGGTTTTATTCTTTCCAATCACATGGCAAAATTCCTGCATCAGCCAAGCCAGAAAAGCAAGAGGGATTCATTCCTGGCTTTCCTGAATCTGTGCCCAGCTCTGCCAAAGGACACATCCTGCATTCAGGGATTGCTGTGCCATTGCTCCCTGACTTGCCGAATCCAAGGGCAAAATCCACCCACAGGCAAAGCTCCTGCTGCCTCAGCAAGAGCCAGGCAGGAATACCTGAAGGGAAAGTCAGGCTTGGACCATGGCATTGAGAGAAGGCATCTCCCAGCATCCCTGCTCCCAGGAGCATTCCCGGCGGGACACCCCGCGGTGGGAAGCAAAGGTCCCTGTCAGGTGCCCTGCACAGCCTGTGCTCTGCAGCATTGGGAAGAACCACTGCAGCTCAAGTCATCTGGCAGCACACGGATGACAAATATGCTTCAGAGGCAATAAATTAGCAATTTCAAGGCTTTACTTCCCCTCATGGACTAATTGCCAGAGATTATAGTATATTATGTGAGAGCAATGATACTAATGCCTAAATATGCTTCAGTGATTATAGAGCTATCCTCAATAACCAAGCTGTTTAAATGTCAATGCAAGAAAGCTCTTTATTATGAGATTAAATATCATTTTGAAGCAATGCAATAGGAACTTCCCAGGCTTCCTGCCTGCAACAATGCTGCCTTGGGGCAATATATACTGGACAAGGTATGCTTTTTTAAAATGTGTACACTAAAGGGTCCCAAAACACTTTTGTGCTGCAAACCTGAACAGCATTCCTGGTAAGAAGAAGGATCTTGGCATCTTTTTTTTTTTTGTGTTTGTTACTAACATGCTGCTGCCTTCATCTTTCCACCACTTGCATATCACCACTGTATAGAGAAGATAAATTCCTGTTTTCTGTCAGTGTGAGTTGGGAATCAAACCTCAAAGACCTTCTCTTATTTTTTTTCATCTCTAAGTACCAGCATCTTGTACAGACAGTTCTGAGTCCTGCCCCTCACACCTAAACCAATCTCTTCATACCTGACATTTGGAGAACCCCTGGAAATGATTCTGTGATTCTATAATTCTATGAAACTGGGTGGGAGCTCCACCCTGCAGGTTCAGCTGCTGACACAATGCAGAGAACAAAGTGTCTCTGAGCCATAACTCCCATTGCACAGCTCTGCAGGTGCCAGTTGGTGATCACAACCTCAGGTGGGGATTTAGAAGGGAGGCTAAAAAGGCTTTAACATCCCACTAACCTCATACAGGATTCCCCCCCGCTCTGTGGATCTTGTCACACAGCTGTCCCTTGATTTCTAATAAACTTGGTAATTATAACTCTTAATAGTATTGAAAACATATAGATAGACCTGTGGGGACAGATCATGCAAAATTAAGGATGCAAAAAGTCAACTGCTTGTGAAGTTTGGTGGAATTCTCTCTTTAAAGCAGTTTTTTTCCCTTAGGAAATATTGTTTCTTAAACACAGCCTGCCCTTCTCCTCCATGGTGTGCTCCTGAGGAGAAGAGGGAGCTTCCTATATGGATGGCCAGGGAACTTGGTAGTGAGAATTCCATTCTGCCCAGCTGCATCAGGACTAACACCTTCCGCTGCAACCTGGCAATCGTTAATTCTGCATTTTTGATGTTTCACCTTGGCTGGTTCCTTCAGCCATTTTCTATCTCACCTATAAAACCAAGGCTTGTTTACCTCAGAATGTCTGAAGCTCCTTCTGATGCTCAGGTAAAAGACACCTGCCATACAGGCTCAGAAAAAGACAGAAATTGCTCTATCATTTGTAACATTTTGAAATATCTTCATCTATTAAAATCACACTGTGACTGACAAGGAACATGCTGAAAGGCCAGGAGAATTCTTTCTCTGCTCTTCCAGGCAGACAATAATCTGACATCCTTTTTGTTATGTCTTGACTTAGAATATGGGATGGGAAACCACATCTTCATCCCTGTAACAGTAATAAACTCCCAGCAGTGATGGTAAGGAAGCAACCAGGAGCAGGGAGCTGACACTGCTCAGGGGACAACGATGCGGGCTCTCACAGAGCGGGGGGAAAGGATGTGCAAGTATTATGTGAGCTGGGATCCACGCCTGCTGCAGGGTTTGCCCCATGCACTCACCGTGTAGCCGGGGGCGCAGGAGCAGGTGCCGGTGACGCTGTCGCAGTCGGCCCCGTTGTGGCACGGGCACGGCAGGGCACAGCCCTCGCCGAAGGAGCCCGGCGGGCACGGCTCGTCGCAGGAGAGCCCAGCCCAGCCAGCCTTGCAGCTGCACTCGCCAGACAGGGGATGGCATCTGGTGGAGAGACAGACACAGAGACACCCGTGAGCTGGGGACAGCAAGGCAAAATACAGCCCTGGACACTCTACACGCCGTGCCAGCAAGAGTCACACCAAGAACAGGCAAACCTGAAGCTGCTCTGGTGGACAGGAGCAGCTGTGTAATTTAGGAAGTGAACTGGGAACATGGTGCCAAATACCAGCCTGGCACATCAGCTCCAAGCACCTGGGAACTGCCACAGCACTGGTTATTTTACACCGTGAAGTTCATGCTCTTCCGTTCTCAAATCCCTGTGACTTGGATTACTGACATCACCCACCCCACTGTTAATCCACAGGCTGTAGGACAGGGATGCTGGGCTATCTGGCTGCAATACAGCCACTAAACATGTTCAGGGGTAGGAGAAGTTCCAGTGGATGCAGGAATGCAACCAAGAGAGCTGTGAAAGATAAACCTCAGTTCTGGGGCACAATATTCCATTCTATTCTGCCCAGGGAGGGGGTGGAGTCACCATCCCCTGGAGGTGTCCAAAAACCATGTGGATGTGGCACTTGGCTTAGTGGGGAACGTGGCACTGGTGCTGAGTTGGTGGCTGGACTTGATGAGGTATTTTCCAACCTAAATGACTCTATTCTTTTCTATTCCATTCTATGCCATTCCATTCCACTCCATCCCATTCCACTGTCACTTCTGTTTTAGAAGCGAGTGTCACCTCACCAGAATTTTTCAGCAGGCACAGGTAGAAATGAAAGTGCTTTGGAATGGAAAAATACTCCTCAGAAGAAGAGTTCTGCAGGGAATATTCAGCTCTAGTGCCCAGAACTGATCACCACCTGAAGCCTTGGGATTAATTGGCGCAGGAGTCGACAGGAGCCCTGGGACTGAATTGTGGATGAGCCGGGAAAAGAGTCACGTTCCTTATGCTGAATAATGGGCACCATTAATCCTCTGGCTTTCATTTCCATTCAGCCAATTCCACACCACGGGAAGAGAAAAGGAGAAAGGACAGGTGAGCTCAAAAGACCAGCCAGTGCCTGGTCCTTCTGGGTCTGGGGGTGGAAGGCTCACCCTGTGCTCTTCCTGCCATGAAATGGTTTATTCCCACTTTTCCTTCTCCCAGGTTTCCTCAGGGCACTTCCCCGACACAGCAGGAGAGCCGTGCTGGGGCTGTGGTGCCACAATGACTCTGTGCAGCCCCAGCGAGGGGCATGAGAAATAATACTGCTACAAATCCCAATTTCTTCCTCATTCTCGAACAAGAAGGACAGAGCTCTGCAAGGTGCCACCTCTCTACGGACCTGTCTCCTGGTGTTTTGCCTCATAGAAACAATACATTTTCCTTTACAATTATTTATTGCTACAGTTTGAGACTGTAGACATGACTGAATGGGTTTCTTTACACCTATAAAATTAATATTGTATATGTTAATTTTCAAGGTAACCTCATAAACTGTAATTTCCAAGTATGTTTCAGGCAATTACTGGTAGCAGAGGTTAGTCATAGACTGTTCCTAAGAAGGATCAAATTTTGTAAGTGTCATATGTTTCATCATAAATAGTGTTTTACTCACTAATTAAAACAATTAATCAGCTTAACAAACTACCATCCATGAAATTCTTCTGACAAAGCAGTCCCTGAAATTATGGTTGTTCACAAAGCACCTCTTAACATTCAGATGAAAATAATAAAAGCTCATTTTTCCCCCCTCTGCGTCGATTAATCATTCCCTAATAGGAGCAGAAAGCTCAGCATTAAAGAAGAGTTTTAAAGAGGATTTTGTGTTTCTCTGTTCCCACCACTCTGGCATGTACCATGTGCTTCCATGAGAACTGGAGACCTGTTGGCTAAATTCAGTGTTTCACAGGCAATATGTGATCAGGGCAGTTGGGATGACAATTCAATGGAAAATACTGCCCTCGGGAAGAAGTTTTACTCCGAGGTTGGCTCCTTCAGCACCATGGACAGCTCTCTGGCATGGGATGGGACCTCGCTACTGCGGCCCAAACATCCTCCTGGCGTGAACTGCAGCGAGAATCAAAAAGCTTTGCAGAAGAGTCTGCAGAACATGGGGGGGGCTCAGACCCAAGACCACGGGCCAGGAGAAGGCTGAGACCGTGTTCTGCCCCCTAAAGCCTTGTCCCCTCTCCCATGGGACTGTGAGCCAGGAAAATCCCATGCAGATGTCTAGGTCCTTCCATGCACGTGACCTTCCCACTGAAGCACGGACATCTTATTGCACAGGGCTTTGCTCCTCTCCTGCCCCGAAGCACTTGGTGCCACCTGCGGTGCCTGGTGCAGCGAGAACTCCAGCAGGCTGAGATTTAGAAGCTTTACCAAACTGCAGAAAGCAGCTGTTCCCTTCCCAGTCCTGCCAGGGAATCTTGGCTGTGGAAATGACTCCTTCTGCTTCATTTCCCCCATTTCTAAAATGATACCTTTCATCCTTTGGAAACCCTTTTAAGACCTGCAGCTGATATCACTAAATAGTACTAAGTTTTTGTATTAATTCTTTTTTCTACCTGGTAGGTATGAATTAGTCCAGTAATTAAATTGAATAGATTTATCATCTGGGACTAATGAACACAAACATTCCCTCTGGACAAGGATCATGGAATGGATGGGGAGACAATGGGAGGGTTCCAAGAGGATCCCAAAGGCAAACCCACCCACACCTGCTGTCCAGCCCTCGCTGGGAGCAGGAAGGAAACCTTCCCCACTCCAAAGGGTTTGGCAGTGCCGTACAACACTAGTTTGCATCCAATACTGATAACTTTTATTTCTCCAAGTCTTCTGTAGCACAGGTGGGGATGGAGGTGGGAACGGAGGTGGGAACGGAGCTGCCCATGGCACACCAGGTGGCTGAGAAGGGAGGAGTTCCAGGGCTCTTCCCGCACTTTGGAAGCCACTGTATGATCCTTTTTGAGTCCTATTTGCAGACATAAAAGATTTATTTTCAAAAATTTTGCTCACTAAACAGAAAAACACAAAGGCATTTTTGACCTTTCATTTTTCAAGCATCTGATTTTGAGGAAATCTAAGGAGAGCAGGTAACTTCCTTCAGGCAAATTGGAAAAAGAACTGCTTTAGACAGCACAGTCTGTTCCAGATTCTGAATTTGTTCTCCACACATCTTTCAGCCAAAACCACTCCTTCCCATAGAATTTCCTGGCTTTCTGTTTATGCTTTAGCACCAGTCATCTCATCTTCATTAGCAACAGCCCTAGTCCTTATTTAACAGTATTTTCTGTCTCTTGGTGTCCATATTACGTTCCATTTTCCTTACTAAAATGCCTTTTGCTTTTTTTTTTCTTACAGGTGTATCCTTGGCTGTGGAAGGACAGTCCAAGTCAGCAGCACTTTGTAAATCACCTTTCCTCAATCTCATCTGGGGGGGTTGTTCCAACATCCTGTACAAAGTGCCTTTCCATGTGCTCTGGTGCAGAAATTATTGGATGATGTTCTTCAGCTGTTAGCTCTGACTAGATGGTCACACTGATCTCTTCAGACATTAGAACAGATAGATCTATGAAAATGGAAAAGCTGATGATTGTGTATTTCTTAATGTTCCCCCTCGACCTGCTCCTCAAAGCCCCCAGAACTTTCTGTTCCAGACAACTCTCCAGTAACCAGATCAAATGAGTCCAAAGCAGGGACAGGAGCTTCCCTCACCTCCTACAAGCATTTATTTAATTAACCCACACACTCGGGGATCACAACAAGTAACCAACAGCTCCAAGTGCTTCTGGGGGAAATAGATGGCTGTCAGTAAATGAGCCACTCTGGAAGACCCCAGTTCCATCAAGGATGAACACTGAGGAGGAGGGTGGGGAGACAAGTGCACTGTTTGGGACTGGTTACACAATCAGCAAGAAGATTTGTTCTGAATGTGGAGTGCCTTTGGAAAAGGTCATTTTCCATCATCTCTGACGCTCCTTGGCTCAGCAATTGACAGCACTCCGCGGAGCTCATTGAAAAGTGGAAAGCTGAGATCCCAGGGATGAATGAAAGAACGTTTGCAGATCTACAGCTTGCTGATATCTCTTTGTTCCATAACAGCAGTGATAAGATGGAGGAAAAAGGGAGATTTTATCAACAGAGAGACCAGACTCATTTATTAAGGAACCAGAGATGCCATCTCAGCAGAGGATGCTCAAGGGAGGCTGATGGAGCAGTGATGGGAGGAAGGAATAAAATGTACCCCTTAGACAGAAACCAGGGGCAGGGTGTGTAGGAATGACCACATGCCCAGAAAAGCTGGGAGAAGACTCAATCCTCCACCTTTCTGGGCTCTCTCAGACCCGAGACCTCCCCTTTGCTCACAGCTGGATGGTGCCAGTGTGTTCTTTCAGGGAAGACCCTCTGGCAAGCCCTCAGAGCTGCCCCAGGTAGTTCTCTGAGTAACACAGGATTAATTCTTGCACCCTCAGCCCCACCTAAAAGACTCAGCTGAGAAACAGCAGCCAAGCTCAGCCTTGCCCATGGCCTGCAATCCTTCCACTCCACTTAAACTTTTATGGATCCCGGCTGTCTGACCCAGGAGTGCTCAAGCTCTCCTGCTCTACAGGAGCTGTATCCCCACAATTACAAGTTTTTAAAATAATCCGTTGTGAGCTCTGACTTTCAGGTAAGCAAAACTTCCCCACTCACAGTTGAATTCAGAAGGCAAATCACCTGTTTGTTCCCCAGGCTGAGACAAACAGGGTCTATCTCAAGCGCACAGGCAGACCTGCCTGAAGTGTTTGTGCGTGTGTGAGTGTGAGTGTGCACACAAATTAAGTGCTATTGCTCACATCCATAATTGAGGGGGTTTGTATTTCAGCAGGCAGAAGGATCCCAGGCAGGTCTGTCACCATCAGCAGGACAGCCAGGTCCCCACCTGTCTGCCTGGAGAGTGAGGAATGTCTGTGCCAAGGGCACCACTGATCCCACTCCCTCTGGAGCCCACACCACCCCAAACTGGCCCTGCCTGCTGAACAGGGAGGGGGATCCAGTGGGAGCCGAGGGGCTCGTGGTGCAGGTGAGCAATGTGGCTGTCCAGGGGAGGGAGGCAGGAGTCCCCAAAGAGCAATCCCAGCAGTCAGCAAACAAGGCAAGGATGTACAAAAGGTAACAGAAAGGATAACAGGAGTCTTAAAGTTTTCCCTTTTTTTCAAGGTTTGGAAAACTTATTTGAGCCAGCAATGGGAAAGTCAATTCAAGGTGCCCAAGTGGCTCTTGCTCTTGGCAATGAGAACCTCAAGCATAAGATGCTAAAAAAAGCAAAAAAGGGAATAAAACATCAAAACCTGACCTTTGAAGCAAGGCTCATCCCATTGTAGGTGTAATTCCCTGGTATTTATTTTCCTGAGTATTTCCCACACACAGTGAATGAAGAGCAGGAACAGACTCACATGAGGGGTCTGTTGTGACAACGTGGACTGTCTTTCATTTCCAGAGCCTGGCTCAGGGATATTGATCTCAGTCTATTTATACATCTGCCTCAAGTGTTTTCAACAAGGTAATTTGCCACGAGACATAAACTGAAGCAAATTAGGTTTCATTCTGAAAGTCCCCTTGCTGTCTACAGACCTAACAAGAAAACCCCTGGCATGAAAAAAGCCAAAATGATGGATTTGAATTTGTTTTTAAAACATCAGTGGGTTATTACACACAAATATGGGCATCATCTGATGGTCCCTGTGCCCAGAAGACTTTAGTCACAGGACAAAGCTGTGTGTCAGGCTGTCTCAGATGTTACCAGAACTGCTGACAGATCCATGCCCAGTACTTGGCAGGACTGAGGTTTATGGTTCCAAACCTGAGGTCATTTAAATCAGAGTTCTGTAATCCAGCAGAACTGTCTTTGTTTGCACTTAAAACGACAGAGAAAAAGGCAGTAGGTGTAGTTAATTGAATTCTTCCCAATGCCCTTATTTGCATTGGAACATACATGGTGTACATACCTGAGGGTGTTGGTAATATTGCAGGGACACCTCTTGTTGCATTTGAGGCCATAAAAGCCCTCTGGACACATCCTTTCCTGGCAGTAAATGCCTTTAAAGCCAGGGTCGCAGATGCAGGCGCCGTTGACGTGGTAGCACTTGGCCCCGTTCTGGCAGTCGCAGCTCTGTGAGCACTGGAAGCCGTAGGTGCCGATGGGACACTCCTCCTGGCACCTGCAAGGGCACAGAGGGCACAGCAGCCAGTCACAGCCCCGCCTGGCACACGGGAATGCTTCTGGAAGGGCGTTACGTACGGAATAACTGCTCCTTTGTAAGTAACATACTGGGAGCTGCTGATATCACTGGAGTGATGTGATCTCCAGGCCAAGCAAATTCAACTAATCTAGGCCCAATTATACCCTGCAAAAACTGCATTAGTTAATATTACCTGTGTTTACAAAGTGCACTCTTCCCTCCTGGACCTTGACAATTCCAGTTACCAACCACAAGCAATTGAAATGGAATGTATTATTAAAAACCCCTCACCTGTTTGCTGCTCTTTCTCGCAGCAGGGCTGTGCACCTTCTTTGGAAGCACATGATCCCTTCAGTGATGCTGAGGGCTCAGAGGGAATGTGGTCTAAGCAAAGTGTCCTCCAGCAAAGTATAGTTTTAATTCCCCTCTTTGCTGTCACTGCACCAGTTTTATACCAACAAGGAGAAAATAAACCCCTTTGTATTTTGTGTGTGATCTGAGTTACTAAAGTTTGAATTTACTTTTCTTCTCCTACTCCAGGGTTGCTCAGTAGTATAAAATCTGAACAAAAATCACTTTTACATGCCTTACTGAAGAATCTTCTTCAAAATGGCCATTTTAAATATCTGATACACAACTGGAACCTGCAAACACTCGACACAGGTTTCTTTAAATGGCACCTTCCATGCACTGTTTTGAATAATTTTCCTGCTGGATCATTCTCATATCTGCCAAAAAAGTCTGTTTCCTTGTCCTACACAACCAATTTAAGAGTTCATACAATTTCCTACTTTGGAAAGCTCAGCTTAAGGTCCTAAAGAAAGCAACTGATTCTGTGCTTGACATAATTCAGTGGTTTCAGACTTCTGCAATGAGTCAGTACTACAGTTTACATGATCCACCGTGAAATACAGATAGGCCTTTTCACTTAATAAAAACAGCAAAAGAAGGCCAAAAAAGCCCAATTCCCTTATCACAGGGATGCCAGACACTGGAAATTGCCTATCAGCATTAATTTAAGCCTCAGCATTGATTAAAGTGTATACTGTAAACTCAGTGGATGGAGGCAATTGTTAAATGCCTTTCTGCAGGTCATTTCACAGCTGGCAGGTGAGAGTTAATATAATGATCAGTAATAAAAGATTAATGTGTGATGCAAGGCAGGCAAAACTGCAATGAACACGGGCAGTATATAAGAAGGGCATCACTTCTGCAGCTTCAGATTATCACGTTTTACTAAAAATAAATGAACACAGCGAAGGGCCCAGGCAGTGATTTAATTCCAGCAGGCACCGGCACCGCGGCTGGTTACAAACCCAAGGTGAGGAGTTCACAGGAGACCCAGAGAGAGGGTTTGTGACAAACGGGGAGAGCCTGGAGAGCCTCCAGCAGCAGTGGCTGCAACGAGCCAGCAGAGGAAGGGGCACGGTGGGGCTGGAGCACTGGAAGCACTGGGAGGGAGCACTGGGAAGGCAAGGAGGGGGGAGTTGAGCTCCCCACCCCTGACCCTGCTGGGCAGGAGAGCTCTGAGCTCTCCAGGACCAACACTTAGGCAACAGAGCACTGTATCACTCTGCATTTAGAAAAGATGAAGGATTACCTAGCAGAGAGAAAAGCATCTGGAAATGAAATATTGACGACCTAATCCATTTACATAATTAGCCTTTTTCTACTAACAATTTAACCAACTTATTTATTTGGAGATCAAGCAGCTCCTGCTAATGAATTTTATACAAAGAATACTAATAATGACTCCTCTGGAACATGAGAATAATCACAGCAGGAATTAGCTTTCTACTTAAACATCTTTCCTTTGCAACATATCAATCTAATGTGTCCATAGCACCATTAACACCCAGATACATTGTTCAATTAAATTACAAAATGAGATGCTAAGCCCTAGTTATGTTTCTTGTTTAATTTACATTGCTTTCTGCCTATCTGGGGAGATTCCTATTGTAATATCCACTGAACTTTAATATGTGCTATAATTATTTGGGTTGGGATAGGATAATATGGCTGTCACCTGTAGAATTAATGAAAGCAATTTAACAAAATATTAAACAGAAGACAGCCTGCTAAACAGATGAACTTAGTACATGCACCTACATTTCCCCCGATAATTTCTTTTTTTTCTTTCTTTTCTTTTTTTTTTTTTTTTTTTAAGGAATAATGCTGTAAAGTATTTCAGGCTTTTCTCTTTCTTTGTTTGGAAACAGTGATCATGTTTATGCAGCACAGACAAATATGAAAAGCCATCCAAAATACACTAACCAGGAGATAAGAGATTCAGGTACAAACACAACAACAGGAGAATAAATCTGCTCATACAGTTCTAACAAATGTGATATTTATTCTGTTAAGATTCAATCTTTAGATTTAATGGCAATATGGAAAACAAAGCTAAAGCAGCATGTTCACTCTTCCTGTCAGGCACTGAATTGTGAGACACCCCATCCTCAGCTTCTTGCTGTGCCTCTGCTATTATTCCTTTCCAGTTTGTAAAACTGACAGAGCCAGTCATTTCTGGGAGCACAAAGCATCCTGCAGTTATTAACAGTGCCTGCCAATTTCCTGGAGATTGAGTGCAGTGCCACTCTTGGAAAACAGGTAGGGAACAGAAGCGTGGCAATTACACTCACACAGCCCTTTATGACCATTCCCTCTGCACAGATATTTATCCAATTCTCTGTGATTATCTTCTGCACGCCACGATGAACTGTAGCATTATACAGTACTTACTGATAATTTAAAGATGATAGTAGGTAAAGTGTATTTGTATTTTTATTCCCAATATCTGTTATTATTAAGAAGATTTCTTCAGTGCCTTGTAAAACATTAAAGACAACAGTGTTTTGCTGTGCAGCAGATTCCCCTGCTCTCCTGGCCACTGTGCTGTAACACCCAGGAGATCCAGAGGGTGGAACAGCCTTAAAGCTAAACTGGAGCTGATCTGTCCCCCTGCCCATGCTGGGGGAACACACACCCAAGGAAAGCCATTCAGACCCCTCAGAGCCCTGTCCCTGCCCCTGTCCCTGTGGAAATCAATGCCATTTGCTCAGGAGAGCCCACGGCCAGGGGAGGGCAGGTGTGGCAGTCCAGACAAACCAGTACAGCCAGTACAGCTCCCAGTGCTGCCCCAGCCCCAGCGAGGGCACGGCTCCAGCGGGATGTGCTGGGCCTGAGGGCTCCCTTCCCTTGCTGCAGGGGGATTAAAGGCTGGCACCTACACGTGTTCTGCTCAGCCCACGCTCCCTCTGCCCAAGGACAATCCTTGGGGGCTCCTGCCAGGTCTGCCCTGCGGTGCTTCCCCTGCCCAGTCTCTCCCTGAACCCTCTGAGGGCAACCAGCAATAAAAGCACCACCTTCCCATCTCCTTCCCTCATTCTCAATGGGGCTGCAGGCTGGGAGATCCCAACAGCTCCCACACTGCTGATTCACCTCCAGCCAGGAATCCATCGGGATGGGCAACAATCCCATGAGGAGGCCCAGAGACAGAGGCTCCATCAGCCTTCCCAGGCATGGCCAGCACTGGGAACAGCTCGGGATCAATGTGGTCACCAGTGTAAGGATCCAGGACACACTGTTGTTTCCTTTAGGGAGAAAGTGTCCACAAGGAGAGAACAGAAATTGCATGGCACCCCACAGCTGGAAGCACTGACTCCAGAGGGAGGAGAGGGAAGAGAGACACTCCGATGCCTTCTCCACCAAACTAGTTTGAAATAATTACAATTCCCACTATATCCTACCCCATGCAAATCCTGATATAAACTCCAGAGCCCTCTCCAATTAGCACTGCCCATAAAATGGGAATAAGGAAGCTCCAGGTGTGGTGGGAAGCAGCAGCCTCCTGACCCTTCCGGGGCAGGGTTGGATGTTCGTGTGCCACAACAACCTGCTGATGACACAGCAAGGCAGGGAAGGAAAATCCCAACGAGCTTCTGCATCCAAGTGTAATTGCAGCTCATGTCAGGAGACTGAGATCAGCCTGTCCCAGCTGGTAAAAGAGGGAACACACGGGAGGAAGTGCTCCAGCACAGCACATGTGGGTGATCTGTGCCCATCGTGGTGCCCCAGCCCAGCTGCCATCACATCTGGGAGCTCTGAGAGTGCCCTTGGCACCCTCTGTCACCAGGAGCAGGGGGAGCTAAGCCAGCACGTGCTGCAATCCCTCACTGGCTTTGCTGTGGAGTCATTTTGCTGAATCCATGACACCTTGGCAAAACAATATTATCATCTTCCCTGATCAATTCATGGGTGAAGGCTCTTTTTTATAAATTTGGAGGATTTATCACCTTTTGCTGGTGGCTGAGATGGATCAGCAGCACAGAGGGCTGAAGGAGACATTAAACTGCTTCCTTGCTTACTCTTGAGGATATTAATTTGTATAAAGATAGTTCATTTACATATCTTGTAAACACGTAATGCTCTCTATTAAATTTATCACTGTAAATATCTAAATTAAATTTAATCCATTAAATTTTAAAAGTTATATTAAAAACCCCTGTAAATGCAGAGCATTGCCAATAAAAAGTAATAACATCACCACATTTATATTGCTTGAAGTGCTTCAGAAGGATGAACCTAATTGGAGCAATAGAAACATAACACCATTTTTCAGAGGGGAAGATTGTCCTAGAAGAGATATAAATATTGACAATCCCTGGGCGAGATGAAAGGTTTGGGGGCTGGTTTTTACCTGTCTCCTATATAGCCAGCTGTGCAGATGCATTTTCCTGTCACGGGGTCACAGTGTCCTCCATTGTGGCACGGACAGTCCTGGCTGCAGTTAATTCCAAACGTTCCAGGAGGACATGGCTGTGCACACACCAGCCCCTGGTAATGTTGCAGAAAGAGCAATATTTCAGTCAGCATTCATAATGCAATAAATTTCTATATGCAGCTGAGATTTTTATTGTCCTTCTTGCTAAACCTAGAAGCAAGTGCAGCAGCAATATTTTATCTGTATAAGATGCGCTAAAGACAGTCTGAAAACTCTGCTACCAGAGTAAATGCCTGTCTGTCCTCATTCCAGGAGGGATTTTTCTCACCCCTGTCCACTCAGTGGTGAGTCTCTTCTTTGGGTCTCCCTGTGAACTGCAGCTGGGGGGCAGGAGATTCACTGCCTCTTGCAAAGGTGCAGGAAGGCTTGAGAGAGGTTAAAAGGAACCAGAGAAGGCTAAAAATCTGTGTATGTGCTGGTGGGGGGTTTCTGACATGGAGGGGCTGAAATGCTGTTGGACATACCCCGAGCAGAGAACATTTGGGCAGAAACAGATGATTGCAGAGACTGCACTGGGAGGATGAAGTTGTGCGAGTTTTGATGGTCTGTGACAATCTCTCCTGTTCAGAAAGTCCCTCTCCATCCAACCGCAAGGAAGACCAAAGACAGCTGCTGGAGAAGTCCTGCACTGCTCTCCAGATCCCACCGACTCCACTCCCCCTGCTCCCAGCCAACCACACAGCCCAGAATGGCCTCTGCCAGTGCTCTATGTACTCCAGGGAGGGGCTGCGTGGGAACAGGGGGCTGGAATTGCTGCAGAAACCCCACAGTGGTGACACAGGAGCACCACAGCAGCACTGCAGCAGCCTTTGGCCAGGAGGAGGGACCTGGACACCACCGGGATGCACCACCCACCATCCTCCCAGCTCCTTATCCCCAGCCTCGGAGCCACAGCTCAGTCCCTGACCTGCCTCAACCACACCTTGGCAGTGACCTCCTTTCCCATTTTATGCTCCCAGTCCTCTGCTTTCCTGCCCATCCCAAATCCTTGTTGCAGACTCCCTTTCAGTGCTCTCCTTCATTTGCCCCAAATGCCCATCTCTGAGTTGTTTCCTCCTTGCCCTCCCCTGAGAGTGAAGCAAAAATTGTTCCTCTTGGTTGGGCACCCTGGCCCTGCTCACAGGGACAGGGAAAAGCAATTCCTGGGCCAGCCGCTCTCCAGCTGCTCAGCCCCACGGCATGGAATGCTCACTGTCACATGGGGGCCTGTCTTTGGGGAATTTACCTGCCAGACTCAGGTGGTTTCCCCCAGGTATCCCAAAAAGTTCCCTGCTGAGCATCAAAGCCTTGCAAGGGTTTCCCCAGAGTTTCTTGGAAGTTGTATGAATGTTCTTTTTCTGGGAGCAAACAAAAAGCCCGAGGCTGGGATCCAGCTGAGGAACTCCAGCCAGAACACGGCTGGCAGTGCTGGGATCCGAAGTTGTGCTCCTGTAATGGGAAATGTTTGGCGTGTGCAGCAAGTGGTGCTGCTGCCAGTGCCACCACAGTGCCCAGTGTGTGACAGGAATGGTTTGTCTGGCCCTGGCACTGTTTGGGTTTCATCTCTCAGAAGCCTTGTTTCCCTGAGCAAGCCCTGGGGGCTCTGAGTTCTGAACAAAGCACATGTTAGGCACAGTTTATTCAAAATATAAACCAGGAACAGAATGGTGCTTTCAGCCCCTCGGGCTGGGGAAGTTTAGCTGTATCAACAACCCCAAAGTGAAGAGGCTGCTCTTCAATGTCACCATAAAGCAGATACTTTGAGACTTTCCCAAGCAGTGAGAGGCTGTAAAACAGCCAGGCTGGCCTCAGTTCAAGAACTTCCAGATTACAGTGTTAAAAACTGGTGTCTCTGGACTTGAGTAATACACAACACTATATATCTGAAAACCTAAGAGTCCATTTATCTTGATAATAAATACTTTCTCCCTTCATGTCTCAAAAGGAACAGGATTTCTATCAGCAAATGATGAGAAAGCAATACTGTGGGATATATCCCCCCGGAGCCAGGAGCATCTTCAGGCATAGGTTTTGCATTAATATGTACTAAGGGAATTCAAAACATCCCTCTCTGGAGGATCAAATGTCAGACCAACATTTCCTGCTGCTTATACATTTAATCAGCAAAGTTCACCCCATCAGCACCTTTTTAAGGCCCTGATCTCATCAGCTTCTGCTTTTGACACCGTTTGCTATATTTTGTAGCATAGAAAAGATTTTTTTTCTGCTCCATTTTCTCGTATATCCAAATGAAAAATAAAATCCACAATGGAAAGAAAAACAGACAGAAATATAAATCAGTGCTGTTCCACAAAGGCCAGAACCACTGAGGAAGAAGGGATTAGCAGAACTGCTTTATTAACACAGCCCTCGATGGCTGGGAAGGGCCCGGGACCCAGCAGGGTGTGATGCCACTGACAGATGTGGTGCCATGTGAGGCAACTTTACAGCTTTCCTGAGCACAGAGATCCAGCCCTTCAAAAGTGCTTCTGAGGAGCACTGGAAATGCTAAATTAACTTCTCTCCCTACTTCCTGAGAGCGCTTGGAGAATTTAGTACTGCAAATGAGAAAGATGTATAGAATTAAACCTGTAAATTGTTAATGAGAGCCTAAAGCAGCCTCCCACTGACTCCCCCAGCCACAAAGGCACACAAGTGGAGGAAACCCAACGTTGTAGGATGCTGGAAGCCACATTCTGTTGACTGGCTCAACAATATATGCTGTCAGCTGCCATCCTCTTGATGAAAACCCCTCGGGACAGTAAAATCCCACAGGACATCTTCCACACCGCTTGTTCTTCTGGGAGATTCTGCACTGGATGGGAGGGAAGAAACCACAAGTCGTGAAAGAACCTTTGGCTTTGAAGATGGGGATCCAAGGAAGAAGCCCAGAACCCCAGAAGTTCCTCCTGTCCAAGGCCCTGCCTCCCCCTGCACGTCCCCCCAGCCCCCAAGGGAGCTGAGCCCCCGTTAACAAGCCTGCCTAGGAAAGGATAAAAGTCGCAGCTCTTCCAGCAGCAATAAAGCCCAAGTGGATTTGCACTTGTATAAATCCAGGGAGAATTCTCTCCTTTCAAAATGATGGTATATTCAATACATACATGCAGTCTCAAGCTCAGAATCAGCAAGTAAAATTCCTGGTGTCAAAGAAATCCACAGTGTGAAATAAAATGAATGCTGTCTAGCAAGCCCATCTCGCCTGCTCGTTTACAGCCCCCTCATGTCTCACTTCCCAAACCATTCCAACCACCAAGAGTTAAAAATACAGCAGGAAAATTTTTTTTTTTATCCCTCTCTGTGTACTGAATTACCAGCTTTTCATTAAAACCCTGGAGAGACCCTTTATACTTAAAATCTCAACATTTACAAGCTGAGTGCTTTTACTTCTAATTTCAGTTTCTTTCTGCAGAATACTTGATCTCTCTCTTCAATTTTCAGTTATGCTTGTTTCAGACATCAATTGTTAACTCCAGGGTTCCTCTGGGGACAGAGCAGCCAACAACACAGTTTTCACAAAAGTCTCTTTGGGCTCCTAAAAATGCAAAGAAGAAACTCCAGGCTGTGAGAAGTGGGCAGGAGCGGGCCAGGATAAAACCAGAGCTCTGTGCAGCCCCAGTGCTGGGGCTCTTCTTTATGGTCTCTGCTGCATCCTAAAAGACATGTCAAAATTCCTGCTCCATTCTGATAGTCTTACCTGGTTTGGGATGTTTTAACTTCAAAAAAAAAAGAGAAAACTCCCTATAAAGCACAATTAAAGAAGGGTACAGCAAAACAACCCAGATCCTGAGGAATCTTGGCATGCAGAAGATAAAGGGAAATGGAAAAAGTTATTTTTTTATGTTAATCACTTTATCGATCACTTCCTGGGGGTAGTGCCAGAATGGACAGAGAGGCCCCCAAAAATAGATGAATTGCTTCCTTTAGCTCCATCACTCCAGGAAAGAACCTTTTCTTTGCCTCTGCTGAAGGCCAGGGGAGGAGAAGGTGCCATATTCATACTAAAGCTTCTGAAACCCAAGGTAGAGAGACTCCGACTCTCCAGTTGGAAAGAGATTTTCCATACCCAACTTCCACCAAAAGTTATGGGCAGCAATGTTCTTGTGCCACGCTCTCCCAAGCCACCAGCTCCTCTTGGTTGGCACTTCTGAACTCCAGCACTTGATGTACGTAAAGGATCTTAAATCTGATGTATGCAAAGGAACTTCAACATCTCTCTCAGCTCTCACATGTTCCAACCAGTAGAAGCCACAGTTGTGTGATGATCTGTGGGGCCTTCCATGTAAAAATAAAAATTCAGAGCACTTGTATGCATTAAAATCCAGCAAGTTTGCCAAGAGACTAATTGTCAGACACAGGAAAAATGCCAGGAAATGTAGTACAGCTAAATGGTCTGAAGGCCTGTGAGACTTGGCAAAGCCCAAGAGAGTTAATCATTGCATTATTGATAATGCTGAGGACTTTAAAAATGTTTGGCCCTGCTTTCTTGACACGGAGGATCAAAGGTTAGGGCAACTATCTCTCTCCAGAGAGCAAATCTATGGCAATCAATGGGAATGATGCCTGAGTGGGACGCTGGAGTGGCCTCTGTGTCCTGGGCAAAATCCCGAGCGCCTGAATTCCCCCTGGCTTCTCCCTCTCCTCTGCCCTGCAGGGGAACAGCGTAGGCTGTGCCTTTGGAAATGTCGAGCTTTCTGTCCTGCGTGAGGGCAGTGTCTAAGCTGCAGGGAATATTCCAAGGAATTTTGGAAACTACAACTCAGAGACAACTCTTTTGCCTCTCAGTATATTGTTTTTAAACTCTGATGGCAGCTGCCAGCCAGAGATTCCCAGAAGCATTTAGGTTGGAAAAACCTTTTATGACCACAGAGCCCAACACTAACCCAGCACTGCCAGGGCCACCAACAAAGCACATCCCCAGGGGCCACCTCTGTGTGTTTTTGGAACACTCCCAGGGATGTGCCAGGCCCCGACTGGTGGGCAGAGCGCACAGAGCTGGTCCCGGGGGCAGAATTGTTGGAGCCTGGTGACAAATACCAGCCCTCGGGGCAGTGAGCAGTGAAACAAGGAGCGAACCCCCAGCCCGGGTACCCAAGCAGGGCGAGTACCCACCGTCCATCCAGCGGGGCAGGAGCACTCCCCGGTGACGTGGTGGCACACGCCGCCGTTCTGGCAGGGGCACCGCAGCTCGCACTGCGCCCCGTGGCTGCCGGCGGGGCACAGCTCCTCGCAGCTGGGGGAGAGAGGAACACAAACAGGGGCATCACTGGGAGAACGCACGGCACAGCGAGGGAGGACAGCACGCAGCGTCACCGCCGAGTCCCTGCGAGAGGGATGGGAGCTCAGGGAACCTCTGCTGGCATGGCCAATTAGCCAAGATTCCTTTCATCTGTGCCAGGGCTGTTTACAAGCCGTGGATCCAGCCCTGGAAGGCTGATGCATGTGTGGAACCTTCATGCACGTATCAAATCCCACCCATCTCAACAGGACGACTCATAACTGTTAAAAGAGCCCAGGAAAATAGGAGTTGCGATGAAGCCTTTGGTGTGAATTATGTGACATGGCAATAAAAGAAACGGCAAATAGAATAAAAGGACAGGATTAAAATGCTTGAAATTTCTCCAGTCACTGCTGAATGTTAACATTTGCAGTGTATAATGGACTGGCAAGGACTCAACATCATTTAAAGGCCATTTAAGCTCATTGAGTTTCTCAGTGCTCGTGGGGAGGCCATGTAAGGCTAATCCCTGCAAAAACAGTGTCTCCTGCACTAGTGCTTCCAGCATTGAGGTTCTGAAACCACAGAACGTTCTCCCTCTAATTGACTGGCCTCTGATGAGGATGTTCCTGCCATGTATCAGGGGCTGGCCCTGCCGAGAACTGACACAGAAATGTCAAGGGGAGACCTCCTAGCAATGTGCAGAGCCTTTAGCAGGGAGTGATTCCAGGACTGAGGTCACAAGTCTGTGAGGAAATCAGGTATTAAATAAAATATTCAAAAGGTGTATCACTTATTTATGAGGGTTAACATTGTCTTTAGTTTTGACCTTCTCTCTCTTCCAGGTCAACAAATAATAATAGACTGCAAAAGTATTAAGTCACCTGTAATAGATCCCCAACCAAATGCGGTGACTAAATTTTCTTTTCCCCTTAAATAATTGTGAAAAACATAATTACTTCTGAAACTACTGAAAGATCTCTAATGAGAAGTGATGTTACACTGTGGGCAATTTTAAACAAGGAACTATTGCTTGCTGTCCTGAAATTAATATGCAGATTTTGTGAGTCCTACTGGTAAACTTTCCTTGTGGTGGATAGGGATTTAGCTCCGTGGCTCTCGTTAAAGTTAATAGGAGTCACACTGCTAAATCCCTGCTCACCACGCTTAAAATCTGCCCCCTAGATAGTAAGCTGATATAGTTAACAGCAATGCTTTCGCAGTTAGATTGAAAGTCAAATAAATTGGGGATGGTTAAGTCCCATTTGATACTGCACTGGACTGCTAATGAGGAGAAAGCCCAATTGCTTATAAAAACTCAGCTGTAATTTGGATTGTATTCACACCCTGAAATTAGGAATGGGTAGACGTTGCACAAGCTGGAAAATATAAAGGATTTTAATGCTTATTTTGGCACTATATTGTATTTTATTATGATGGAATCATATAATCTTAGAATGGTTTGAGATGGATGGGACCTTAAAGATCATCCCATCCCACCCCTGCCGTGGGCAGGGACACCTTCCACTGTTCCAGGTGGCTCCAAGCCCCGTCCAACCTGGCCTTGGACACTTCCAGGGATCCAGGGGCAGCCCCAGCTTCTCTGGGCACCCTGTGCCAGGGCCTGCCCACCCTCACAGGGAACAATCCCTTCCCAAGATCCCATCTAACCTGCCCTATGGCAGGGGGAAGCCATACCCTGTGTCCCTCCAGGCCTTTGCCCACCTGTGCAGCTCTCCCAGAGCCCCTTTAGGTGCTCAGACAGCTCTGACCAGCAGCAGAGAGCCATTTCCTCTATGTGGCCTCTCTACCTGTGCCCGATTCCTCCAGAGGCAGGAGCAGAGCCCCCCGTGCCCGTGCTGCCCACCCTCCCGGCACTGTGCCCAGTGGGCCCACGCCGCGCTGGCACTTACAAGACTCCGGTGTAGCCGGGCGCGCAGTGGCACTCGCCGGTCTGGTGGTCGCAGGTGGCGCCGTGGTGGCAGTGGCACTGGAGCTGGCAGGCCTTGCCGTAGGTGCCCGGCTGGCAGAGCTCCTCGCAGCGCCAGCCGCGGAAGCCGTCGGCGCACACGCAGGCGCCCGTGATGGGGTTGCAGAGCGCGGCGTTCTGGCACTGGCACCGGTTGCTGCAGTGGGGCCCCCAGTGCTCGCTGTCACAGCCTGCAAACACACACGGCTTCACCCGGGTGCCCGTGCCCCCAGCCCGGCCCCAGCCATGCCAGAGGCAGTGCCAGGGCTCCCCAAAGCGCCCCAGACCTCCCAAAGCACCAGCGTGCAAGGAGACAACAGCACGGCTGTTACACCTGCACGTGAGGACTTATTGAACACCCATATTGGATCAGGACCGAAATCTTTAATATCCTGTTTCGTAGTGCTCTTAGATAGCTGGAAGGAATGAATTTAGAGTGGAATTAGATGCAGAGGATCACATCCTGCCTGCAGAATGGTTAATGGCAGGTGGCACCACCAAGCAAATCCCATCAACTTAATAATGTCATCAAATGTTGTTTCTTTGTACTGTGCCCATAAGATAATACAAAAGATAATCTGTAGGCGGCCTTCTCTTTGGCGTTGGGTTTTTTTGTTTTGTTTTGTTGTTTGCTTTCTTATTTATTTCATATTTTTTTTTGTATTTTCTGGACTAAGTAGATGGGAGGGAAGAAAACAACACTGGAGACAGGATGTCATGGGGCTGCCCAGGCACAGGAATGAAGGGATGGAGTGTGTGTGTCAGGTAAGTCCTGTGCTCATAACAGGAACACCAGAGGCCCCCAAACCTTCTGGCCATTGACATGGAGAGGAGGTTCCTACAGAGGAAATTAAGGCACAGTGAGAACCCTGTCTGATCCCTTCTCCTTTTCCTTTGGACTGCAGGGAGGAGGAGAGAGGGAAGGCAGCATTACAGGAGCAGTTTGTGCTCATTTGTTGCAGAAACAGCAACTGGCAGCTGCACAACAGCTGTTTGAGCCATGCACTGAACAGGGCTCAGAGCAGACACCTGAGCTCCAGGTTTCCCCAGCAAACCACCAGCAGGAAAACAAGGATCTGATGCCCTTCCAGGCACAGCTGGCTGTGCTCGGAGAGCTGGTTTCCATCACACCAACAGCCCTCCTGCTCATGGGGAGAGCAAATCCCAGCAAGAGAGCTGTCCCCACGGCCCCTTTCGTTTGCAGGCATGGAAACCAATCCCCAGTGGCAAGCTCTGCTTCCCAGGCCTGGATGTGTTTCCAGGATTACTGAGCTAAATGGGAAGCTCACTTAAGCCTGATGTTTTTGTCCCAGAAATCTCACAGCCCTCTCCTTCTCCAGTACCTGGCTCTAACCCCACAGTGGAAAATTACATCTATCAGTTAATTTTGGCAGCATTTTTATGCTTCATTTTGAGGAGAGGGATACTCTTTGGTCAGATACTCCAAGGACATGCAGCAAAGGAGGGAGAGAGACATTATTCAGCTCACACTGCTGATTTACAAACTTGTGTCTCTTGAGCAAGTGTGAAAGGCCCAAATAAACCCACAGATGACAATTCCAGGATGTCCAAAAGGATCTGCAGAGTTTTAGAGGATGCAGAGAGTTGGTCTCATGTCCTGCAGGAAGCGTATTCCTGTGCACAATCCTGCTGCTGCCTCACATTCCACAGTTTATTGCTTTGCCTCACTTCTCCCCCAGCTGCAAACTGGGATGATGGCTCCTCTCTAGCACCACCAGGAGCTCAGCAAACAAAATCTTAGTCTTTATAAGACCTAAATTATTAGTGAGAATCTGTGGAAAGAGATGATCTATCTTTATTTCACACAGACACTCTGTGAGCCTTCTGGGACAGGGAGCCAAGCTGCTGGAGCTGCTGGAGTTTCCCAGCAATTTCCATTCCAGAAACACTGATTTGTTTCTGCAGAACTTGAACATCAGGAGATGCAGTTCTGCACCTCCACAAGGGTACAAATCTGAACTACACAAGCCCAGCTGACAGCCCTTAGCACGGGGAAGTGGAATCCAGAGATCAAACCTCACCCTGCCTGCTTTGGGAACTCGATTCTTCCTGTGCCACACCTCACATCAGAGCCCCAACTGTAGACTTGTGCTGGGCTGGTACAATTCCAGCTGCATTTAATTTCTTAAATATGAATAGATAACACTCATTAGAAGAGGTGATTCTCTCCTTGCTCTCTCATGTCTCGGGTGGGTGCTCCAACCACCAGATTTGTCTGCTGGTTTTGTGTTTTTCACTTTGAAGGAAAGTGAAGGAGAAAGAAAACCTTTATAGGAAGGAAAAACCATTTTTCATCACCAGTCCAAGCATCCTGTCTCACCTGTGCAGTGCCTGCCCCAGCCACAGCTCCTTTTCTGTAAGTCCATTTATTTGAACACGTATTTCTATCAGTATTTGGTCACACACTTGCTTTCTCCCTGTACCAAATTAGTACTAGTAAAGTGCTGAGGTAAAGAACAGAAATTCCTCTAGTTGGTTGGAAAATCACCAAAAAAAGAAAAGAAAATCTGGAAAAGAAACCTGCAGTGACCAGAAAACCAGTTGCCAGATTTTTCCAAAGGCTTCTCAGCCCAAGGCATCAGGGAGTGCATGTTGCTATCTTCAGTGTGGATAACCCAAAGCACTGTGCCCAAATGGTTTAGGGAACTTTGAAATAAAGCAGCTTGGCATACCAGATAGCTGTTAAGAATGTGAATTTCATGGGGATTTATTAAGGAGAGAACATAAAAATGAGGATTAAAGTACATCTGAAAGCTTATGGAAGACACAGAAAAAACAGAATTACAGAAAGATGAGGCTTGTACTGTGTCATTGCCAATGTCTGACACAGTCCTTGCTTCTTTTCTGTTCCTAAAACTACTGGCAGGAGTTGCCTCCAGCTCTCTAAGTGGTTTGAAACCAGAACCCCAGTGTATAGATGCCTGTAGCCCTGTAGTCTCTCCAGGGCTGGGATCACAAACACAGGGACACGTTGGACTCCTCTGGATTCAAGTCTTTGCCTCAGATGGTAAATACTTTCTGCTTTCAGCCCTTGGTTCAAGCCCTGTGTATGTCACACTGAGCAGAGCTATTTCATGTGCTATCAATTCATCCATTGCTGATTAATTGCAAAGGGAATTGAGTGAAATGTGTTAGCAACGTGTTAGTGTAAGATTTGTGATAATGAAATATCCTCCTCACCTGATTTTCCACTGCCTTAACCTCAATGAAAGGAAGATCGCTGCTGCTCAGAGTTTTCTTTGCCCTTTCCTTTCAGTCCACACTGCAGGGACAGCCCGTGGAGCTCTACCTGAGTCATTTCACTACCACATGATGTACTGTTTGTATGTAACTCAGAGATCTGCACTGTGGTAACTCCTGCACCTTTACCAGGCAGCAGATACGGAGATGAGAAGCTGGATCCAAGTATTTATTCACTCAATTAACTCCACTGGGCTCAACAGGCTCCCTCAAGTGTGAGACCACTCAAGTGTGTAAGTATCTACAGGACTGGGGTCCAGGAGTTCCCGATGGAAAATTAACAGAAGAAACCAAATACTTCAGCAACCAAGATGTGTTTTTTCTCTCTGTCCATCAGTGGCAAATCCTGGCCGGTGTGTGACAGTGACTCCAGTTCCTGAGACAAAGGGCCATGGGATCCTCTGCACGTTGGGATCATCAGCACCTTCTCCCCTGGGCTTGGAGAGACCAGTTCAGAACACAAGCTCGGCCTGGCAGTCTCATCCTGCTCTTGCTGTGTGTTACCATTATAGAGATAAATAATAACCCAACAACAAGTGAACAGAGAGCTGATTAAAGCTTACACAAGCGCTCCCCTGTAAATGCATATGCCATTAAAATGTCAAAATGATACAGAGGCTTTAACTAGACCATCAATAAGGAAAGTAACCTGAGTGGGGATGTCAGGGAGGTACAAATGCTCCCTTAGCTGCATGTGGGGATGTCAATACCGTGAGGGATGAGTCTGAAATAGCCACTGTTCCCTTGGGAGATGCTGCATTCCAGGGAGCTGCCATAGTTCAGCTCATGTGCCCACATTTCCGGGCAAACGTGCAAACTCACTCACTTCTTCCCCTTCAAAAACAGGACTGAGAATAACTGCCAGCAACGAAAGTGAATGTAACTCTGTAAGGGAGGATGCTGGGTGAAGAACTGCCCCTGTCTGCAGAGGGTGTGACATCTCTCCATCCCTCTGTGGAGGGACACTCAGTGCAGCACCAAGGGATCTCCAACCCAAAGTGGGAGCATCCCTTGGAAATAAGACACTTGACTCATAAAGTCGTGTCTCAAAAACCAGAAGGTGTCAGAGGAAAGGCTGGAAGTACAGCAGCAATCCAGTACCTGAGCCCCTGAATTGTGGTGTTTTCTGTTCGCTGAGAGCACAGGGTACTGCTCACACCCCCTGGCACTCGCTGACTCCTGAGCTTGCAGCTTTGCAGCCTCGGGGTTCCCAAACTGGATCCCGTGCCATGCAGTCTGCAGCAGCCCTTTATCTCCCACACCAGACTTTCAGTCACAGCACACACAATTGCAAGGAAGGAAATGCCAGCCTCAATGTTTACAACTCTAACACTGTCCAGAGAATCTATTTTGCATACGTAAATATGCATTTAAATATCCATCCAAGGGGCAAAAAGCTGGGGTTACCCCGAGGCTGCAGGACCTGAAGTCACTATCATTTGCTGAGCTCATAATCAGATAGAAAGGGAAAGAGGGGAAGGGAACATCAGCTGATTTTGCCCAAAATTGATAGATTATTACTCACAGGAGGAAATTAATCTCATTTTGCAGTTGTTTTTTCCTTTCTTAAGGACAGGAGAACAGATTTTCCTGCTCCAAGAAAGATTGTACCAATTCCCCCCGAAGCTCATGGTCTGAATCAGATACGAACCATGTGGTTGATCTGGGTGGTGATTTAATCTCTGCTGATGATCTCATTAGTCACTGAGTCTCCAACATGTGGTACCTCAATCAACCACAGCACTTCAGAGACCCTGCAGTTTATTTGGAATCTTTGGAGGAAACATTTTCTTTCCAAAGTGATCCTTGTTTAAAGAACATTCCTACAATATTCTATAGAATGCTTACAACTGCTACCTAGTTGTAGGTTTGTATTTTGGATAAATGAAAACAGAATCACTCCAAGTCAAAAAAGAGTTGAGTGTTTGGATGTCAGCTTCATCAAATTCCATAATGAACTCAATATATTTTGGAAGCACAAAAAAAAGGGAGAAACAACTTCTACTCCTGACAGATATCAAAGTGTGGCGTTTTCAGAATTTTCATCATGAGCTATTTTGACAGAGACTTCAAAAGAAGTGAAAATTAGAACATTAAAAAAAACTGAGAATATTTCCTATTCCTTTTTGTAGAAATTACTGCTCTGTTTAATGAGCCTTTAACTCTACTGACACTCTAGTTCTTACAAGGAGTTTAAAATCATGAAACGCTTCATAAGGGAGCGACAACATTCCATACAACACTGGCAGCTTGTCTTCTCATTATAATTTTTGTAGAGAAGATGCTGCATTCTTTAGAATGTTGGGTTTTTTTAGTGTCATATTAATGGGAGGCAAAGTATGTTCTTTAATTAGAATTTTACTATGGTGAATTAAAAAATACATGGGCAGAGTATCAAGAGTCTAATAAAACTAAATGAAGATACTATCTTTCCTCTGTATGAAACCCAGCAGTCTTTGCTCTGGCAAAACTTCCATCAATACTTCATTACTATTGTCTACGACAGGATTGTAATAATAAGATCTGCGAGTAACTTACTTCCAAATTCTGTCTTCCAACTGGGTAAAGCATTCTCAACATCTATAATGGACTTCAGATGTTTTCATTGACTGTATAATGAAATTTCCTTGTAATGCCTCTGCACAGAAGTAAAACCACTACTGCCTGTGAAGGAGGGCAGGAGCACACTGGGTGTGCCTAAAGCACTGCAGGACAGGTATGGGGGGAGACTGTAAAGCCCACCCAGTGCCACCCCCTGCCATGGGCAGGGACACCTTCCATTGTCCCAGGTTGCTCCAAGCCCTGTCCAGCCTGGCCTTGGACACTTCCAGGGATGGAGCAGCCACAGCTTCTCTGGGCCAGGGTCTGCCCACCCTCCCAGGGAAGGATTTCTTCCCAACATTTAAGATGAATCTCTCCTCTTTTAGTTTAAAACTGCTCCCTCTTGTTCCCTCACTCCCTCTACTATCTGTGCACTGCTTTTCACACAAACAATACCAGCTTAAAGGATGTTCTGCCCCAGTAACTGAATCTAGGAAAAAATCTTGCCTTTTCTAGCGTGAATTCTGTTACCTACAGACATTCAGAGAGAATTAGAGCAGCAGAAGGCCCGGTGGCCTTTGAAAGAGGGGTGTCTTTCATATCTAAAGCAGTTCAAAGGCTTCCAAAAAGCTGTGTGCAGGTATCCACACCAGCTACGTGCTGTTCTCTTTTCTTCTGGGCATACTTGAACCTTCACATGGCTCTTTAATGTTACCTAATGTCTTCCAGATCTCTTAAATACACTGCTGTCTTTGTCTTAGAAACCATTAATAGTAATGTCCCTTTCAGGCACAGAAAAAGAAACAGTTTCGGAAAAAAGTCTTGCCCTGTGTGACCCAGTAAAAACTAGAATGTTCACCCATCAAAACACACTGCGAGACTCAGCACAGTCTCTGCGAAACCTTTCTTGTATTTACCAACAGAAAACAGCAAGTCTGAAACTCCTGGAGAAAAACAAAGGAAAAATACTGAAATCCAAGAATATTACACCCTCTTTGCACACCGCTGAGGCAGTGAGACGTGTGTTGTGCTGTTAATAAAGGGACAATCAGAGAGGCAGACAGACCCTATGCAGTCAAACACCAGGAGCCCGGGTGTCCCTGGGATGGCAGAGGACACAGACCAGCACCAGGGGCGTTCTGGGGCATCCCACTGCAGCATGCCTGAAGCAGCAACTCAAACTGCACCAGTGCTGCATGCAGCTCCTCTGCACCACCTCTCTGGGGTGGTAATGCTGAGAGAGCAAAGCAGGCATGGCTTGTGCCCCATCCCAGCCAGCAGCCTGTGCCCCGTCCCAGGCATAGCTTGTGCCCCATCCCAGCCAGCAGCCTGTGCCCCATCCCAGCCAGAAACTTGTGCCCCATCCCAGCCCAGAGCCACCACACTGCTCGTGGTCCTGTGGCTTCCCTTGGGGGCTGGAGGGGCTTGGGTTTCATTCTGGAGAGCCAGGCAGGCAGGAAGAAGAGAAAATCTTGCCTCCTAAATTATTGAGCTTGGATGTCTAAACCTTGCTATCTTTTTCTGACTTCCCACCACGTTCCAATGTTGTTCGCAAAAGCATAAATTAATGCCAAGTTCTAAGGCAGAAGTTGCTCTAAACTGGGAAGCAAAACTTTTTTGTTATGATGTTAAAAACAGACAATTCTTAAAACTGTTTCACATTTTGAAAAACGGGCTGATCAAAACTGTTCACCCTCCCCATCAGTTCTGGGTGTGCTGAACTGAAATGTTTTCCCAAACTCCCAGCCATATGGAAGCCAGTGCCTTCGGAACAGTTTCCCTGTGGTGGATTCCTGCATTGAGCCATCAAGTGTCAGGCAGGCAGCAAACACTAAATCATCTCTCCACATGTTTTTCCCCTATTGTTTACAAACAACGTGTCCCTGCCTCCAGCATTATCCATGGGTCAGCTTCCCAGAGCCCGGGAAAACCGGCGGAGCTGCTCCAGTCCCAGGCTCTGGGGGTCAGTTCTGGAGGTTCAGCCCCACCTGCAGGGACGGCCTCTGTGGAATCGTTTTGTCCCTGGATTGATTTAATTTCTCCCTCTTTTAGTGACAACTGTCTCTGAGAAGGAGGAAGCCAGGCAGGCAGCCGTGAGCGGCTGGCTGGCAGCAGGAGGCGAGCAGGCTTTCTCTGCATGGGAATGGCATCTGGGCATCAAGGGCTTGAAATGCCATGTCCCCTTCAAGGTTCAGAGCTCTGCATTTTCCAAACGGCACCAGGGCTACATATTAAAAAATCCCGGGGAAAAGGAGGGGTTTGGATGAGGCTGTTACCAAAATCCTCCTCTGCCCAGGCTACACTGTGCCATCACAACCACCTCGGGCCCCATCCAGGGCCCTTCCAGGTGGGGAATTTCTCTTTCCCATCTCTGACTGGGAATGGCCACTGTTGGTTAAAACGATGCCCAGCTGTCCTGGGTCTTCGCTCCCTCCCAGCACGGCCAGCCCTGCACACCCCAGGACATCCAATACCCCTGAGCAGAACCCCAGAGCCCCCGGCAGGGCCTTCTCTTCCTGTGGACCAGGAGCCACCTTGGCCATTCCCAGTGTGGATGTGACTGCGGTGGGTGGGGATTCAGGAATGCTGCTGACACACAGCACAAATGTGATGACACAGGAAAGCAGCATCCGCTCCTCTCCCCCTGCTCCAGCAGAATTTACTAAATATAGCTCGCTCTTTAAATATTAAGGATATCTGCAGAATGTTGGTGTTTTTGAAAGGGTTCTTTCCTGCCTGGATTTTCCTCATCAGGCTTAGTAATCAAGTTGTTTTATTTGGAAGGGATAATTATTAGTTGAATAATTAATTATTCAGAGTACGCTGCTAAATAAAATTCAAAGTAGGCTGGTATAATAAAAAAGTGACAGTATGCAGCAATTTGGGTTCTAAACTGTGCAATGAGATCAAAATGTGTAGGTAGGTAAATGGGGTCTGGCACATTTAATGGAATTGCGTCCGTCACCAAAGTCCCAAACAAACACTGATTAATTCTCATGGTCCATCTCTGAGCTGGAAAATGTACTTTATCACAATTTCATAGCAGGGAAACTCAGATAGGCAAATTACATCAAACTGCAAAGCTCCCCAGAAAGTCAGAGACAGCTCTGAGATGGGACAGCTCCGAGTTCTCCGGTGGAAATTTATCCATAAATACTTCACAGTGTATTTTGCCACTACATTTATAATTCTGCTCTGGATTAAATGGATGAAAAATTACTCTCTTATGTCTATAGAGATTAATTCATTAAGTATCCTCCCGTCCCTCATCAATAACAGTGTTAAAGGAGTGTGAAGTTGGGACAAACAGCACCCCCGGGATGCAAAGTGCAGCGGGATAGAGATGGAATGTCCTGGGAGAGAGATCCAGCTGGGAACACCCGCCATCCCAGTCAGTTCCAGCCCAACAAGGGACACGGAGTGGCACTTTATGTGCCTCTCCTCACTGGTTTTACAGGTCCCAGCTCTCCCCTCCTCCATCAGAGAACGTGGCATTCCCTGGACACAGGTTGTTCCTCTGCATTTTCTTCTGCCATTGTTCCTTACACTCACTTGGGCTCCAATAACCCAAACCCAAGGGGAGTTACACAATATTTGCTGCAGGATTTTCCACAGCCTCTGCTGGGACCTGCTCTGTTTTGTTTCCCTGCTGATTGCCAGGGTTGCAGAATTGGAATTTTTGCAAGGCAAGGGATAGAAAAGGCAGTAAAACTCCACACACAGAAACTGTGGAAGCTTCTTCAAATATTTGTTAATTAAAATTGTTAGTAAAAGAATTGAGTTCCTGTTGTCCCAGAAGGACTTGCCCTTATAGAGACCTCATAGCCAGCAAATTTAAATGCTTTATTGTTCTGTAACTCCCATCTATGCAGACTCCTCTATTTGGCACATCCCTAATATCTGTCAAAGTAAAAGCATTCTAACATTTTGTCAGGGAGCTGGTGTAAATCTTGAAGAAGGCTTAAAAAAACCTCTCCTGTTGACTCATTTCCCTCATTCCTAGGCAGATCTGAGAGAAGGAAGACTTGAAAGCAACATTATGAGCCAAAGAATTATCCACGACCCTTGAAAGGCACACAGATAATTAAACTGGGGGATCAGTATCAAGGTATGGAAATTATTGGGTCTGTGCACTTAAAAGCTGAAGAAGGTGACTTCCCACTGAGACCTAAGAACACAGGTGCACATAATTTTACAAATCTGCATTTTTAACCTTTTAAATTTGCTAGCAAAGCAAGGAAGTTGTTGAGAAGCTGCAGTAAACAGGGCAATTCAATCAGCCTCTCCCAGGCTGCATCTCCCAACTTTCTGATTCCCTAACCCAGCGGGTCAGTGCATCCTGGGATGAGCCCCTGGCAGCAGCAAAGCAGCAGGATGGGGCTGGGGGCAACACAGCAACACCTCTTTGGCATCTGCCCCCAGATCTCTTAATTCACTGCAATCAGTGTCATTATTGGAACCCGTGTCCTGCTCTCTGCTCTGTGTGAAGAGCCAACACCAGTGTTTCAACAGCAGGCTGCAAAAGGATTCCATCTCTAAAAGTTTGGGATCAGTTCCTGGGCATTTTTAAAGACAGGGCTCTACAATCTACAAGTGATAACAGTATGTTTTTCAAGTTTTTGAGCTGAGCATGTCAGGGGTGAGCACAGATTTGTGGGTGTTGCGTTTCCCTGCAACAGCCAAGAGACCTCAGGCTAATTCTCAGACCCACGGACTTCAAAACAATTATAACCTCATGATGTAAATACTTTGAATTTCATTAAAAATCAAAACACCACTTGACTGCCAAGCAACAACAAGCACGTTTGATGCATAAACTAACTAATTCCATCTTCCAGGCCTCTGAGCAAACAGTAATTGTGGCTCATCACAGCTACACCTCAGAAGATAACCTTGCACTTGGTTTCTGCTGCCCTGCAATTACAGGCAAAGCACTGTTTCCATCTCACTTACTGCAGCAGGACCTGCTGTGGAGCAGGGCCACGGAGCTGACAGCCAGGACACAGAACAAATATCACAACAAAGATTTATAAAGCACAGACACCAATTACAACCCCCACCCAGCCCACTGAAATGAAAGCAAAAGACAACACTTGTTCTCCCAGCGTAGCCCTATAACCTGATTTATCATTGGATTTGTTCTGCCACCCACAAAATACTGCCAGGCTGAGTCTTAGTAAAAAAGATTTGAAGCTGTCGATCCAAGCCCTTGTTTTCAAGTCTCAATTACGGTCCCATTTTCCTTGTGGGAGCTCTTTATTACTTCCCACTGGGAGCACAGCTCCCTCCGGGCGGAGCTGCCGACATCCCTCCTCATAGCTCTGATTTTACACTATTTACACCACTGCTGTAAAATTCTCTATTGATGCCCAGGTTTTACAACTTCATTTGAAGTTGTGCTCAAACACACGTGGTGGATCCTCCCTGCTGCCATCCCTTCCCATTGCCAGAGAGGTCTGAACTGGCAGCTTGCTCAGCCTGCCGAGACACGGCCGTAAGTCTCTGGAATTGGGACTTTTAACAACTCTGCTTTTCCTGATTCTCCTGCAAACCACTCAATCTGTCTTGGCTTTTAAACTAAAGACATTTTTATTTGCTCTTACTTTTGAGTAGTCTTGGAAATACAGGTCAATGAAATACTGTTATTGTAAAACACCTTAAAAAACAGGCTTAGGACTAGAAAAACAGTATGAATGAGCTTGTAGAATCCTGGAATGGTTTGGGTTGGAAGGGACCTTAAAGCCCATCTGGCCCCACCCCCTGCCATGGGCAGCGACACCTTCCACTAACCCAGGTGGCTCCAAGCCCTGTCCAGCCTGGCCTTGGACACTTCCAGGGATCCAGGGGCAGCCACAACTTCTCTGGGCACCCTGTGCCAGGGCCTGCCCATCCTCACAGCCAAAAATTCCTCCCCAATATCCCATCTAACCCTGCCCTCTGGCAGTGGGAAGCGATTCCCTGTGTCCTGTCTCTCCATCCCCTGTCCCCAGTCCGTCTCCAGCTCTCCTGGGGCCCCTTTAGGCACTGGAAGGGGGCTTCTCTTTTCCAGGTGAACATTCCCACCTCTACTGAGTTTGATGTCATTGAGAAACAAGATTACCACCAATAGTAGATTTATATTAACCAGCACCAGCAATCACCAGTCACACACTGACCCAAATCCATCTTCCTTTCTGCCCTCAGATCTTTCACAGCTGTGCAAGCTCCGAGAAAATATTTGGCTGTAGGTGAGCAACGGGATGAAGACCTGGAGTATTCCTGTACTTTGCTGCTCTCCTCCACTGCATGTGTAGGGGCAAGAAAACAAGGGATGGGCAGTACTAGATGGAAAACGAGAAAAGCACTAAGGCTAGGAGGAAAGAAAGTGTATTTAAGGAAAGAACGAGGGAAAGAGGTTAAAAGAAGGAAAAAAAAACCTGTAAAAAATCCAGAAATAATAGAGAGGCAAATCAAGAGTGGAAAGGAAAGAAGATGCACATTCTTGCTGTCCCTGCTCCAGTGTCCCAGTTAATATGTCCCTACAAATAATGAAGGTCAGCAGCACATTATAGGAAGTGGCCAGCAATGAGAAACACATTGTAACCAGCACAGAAATGATCAATTTGTTTATCCTTGTTAGCTGAACACAGAAAACATCGTGAGAAGGGGATGGGCTCATCCTGCTCCCCAGGGCTTTCGTTCCTCACCCGCTTCCCCTTTTTCCTCCGGCCTTTCCTCTTGGACAGGCAGGGAATAATGGCTAACTGGAATAAAATAAATAACTGCTTCTTCCACACACAACAGCCTGGGTCTGATTTCCTGGGAGCTGCATTAGCAGGGTTTATAAGTCAATTTTGCAAACTCGGGACGGCATTAAAAAACTGACAAGTGCCACTCGGTCACGTCCCTGTTGTCACAGTTATTGAGGCCTCTGGAGAGAATGTCAAAGAAATAAAGCAAATTTCTTTTTTTAGCTTAATTTGTGTCAATTGATTTCCTATTTTTAATTAATAATTCTAATTATGATGCAGCAAATTTACCCAACAGACACAACTAGTTTAATCAGCGCGTATTGATTGTAACAGTGGAATTATCCCGGCGTTCCCGACTCCATCGATTTTCTGTTGTGTGACGGGAAGAAAACAGCAGCTGGGCAGACCCTGTGTCAGCTCCTGGTGCTGCCGATCGCGGAGCTCTGAACCCGACCCACAAATAAAAACACAGACATTATCTACTGCTGCAGCACTCCACGGCAGGAATCTGGCCATTAACTCCGGGCACAAATAAGGGGGTGAGTCATGGCAGCAGCAGCGGGAAGGTGGAGCTGGAGACACCGAGCGGAGGGAAAAAGCAGCTGGAAAAGTCCTTGCCAAACTGAGCTAAATCGTTTGCTTTAAGTTCCTGATTTGTCTTCATTTTGGATGCCCCCAAGACACCTCTCTAAGCACATGCTCAGATAACCACAGGAGAGTCCTCAGGGCAGTTCTGACACAGAGCCTGGCATTTTTCATGGAATCCTGGAATGGTTTGGGTTGGAAGGCACCTTAAAGCCCATCCTGTCCCACTCCCAAGCTACTCTTCAGCCCTTTTGTTGGAATCACTGAGATTCCTGCAATTCTCTGCCCGTTAAGCTCCAAATTCTGCAAAAATGATATTAAAAACCACTTGTGGTGGCCCAGAGAATCCTGAACCATTGCAGTTGGAATGGGCCAGCTTTGGAAGTGTGCAAAGGGGGCAGCAAACGGGGGTTGAACTGAACCTCTGGAACCAACGTGCTCCCAGGTTTGCAAGGAAAAATTCCAGGAGATCTGAAGGCTGGGCCAAACTCCAGCACAGAAGGGAGAAGGAAAGCCCACATGGGAAGTGCTGCCCCAGTCTGGGAAGGCAGGGACACGTCCCACCATTCCCCAGGGAACACAGGGCAGAGCATCCCCTTACCCGGGCACAGCCTGGGACTGGAACCAGCTCCTGCCAGAGGTGTGAAAGGGAATGCCTGAGTTTTAATCTGCTTGGTTCCTTGCAGAGTTAATCACAGTGCAGCAGAAGATAATTCCCCGAGTTTCCCCTCATTTGCGTTCCCACAGGAGCTGACAACACGAGCACATTGAGCAGAGAAGCTGCTCCCATAGAGGGGAAATCACGAGCACTGGGAAAATTACAATTTTTCCTAAAGCTGTTAGTTCATATTAAACATTTTCAGTTCTGCTTACTCAAACTATAATGTGTCAGTAATAAACATGTGATTAGACTAGTTAGCTTTTTGGCTAAAATATTTGGAACAGTAAAATTGATAGATAATTACAGTAACAGTTATTTGTTCCCTGCCAAACCTGCACTAAGGCATGTCTGCCTGCAGACTTATGCCTTTTTAAGCACAAAAAGATAAGCAGTAACACATCATACACTTTGAATAATGAAAAAGATTTCCTATGGCCAGCATTTCAGAAGTGGAAACAGACTGTGGTTTGATACAAACCATATCTATTTATGTAAAATGGGATTTTAATTGGAGCTACTTATTCCCGTGATACAAATAAGGCAATGAAAAATGATTGATGCACTCTGGTAATTATTGTTATAGCACCTTGCAAACTCCAACAAAAAACTTCCATGTACATAAGGGCTGTTTAAATTTTCATGAGACACAGAACTGCATTTCAGTAGGCAAAATATTAATGCTACATTTGGGGCAATATTTATATTTAAACACAACCAATATTTAACTGAAAACCAAGAACACATGAGGAATGCCGGGTGGATTTGTTTAAGTGACGAATAAATTTCTCTGGGAAACACATAAAAGAAAGGAAAAAAGGCATGAACTAGTTATTTTTCGCAGTGGGGCTGTCCAGGGTGATGCTGCTCACCTCACTGTGTCCCCAGGATAAAGGGATGATGGCACAGACACCTCCTGCCTCCAAAGAGTCGCTGCTGCTGCTCCTCTGTTTCCAACTCACAACAAAGGTTAGGAGTGCAAAAGCAGCTTCTGTCCAGGATTCTACAGCACGAATAGCAACATAAATCCTTAATAATTGCTGTACCTCTGGGGTACCAAGGGCATGACTCCTCTTACAGAGGAGGCCTCTGAGGATGCAGAAACTGCAGCAGAGGGTCCGTCTGTAGGACCAGCCACCACGTCATCCGTCAGGGAAGAAAAGTCCACGTCTGCTCAAAAAAAATGCCAAGAAGCTGCTTGTAAGAGAGGAGTGTATTGAATAACAGACCAAAGCAATCAGGACCTTCTGTGGTTATAATCTCATTTGGGCATTGACAGCGTTTCAGTCAATAGACTGTCAGGCACTAGCCAAGAGTTGTACTGCAAAAATGTTTGGGCCGTCATCTCAAATTTCAAAGCTGATGCTCTACAAGGTCAGAGAGTAGAATCATTACTTATTACAGGATGAATGATCAAGCCATGAATCCAGCAAAATCAAATTTTGCTTTGGTGTTTCCTACAAAGAAAAATAAAAAAAAAACCCACCCAAAATACTCAATTTTCATATATCATAATTTCTAGCAACATGATCACATTGCAGCAGAAAAATCAGTGGCCTCTGCAGATAAACCATGATCTCACTTTTATTGAAGTTAGCCCCAAGTTCCCACTCTCTCTTTGGGAAGCTGGGGATAATCAGAGAATCCCAGAATGGGTTGGGTTGGAAGGAGCTTTGAAGATCATCCCATTCCCCCACCCTGCCATGGGCAGGGACACCTTCCACCAGCCCAGGTTGCTCCAAGCCCTGTCTAACCTTGGGCACTTCCAAGGATGCAGGGGCAGCCCCAGCTTCTCTGCGTACCCTGTGCCAGGGCCTGCCCACCCTCTGAGTAAAGAATTCCTTCCTAACATCTAATCTAAATATCTCCTCTTTTAGTTTGAATCCATTCTCCCGTGTCCCATTCCATCCATCTGTGTAAAAAGTGACTCTCCCTCTGTTTTATAACCCCCTTTAAGAACTGAAAGGCTGCAACAAGCTCTCCCCGGCCAGGCTGCAGGGGAGCAGTGGGGTTTGTAAGAGGGTAATTCCTCATTAATTCTGTGTAATTCTGGATTTAGATTACCACAGTCTGGATGTTCACACTGGACCAAGCAGAGGCAAAGCAGACCAGGCAGCCTGGTTTATTCTCCCCCACGTCACCAGCTGCAGGTCCCTCTGCAGTGGGAATTTTGTACAGATATGCCCAAAATACACCTTCAGGGCAGTCGGGTCAGCACACGGTCAGACCCTGTCGCTCCAAACAGTTCTTTTCTTTCTTGAGCCTCTCAGTAAACCTGGATCAAGTACAAAAGCCCAAACTAAACGCTGAGACCATGTCCTGTGGCTTGGGTTTGTATTCTGACCCCAGTGCCCTGTGGAGCAGGGGAGGGGGGTGCTGCTGGTCCCAAACCACGGCAGGATCTCGGCACTGCACGTTTTTGTGCGGCACAGCAGCTCGGGATACAATTGAACTGTTGGGCTTTTGAGTGCCTTTCCATTGGAAATGCAATATTAATGAGCCATACTGAGCTTCCCCAAACAATAACAGGGACAGGAATAAAAGATTACCCCTAACTGTCCTCATTCCACATGAACCTTCCTAACCCAGCTGTATCTAACACCAGAAAAGGGGCAAATACCCAAAGCAGAAGACATTACCAAATTGTGAAACATGGATCAAGGGCATTTCCCTTAAATCCCCAATTTGATCAGTTCAAGACATGTCCCTCTCATACACCAGTAATCACCTGGATACAGGGTTTAGCTACTAACTCTAATTATAGAGATGTTGAGCAGTGATTTTTTTAAAGTGAGAGTTAAGCTGAGAAGAGCTCCTTGACTAGGAGCCAGCGTGCTCAATCAATTAAATTATCATAAGCGAGAAAGGATCAGACCAAGGGGGGAATGTGGATGTGAGTGTGAGGCTGATCATTAGTACAACTGAACTGTCACCTCAGCTGGGGCTGGAATGTGGCCACAGCAGCAGATTGATGGATGAATTTTGCTCAGCACAGAGCAGCCCACAGTGAATTGCTGATAAGATCTGAAAATAAATCTTACAATATTAGAAGGCAAGGTGGAAGTGCAGGCTCTGCAGCCTCGCTGGAGCTCACAGGCTGAGCAGGTCCCCGGCCCGGGGGCTCTCCTGGTCTGCAGGTGGTTCCTCTGCCCGTGCCATGGGATGTTGGCACAGTGCTAGTGGGGTGGCACACAGCAGCTCATTAACACGGGAAGCACAGCGAGCCTGGCAAGATTTGCACGGGTTTGTGTGCCTCAAAGATGCAGATTTCCCCTGGAAGTGGTATTTTGCCGATGCCAACATCTGCCAATTAGAGGCAGGAGGGTGAGTGGCAGCACAGCAGTGCAGAGCAGGAGGCAGGGTGGGCTGTGAGGGTGCAGCTGCCTGCCAGGCTGGCTCTGGGTTGCTGGGGCTTTGGTGGGCACTGCCCTGCAGAGTGCCCGTGAGCAGGGTCGCTGTCAGACAGCTCCCTGCTGAGGGCTCCTCTGCTCTGCTCAGCGAGCTCAGTCCTCAGCATCAGGGACACTTTGGTTCAGGCTCCCCCAGCAGAGGCAGAGACAAAGAACGACTGATCTTGGCATATGGAGTCAAACTCTCAACTGACAGTGGAAAATTCACAGTGAATTCATTAGGTGCCCACAGAGTCCTAAGAAAGAGGAGGCCTGGGCTGCTGTCACCATCCCCTGGTTTGCAAGTCACAGTGATGGGACTCGGGAAGGAAAAATCAGTGTCTAAATCATGACAAGATGCGAACTTCATTCCTCATTTAGGAAGTTGGGGCTGTAGGAGATGTGATGCTCATTCCTGTTACACAACCATGGGAATGGCTTTACAAATAATTATAAATATCATTATTTAATTCCTGTGGGAGCTTGAACACTCCCAAATCTGCACTGTTCTAAAAAAGCAGGAGCTGTGTGTGAGACTTGAAATGTCTTGGTTTGTCACTTATCTGCAATTAGATGTTTTTGGAAGATGACATCTAAATAGAGGTTTTCTTTCCCCCAAACCTGCACCCTGGATAAGATTTACACCGAGGGATTTCTGTCTGGCACACACAAAGCTCGCACATGCCCCTTAATGGTCCAGAACACTCTAATTAAGACTGTGGGTAGTGAGTTGCCTTTTTATAGCGTGCGAAGTCCATAAAGCAAAGCCATTTCCACAGCTGCCCACTAAACCTCACAGGCCTTTAAGGGCACGGGGAGATCTTCCCCAAACCACTGTGATATTCCTGTTCCAAGTGTTTTTAGTACCAGTGATAGGTGGCCAACCTGAGAGCAGGAGGAAGAGCAGCTCCTAACTTATCCATGAGGCTTGAGCTGGCACAAGGGGAAGTACANCCCCCCAGTCATGTGTCTCCCTTAAGGATGACACTCCATTCCTCAGTGTCCTGAAGCTGCAAGGAAAGAGTAGGGTTTGTGTCTCCCAGGGCTGCAAAGCCCAGTGCAAACCTCACTAAATATATCAAAATCTTTGCACTGACCTCAGCTGACTCTGCTGAAACCAAACCACGGAACTGAATTCAGACACATGGAAATGAGGTGCCAATTGTTTTTTTTTTTTCTGGAAATCATCCAGGGCTCACTTGTGGGTCTTCAAGCACTTGAGTCTCCTCTCACACTGCCCTCTCACCTCTGAGATACCTCGTCGGCAGAAAAGGGATCACATTTTGTTCTTCCTTGCTCCTTCCCTCCGAAATTCCCGTGCTGAGCAGACAGGCACTTGGCAGCGGGAAGGCAGCAGGTGTGTGGGACGCTGATCTCTCCAGCCCTCAGCCCTCATCCCACCTCCCAGAGCCAGGGATTCATCCCTGCAGGAAGGCTGGACACAGCCAGGGCACTGCAGACGTGCTGGATCCCAGGGACAGGGACGTGCCCGAGGCTGTGCCACTTAAACTCAGGGGCAGAGACTCTCCTGGCCCAAGGACATTCCCACTGTCTTCCAGGATCCCTTTGTCTGGCCAACCCTGTCATCTCCTGCCTCACACATAGAGCTTTCAGTCCCCAGAGCCTCCAAAACCACCACAACTCCTTGCAGAAAATCACAGGATCTGAGAAATTATAGAAATACTTGGGATGGAAGGGAGAGAATGGGTTGGGTTGGAAGGGACCTCAAAGATCCTCTTGTTCCAACGCCCTGCCACAGGCAGGGATGCCAATAATGTGGAGATAAATTCCAGCGCTCCTCTAGAAAGGCTGCAGTCATCTGTGCCTGGTGTGGATGGCTCCGTGTGCGCTGGGCCCTCCCCACTGCTCTGCCAGTTCTGCCACTCACAAATTTCAGCTGCACTCATTTCATATTTACTCCTAGATCATGAATGTAAATATTGATGGGAGTGAGTCTGATAGCAGAAGCCCACCAGAAATACATGTGATGTTTATTCCACACTGACAGCTGCTTCTTGAGATCTGTCATTTAGCTTTTATTAAATAATTAATGCATGTTATTGATAATTGTATAGTGCTAACTTTTTAATCAGAATATCCTTCAGAACTGAATCAAACGTGGCACAAAAATGTATTCTATTTGCACAGCTACTCCAGCAGAACTTGAAACTAAACCTGTGATCTCACCAAAGAATGAAATCAAGTTTGTGTAGAATGACCAATTTCTTGTGAAAAGCTAAATCTTATTTTATTATCTTTTCATTTTCCATTGATTGCATTCAAATAGCACCATAATTTATTGTTTTGCCTACGGAAGCGAGCCCTCTTGTCCAAAATCTGCAGGACTGAGAAAATGTTCCAGTTTTTTTCTGTGTTCTCTTAAAGACATTTTCTAGAACTTTTCTGAATGACATTTTTGAGAACTTAAAACAAGACATCAAGGAGAGTGACTTGGCTGCTGGGCTGGCACAGCCCAGGGGGAAGGAGGAATATCTGAGTCATCCTCACGACTCCCTGTTCCAGGTCTCAAGCACAAATCAAAGAGCAACAGGGAATTGTTCCCAGGCTGCTCCAGCACAGGCAGAGATTGATTTCAAGGTGCAGAATGTCACAGAGGCCTCGTGCTCTGCACCAGGGCCAGGCTGGAGGGACAGGGACTCCTCCTGCTCCCAGGGCAGGGAATTAACACTGCTGGGTACTGGTGGGAGCCTGAGCAGCAAAGCAGCTTCTGCTCTTCCCTCCTGCTCCCTCTTCCCCTGCTCTCACAAAGGAATATGATTAAGAGGTAAGTTGTTTAGATCCATTTTTAATATCTCCTGATCAAAAGTGGAAGCTTAAAGAGCATGTAAGGAATGCCTTTGATATTAAAGAGAGAGAAAGAAGAACAAATAGTTTAATTTGCTTCTTGTCTTTCTTGGCTTGGGATTTTGAAGCAGATGCTCATATGCAAACACAAAAAAGCTGTATTGCATCCAAGTCTGAGCACAAATTGCCTGGTTCACAGGGAGGATGTCTGGTGAGGACCACACCAGTGTGGTGCCTGCTTGGAATGGAGGAGAACGGCACAGGCAACGACCTCTGGGAATGGGCTGAACGTGGGACAAAAAGGAGAGAAGAAATCTTCAAAAAGGAACAAAATACAGTAATCTCTCCTCACAAAACAAGTGTCAGTGTGCTATGGCAAGTGTGTGCACGGATCTGGAAACTGAGACAGTGCTACAGCAAGGTTTTAATGCTGATCTTGAGAGACAAAGAAGGAAGGAATGGGAAAAGAAAGGGGTTGATTTCTGCATCTTAAGCTGATGAGAGCACAGGGTGGCACACGTGATGCCTCTGATTAATCATAAATAGGGGAAACAGACTCTTCATGTCATCCAAATTCTAAAGGGCTGCGATGTCAGGTTTTCAAGAGGGCTTTGATTCTTTTTGGTCTGCACATGTAATGAGAGGGAAATTGTGGAAACCAGACACAGGAGAGCAACCCAACCAGCGGGGACTCAAACAGGAGGGTGTGTGATGTCCCACACAGCACAGTAACCCAGAACCTGAGAGGAATGCTCCATCGGAGCAGCTCCCACCAACCTTCCACCTGCCCCTGGAAGAGCCACGTGCTCACAGCAGAACCTGCCTGCTCTCCCAGGTGATTCCAAAGCAGGCAGTGAGGGCAGAGTGAACCACCTTAGCTCATTATTGCCAGGAAGAGGACGGGCACAGGCACTGGCAGAGAGCTATCAAAGGGTCATCCTGCCCCATTCCCTTCAGCCATGGGGCCAGCACAGCTGGACACCATCACCCATCCTGGTACTTCCTGTGGGATTATGATTTTTAATATTTTTACACATTTAATCTCCACTTCCTTTAGAAGAACCTCAGGAATATCCCAAAGTGTTCACGATGAAGGTGGAAGAGAAAGGGGAAGCAGAGTACCAGGATTAACAGGTAAAAAGACCTAAGGTTTGGATACAAATTTGGGATGTTTGACCCCACAGCAAGGCAGCCCCTGAGCTCCTGCCATTTAAAGCCTGTTCATGTAAGCAAAGCTACGGCCCCAGTGCTCACAGGCAGGAGTTACACACGCACAGACACACATCCCAGTGGATTTATGGAGGCACTGCCAGTCACCTCTCTGGCTGTGCTGCTGTGGAAGCCCAATGTGCCACAGGGACAGCTGTAACTCATGGGGCACAAGCACACCCCGTGCCCCCGTGTCCTTCGACCTTGGAGGGGTTTAGTCACAGCCACTGCATTCCTCATCACAAACACCTCTTCCATTCTTGCTTCCAAATGTGTTCAGGTTTCACATGGGAAATTCAAACATTCCAAAATATCTCCAAATATTGTGCTCAGATTTGTATCAGCAGCACAGTATTTACCTTGCATTAACTGAGCATAAGCTGAGTGCAAAACCTGGCCCTTCATACAGTGGGATACCTTTGGCACTGGGCCCAGACAAGAACAAAAAAACAATTGTCTGAATTTAATCAGCTGGTGTTAGTTGGCAGTGCAAGAAGTCTTTATGCAGGTATTTATTTGTCCAAGCAATAACAAGAATATTGGAATTTATATCCAGGAGATAAGTAAGTACCTTGTCACTCAAGCACAACTAACAAGGGAATTGCTATTTGGTGCAGACACGTAAATGCCAAATGCTTAGTCTGGTTATTATTGTAAATTCCATTTTTACAACCTCTTGTTTTTAAAATGGTCTCTTAATTGATTTTTAATTATATTTCTCAATGACATTTAACTCCATGTGCTTTGTAAATAAACCCACACACATGCCAAAATACATTAAAGGAGGAGACCTGGCTACATGGGAGGTTCTATTCTCCCAGCCTGCACTAAGAGCTCCCGTAGATGTTCTGCATAAGAAGTGAGATCAGAGCTGCTCTGGGTGTAAGCGGGCTCAGCTCTACCACAGGCAGCTGCTGCCAGAAGATTTGGTCCTCAGAGTGTTCCTGATACAGATCCCTGGGAACTGCTCCTGACAGGCACCGGAATGAATGGGATGACACGTAATAGGAGTGATAACTTCCAATTCTGGGCCCTTAGTGATTACCCACGTTAAAAGCTGGCCAGGACACACTGACCTAGAGCTGGTTTAACATGAAATTGTACAAGGCCTTCAGTGCTCAGAAGAGGTCTTTAACACCTCTTTAACCTCAGGAACACCATGGCACAGAGAAGCTGAAGGCATCCTGTGTCTCCAGTGGGGTTTTTGGAGGTGTCCAAGAGCCATGGGGAGCATTGGACAGTGTTTAAGGACATGGAACTATAAATTGCATCCATCCAGCTGCCTAAATCACAGGTTTGGGCTGAGTTTAAAAACCTAACCCAGCCAACTGAAACACTGTAAGAAAGTACTCAGTTCCCTTGAGTTTCATAGGGCAGCCTTGAGGTCTGGGGTCCAAAGCATTATGTGCCAGCCAGGAGAGAAAGCACGCCCAGGGAGAGGCTGGAAGCAGCCCCCCAGTGCCCCCCACCCTGTGTTAGCCATGGGATTGCTTGGAAACAACTCACTGTTGGAGCTGCTGTTCCCGCCGGGCTCTGCCGGAGCGATGCTGGGCTCCCCCAGCCCATCAGAGGCGGCCAGGTCTTATGGAAAATCAAAACGACATCCTGAGAAACACCACGTGCTGTGCATCCCTGCAAACACTGCACAGCCTCCTTAGTCAGCACAACACCAGGCCAGGGCTGCACCTTTTCCACCCAAACCTGGGCCTGCTGCCAGTTCACACATACCTTTCACATGGGCAGGACATCACACTGTTCTGAGCAGGACTGTAATCTCATTAATGGTTACAGAAGTGGAAACCACTGGAAAACCAGAATTTAGTATTTATCCAATTCCCAGGCTTAACAATTACAGCAGAGGCATAGTGCTTTTGTTGGGGAAGGACCCGATCCCTTTATGTTGTGGAACTCATAAAAACCACCGGACTGGAGAATGACTCTATTGATCTTGGATAAGATTCACTCATGCACAGAGATCCAGCACAAGCCAGTCTATCCCATAAATTTCCTTTAAGTCCCATCCCGTGGAATAAAGTGGCACGCAAATCACACATTCCTGGTACAATAATGCCTTGTTCCTAAATACTGCTGCTCCTGAGGAGACTACAAAGTGCTTCCAGACACTGTCCAAACCCAGAGGTGACTTGCCAGCGGTGAGGCAGCAGGGAGGCTGAGCTGGGATAACCCGGCAGAGCTCACCTCCTGCCCACTGCCCTGCCCCGGGGTGCAACCACAGTGACAGCCCCTGCCCCCAGAACGGCTCCCCAGGACTCCTGCACCGGGGGAACTGCTGCTCATCACAAATGCACTCAGCAATTCCGGCCGTTTGCTGTCATTCCAAGGAAACCTGATTTAATCAGGTGTCGTGTGTGTTCTGCATAGAAGACCAAAGATATTTTAATTTTTTTTCCAGTGGTTACATATTTCACCTGCTCTTTTTCCTTTCAGCAGCAGCTTTTGCTCACCAGTACCTCCTCCTATGGGATCTGAGGAAAAGGAATGTAACCGGCATCCCTTTCCACCCCTTAATGAACTCAGGGTTCAGGTTCCTGCTGTAATGGGAAGATGGTAAAACATCTTGGCTGGCAGTTTTAAAACTTCTAGAACACAGAAATTAGGCAAAAGGAATTGGAAATCTTAGGGACAGATTCCAGCAGACAGCAAAGCACACTCAGTTCATTAACTGACCCTGAAGAAATGCAAGTTCTACATTTCATATGTGTCACAAACCCTTAAGAACAATAAAAGTGTTTGTTAATGGACTTTTTCGGAGGAAAAAAAGCTAAACCGAGTGGCAAAGCACTTTGCACTTCTGTGTCTCAGCAAAACCAGCTGCAAAAAGAGTATGTGGATATATTTTAGGGAATTATAAGTAAATTTCAGATCAATCCATTCCTGAGCTTGCACTGATGCTCAAAACAGTAACTGGAGAACAATCCTGGTAAGGTTTTGTGCAGCAAGGATAAAAACCCTTTCTCCAGCACAAGACAGTCCTCTTGTTTCCTGGGAAAGGGAACAAATGGTTCCACTGGGATCCAACAATTCTTTGTTGTTTCTTTTCAAGCAAACAGAGATGCATCTGTACTTATGAACAGTTCCTTTTTTATTTGGCCATAAAGTGCCCAAGTGGTCACTTAAGCATATAATTCCTCACCTAAGTGCATAACCATGAATATTGATGGACAAATTGTAATTACAAGTGCAGGTTCAGTCTGCATGGACAGTCTCTGTTTTACTACTCTTAATTGCCAAAACATAAATGGTTTCAAATGATGAGAGTCCCACTGGTTCCTGTTTTATATGACCATAAGACAAACTTAACAACAAATCTGTGAAAGGATTCTGGAATTCAGCCTGGCCCAGCAGCAGGTGAGGGTGAGAAGTGCCCTTCTCCTCAGACACACGAAGTGAGAAAAACGCAGGGTGGACTGAACAGAATCAATTGGTCATGACCAGTAAAAGAGAGCTGGAGCCCCTGTTTTCACTTCTGAGCCCTAACCTGGCAAAGCACTTCAGCTGTGGCATTTATTGATCAGGCAGCCTCAAAACAATGCTGGGCAAGTGCAGAGCCTGGGCAGGCAGAAGATGTGCATTAAATACAGTGGGAAAGTTCCAAAAATCGCTTTCAACAGCAGAAAAAAAAGAGAAATAAATTCCATTTATAGAGCTGGCATGCGTATGGGAAGCATGTAGCCACTCTTGCCAGCATGAAAGTGTTGGGATTTTGCTATTACATGGCTCTTCCTGTCATGTTCGATCACTATTTTAGATGCAGAGGGGACATTGTGTCTGTTAATGTCACTGGCCTCAATCATGCAATCCTTAATCAAGCAGAAATCCCTGCAGCTTTGCCCATAAAAGAATTACAGACTTAGTTATAGGTTTTCTGGTGCAGATTTGACCCCTGCTGCCTCCCTGCTGTAATAAAACTCCTAAACCCTTTTGGATCATTACTTCTGCACCTTGCCAGAGGGCAGAGGAGGTGCAGCATTTATGGGGCTGCTTCTGGTTTTAACCAAGAGTGGAGGATCTTCCAGTGAGTGCAAGAGACCACCTGGACCAGGGGCAGGGCTGGTGGGGATTGCCTGTCCCACAGTAAATCACTTCACCAGCTGTTCCCCATGCAAAACAACTCACTCATCCTTATCCAGCCATTGCCAGAATGTCCTTTTTCAGAACATAAAACTAGGCTTCCTCAATGGTATAAAAAGATTATTAGGATGGTTTATTCTAAGCTCTGAAATATATATCCAATTCTTCATTTGCTTATGTGTCTTCTAATTGTATGACCATTGGGGCTCTGCCTCTGTAGTGGTCGTTGGAAACTGAGAGAAAATCAAGCCTGGAGAACACTGAGCATTGCAGTGACTGGAGTTGTTTCTCGTGGCATTTATGATCTCACTGCTTGTTTTTCAGAAGTAAATTTCCAACAGAATTCTCTTTTTAACCTACAGCATTAGGCGAAGATATTAAATATGTTCCCTGGCAGACAATGTTTATTTACCAGAAACAAGCCCAGAAAAAGCCCTACCCTGCTAAAGGCAGAGCCTGCAACTCACTCTGTTACAGAACTCAGCACTGGGGAGGGAGGACAGACAATCACAGGAACCTGGAATGGTTTGGGGTGGAAGGGACCTTAGAGACCACCCAGTGCCACTCCCTGCCCTGGGCAGGGACACCTTCCACTAGCCCAGGTTGCTCCAAGCCCCGTCCAACCTGGCCTGGAACACTTGTGGAAGTCCATACAAGTATTCCTGCAATGCTCATGGCTGTGACTTTGACCGAACTCAAAATGCCCTCCCAAGAACAACAATAAATTCTTCTGGATTCTCATTTTCAAGTGAAAAGAGAAAGCAAATGATTTAAATTACGCCAGGAGACATTAATTACAAACTAATCTAAGTGCATAATCACCTGTAGTCATTTGGTCTCAATCCTGGCAGGAGAAGTGTGTTCTTAGGTGCAACCAGAGGGGATTTTTGGGATGGGGTTCAGCCTCCAAGTGCTCCGTGGAAGCTGCTGAACATCAAAACCAACTCAAACTAGCTGAAATTATTCTCCTTGGAGATCTATATGAACATTTTGATAATTCCAAATGCCAGACATCATCAGAGTTCTTTATTCAAGGTGCACTTCATGCTTTTTTTACCTTATTTTAATAAGCAATGATAATGAAATAATAAATGGGGGAAAATAGTTTTTTCTGTTGCCTTTGTTGAAATTTCCCAGTGTGAGAGAGCAACACGTGGCCAATGTTTCATCTCTCCTTAAACAGCCAGAACTGACAGATTGCCCATAATCTGTTATACAATCTCTGTGCCAGAACATGACAATAGACAGCCCCACAGAGAGTTTTGGGAATCTCAGAGGGAATAATTTAACGCTCTGCAGCAGCTGAAGGGTGACCCGGTTCGGAGGTGAGAGGTGCCTTGCTGGTGGCTCCAGGCACGTGTGGCTGCCACAGGCACAGCTCCAGGCACATCAGTGGGCAGGCAGGTGTGAGGACAAAGCCAGGGAGCCCCATAGAGGGGCACAGGCCATCAGCCTGCTTTGCAAAGCACTCCATGAATTAACCCAGGCTGGGCCTCTCTAAACTCTGAGCACCCAAGGATTCACACCAGCCTGATCTGTATTCCAAACCAGTGCTGCTCACATAAATCTCAGTGTTGTTTTTCACTAGAGTGAAAGGGGGAAAAGCTGCTGTTAAATCAATAGGCTGCGTTGCTCACCACAGTATATGAAAGTACTGGTGCTGTGCTTATCATTTGTGCTGCCACCAACTAATTGCTGTCCCTTGCACTTCATTATCCCCTGTAACATGGTTACAATAACAGAGGATGACAAATAAGAACTGTTATCTTCTCCTGGCCCGTCTTTCCTCGCAGGGTGAGTTCTCATTCAAATCCATCTATCTGGATGAAAAAGATTTACCAGATTACACATTGACTTAAAAGGTTTAACAGGAGCAGTGATGGAGAGCTGCCTTAGGAAATATTTTCACAGCACACTTCTGGGATCTGGCACTAAAAAGTCTTTACTGCTGCTTTTGTACCCACCATGGCTTCCCTCAGCTCTCCCTGCGCTGAAGGCAGCGATGCTGGCGCACAGAAAACCTGGTTCCTGTGGCATCCCAAACATGCATTCCGTGTGCCCTGAATCAGGGCTGCCACTCAGCCACACACCAGAGAGGTGGTCTCATTCTTTTGATGTTAAATTAGATCCTGCGACCAATAAAACTGCCTGCATTGATTAGCGAGCAGAAACGGACAAAGAATATTATGGATGGGAGAATAGACTTTGGGCCTGGCAAGAAAGGATAAAAGTACTTGATCATTAATGTGTGGCCTAGTTGAAGAAAGTCCTTTGTTGCCACAAAAAAGAGGAACTGTAGAAAATGTGAATGAAACCTGCAATAGCCACACTGTGGCCACCTGGTTCAGGAGGGCAAGAGGAGCCTCTGCTGAGGTTTCTCAGCTCCCTTCAAGGGATGAGTTTTCCCACTGGATGTAAAGGATGTGCACAGTGTCAGAGGCAGGAGAGAGGGGGAAGCCCCCATTACAAAGTGTGCCTTTGTGCTGATGATTCTCCAAAGCAGCAGTGCTCTGATGCAAAGGCACAGGGACTGAGGAGCCAGCAGGGCAAACGGGGACGTTTCACTAATGAAACGTTATAAATGACACCTCTTTGATGCCATGGCAGCCTCACCCAGAGGGGCCTCGGGGGTCAGCACGTCCCCTGGGCACCCACCAAGCTCCCAAATACCACCCCTGTGTGCCTACACCAAAAGGCACAGCTGCATTAAGGCACACAAATGGAGAATTAAAGACATTCACAGGTGAAGGAGCACAAAAAAAGGCAGAACAAAGCAAAATGCTGCTGAGCCATTTCATTTCCAAAGCCTTCCAAAGCAAATCTGAGGTGACTAATTGCCCAGGACACACTGTGCCAAGGGCCATTCCATATGGATGGCTGAAGGCAGTTCTCAGTCTTGCCCCATGCTGAGCTCTTTGTAAACTTCTGCGTTTTCCCAAGTCCTTCTGTTTCTTTCTTTTTTTATGTTTTAGGGACAAAAGATGCTCTTTTTGTTTTCTGCTTGGTTACTAGTTATGAACAAGACTCTCCCTCAGAAGGCAGCACCACAGAACTGTCCATACTCATGTGTAAACTGGCTCTGAATATTGAAGGACCACAACAGGACACAAAAGTAAATCTGGACACCCCATGAATCAATGTCTCATTTGTAATATTTCAAATGCTCAGCTAGTTAATGATGTTTTGAATTGGTTTATTATTATTATAACCTCTCTGATAGTTAAATCAATCAAATAATCGTTGCTGCAGTTCATCAAATACACATCTCCAGGAAGATGGTGCCTCCCTTGCATACTGCTGAGAGAGAACAGCATCTCTTTATTACAGACATGATTAGTTTGCCTTAATGCCCTAGAAATGTGGGGAAATAGTGCTTTGGAGGTAAGTTAACTATTTTTGCATGTGTTTATAGAGTTTTTCTAGGACAGAAGAGGATGTCAGTGGCACTGCACCAGGGCTGTCGTTCAGCCAGTGGTGTGCACGGGCTGCAATGTGTTACCCAGCACTGCTCCACAGCAGGCACTTCCACAAACCCACCCCACATTTTCCTCCTCATAATTATGCCATATCACAGTGATTTTCCTTTTTTCATTGTACTAAACCAGCCTTTCAGAGGCTTTGCTACATTTCTGTGGATATCAGCTTCTCTGTGAACAGCATTAAAAGGAACTACTTGTCTTAGCACTGCACTGACATTATCACGGCAAATTGCTTTAAAATATCACTTGTAACTGTAATATTAGCACAATAAAATATTTTAAATTTGCCTGCTGTGTCTCACAAATTGCCCTGATGGTGAATTACTTCTCATAGTACATTAACAATGATTCTAATAATTGTCAGGAGCGCTGATGGACACTTTGTTCTCCTCAATGACGGGAGATCACAGCTCCAAGGACACAGGCAGTTTATTAAATTTCATAACTGCTGGCTTTCAGGTGGGTGATGTGGAAGGCCTGTAGCTATCCATCAGTTCCCAGTTTATTGTGCTAACAGCCTGCAGGACTGGAGCATCTGCAGGCTGCAGTTTTATGCAGAACTCCAGACCAAGGCTTCCCATGCAGCGCCCCCCAGTCCTGCCTAATAAAGATGAATGCAGCCAGTGTGGCTGCGAGAGAGCTCACGAAAGGAAGGAAAGCTCAGTGAATGTGCAATCTGTACAGCAGCCAAGCCCAGCTCCCTCTCCTAACTCAGCGAGGCAACATTTGGCCAGCTGCCCAAGGAAGGAAAGAGGAGGAAAACCAAGCCTGTGTGCGTTTTTATTTCTCACTGACTCCAAGCCACCAGTTATAAAATCCAACTAAATTCTTAATTTCTTCATACACGCTGTTCCAGACTCTTTAATCCATGTATTCTTGATTATAGGGATGTAATTGATATGCAGGCCATGTTAAATGCATGATGGTAACTTTGCAGTTAGGGATATAACATATTCCCACTATATTTCAGTATGATGCAGTCTGAAGTAAAAACAAGATAAAAAGAACTCAGAGGATGAGAACTCGGTGGGGTTTCATAATCCTCAGCATGTGCACAGTTGAGAAGCAGAGTTCCAAATGACCTGGACAAATCTGCATAAAGTTTTTCAGAAAATATAAATGAATTCCTGAAGTAATCACTCCATCAACACATGGGATTGTATCTCCACCTCTCCCACTCTTCACTTCTGCTTGCAGAAGAAGACTTGCATAGTAAGTAAAACCTGCACTTGCAATGTACTCTTTTTCAAGCCTTTAGGATGAACACTGCTCAACCTGACTACCTGGTGGATGTGTTCAATAATTTATCAAAAATATCTATGCTGGGCCTGTTTCTAAGAAGACAAACAAGGAACAATAGTCTCTAAACATTAGTTTGTTACACAACTTTCCAAATCTCTAGGGCTGAATGCCAATGTAAGCTCTGCAGTGCACAAAGGAGAGAATCTGGCACTGACAGCGATTTCCAAACCTGACCCATCACTTGGAGGAAGGTTATCAAAGCTGGGAGGTGAAGAAGGTGTTTGGAAGGGAGTTTACATTTGGGAACCAAGAGACAAATTCTGGTCAAACTGAAACGATGCTCCTGGGGCTGGAAGATCCTGGAGGTCTCTTCCAACCTTGATTCTGTGCCCGACCTGAGACACCAACCCATCTGAAGAGGGTTGTCACAGCTGACAGTGGCTTCCGAAGCTGTTCCTGGGCAACCTGGAAGCACATCCCTGAGGAGAGCCCTCTGGCAGCGCCACTGCAGCCCTGCTGCTCTGCTGGGCTACACCAGCAGGGTCCTGGTGCACTGCTGGGCTGTGCCAGCCCTGCCCAGCCCCCTCTGGGACCACCACCCACATTCCAGGCACCCAGAGGCTGCACCTCAGCTCAGCCTGGACCCCCAGCCCCTGCCTGGGCTTGCTGAGGTGTGTTTGTCGCCGGCTCTGTCCCAGCCAGGCCTCTGCTGACCCCTGTCCCGTGGACTGAGATCCTGGCCTGACCTCAGCAGCCTCCTCTCCAGGGACCTGCTCGGCACCCGCTGCACCTTTTCACTCAGAACAGGGTTAAACTCGTAGATTTCTGAAATAACGTTTTTTAAATCATGGGTCATTTGTTCACGATAATTAGTGTGTGACATCACTCATGCTAATGTTCAACATATGGTCTAATGCAATACTACATTATTTATTGCTCCATTACGTTACATAAGTGCAAAACACACAGAAAGTCAAGAAGCTGAAGCGTGCACTTAGTCATGTTAATTCTCTCAAGTACAGGGATATTTCACTGCACCTCTTAATAGCCAAATCCTCCCTGCGTCTCTGCTGCCTGCCAGTCTGGCTAAGGGAGATGTGGGGGAGCCATTCCTGGAGCTGAGATCTCACCCTGCCTGTGAGTGCCTCACCAGATGGTCACCATATTGCATTTTCCCCTTGGTAACATCCTTTTTTCTCCCTGCATCTGGAACTCAAGTAGGAAAATACTTCTGTTGTTTCCCATAGTGCTGAAGGTAGGGATGTGTCCTCAGCTCCTGTATGGTGCAGCTGCCCCAGACTGCACAGAGTCGTGCCTTAAACTGAGACAGACCTGAATTTTGGATGCTCCTTTCACCCCCTCGCAGCCTGGTGAGGCACAGGCAGGTAGTGCTGCCTCTTTGATCAAGAGTTTCTCCAAAACAGTTGCTGATTTGATTTTGGGTGCTTCAAGCATTGCTTATTCTATTTCAATGCCACTTTGAAATGGGCTTTTAACATTCATGACTTTCATCCTAAGATGACTCTATTAGCTGATCAAAAGGTTATCTTGACCCTGTTTAAAAGTTCTGGAGCTCTTCCTGCCTATTGTCCCCTAATTAGAGCCACAGTCCCACTGTGCCACTTTCCAGAGGAACATTGAGTCACTCAGGAGGTCGCTGGTCGGAGGTTGCAGTGACTGGATTGTTTCCTTGCTCTGAGCACCAAGGAGTGTAAATGGCTTTTCAAAAATCCTGTGTTTGCATTAACTGATAATGTGGTTGGGATGGAATGACTTTTTTATTGTAACATTTTAGCAACAGCTCAGAGCTTTGCAAAGACATCATTTTAACAGCACAGTGCTCACCTCCTCACAGAGCTGATGCTTCTCAGCGCTTCTCAAATGAGTTGAACATGATACACAGTATTTCAGGAGTTCACTTCCAAAGGTTTCCAATTTCTTTAGAAAACAACGTCCTGACATCACCAGTCATTGCAGAGACTGCACCAACACCACAGCCTGGCAAACAGTGAGTCCAGCTGGGCTGTGTGACAGTGACTGCAGTGGCTTGTCCCTGGCTGGGCACGGGGTGCCACCAAAGTCACTCTGCTCCTCCACTGGGCAGGGGAGAGAAAATCCAGCACTGGGGGAGCAGAGCTGCTCCTCTCACACCTTCTCTCTCCTCCCACCAGCTGCACACACACAGCTTTGGAGTTCTTTTACCCACAATAACAGTCCCCACTGAAGGGACTGTCACTTTTCCAGTGGGCCACGGCAGCCAAAGGGAAGATCCACATAATCCAGGGAAACAGAAACCGCTGACCTGCTTCAGCTGCAGAAAAAAGTCTTCAAAAGCAGTTTGTATCAGGAATCTAAATATTATTTTCCGAAGAGACAGGAAGTTTAAAAGCCGAAGTATCACTGGTTTTGAGTGTGTAAAATGCTCGTGCTGTACCTGTGCTGGTCTAACTGAGGTGGTTCTGGCCCTGCTGGCCCACGCTTAGGGGTAGATCCCACATCAATTTTCAAAGTGCAATTCAAGACTTTTGAGAATTTTCCCCCCAATTATTCCTCTCTTACATCTCTTGATGAGGTCAAATTTCTCTTCCCCTTTCACAAATTTGCAATCCTTGCTCTTCTCTCCAGACTAATTTTGTTTTATAAACTATTAGCTTCAAGGAGTTACTCCTGGGTAACACTGCTGTGTGATCAGAATACAAACCAGAGGGAATTGCCTCGGTGTGTTCTCATCTATAGCATTCAACCATTCTCTCCTTTTCCCTATTTTTTCACTCTCTCCTCGTTATCCCTCCCAGACATCCTCCAAATCCCTTTATTGGGCTTTGTGTTTCACAAAGAGGCAATGAACCCACAGAATTCTCCTTTCATTACCAGAGTATTGTAATAACATCTTTCTTTGCTCATAAATAGTACTTCATCACTGTGAACATCTGCATTGTGGGACGAGATACTCTGGAACCATCAGTGGCCTAAGCAACAATCAGCTCAGACACTCCTGGCTAAAAGACCTTCCAGTCATAATATTTTGCATATTCAAAAGCACAACCATATCTGGAGAGCTTGTTTTGCTTTAAGACATTTAAGATTCCTCTGATCTCTCTTCAGAGAGCACACCTAAATAAAATTTACATTTTCATGTGCCAGCATATGGATAATTGTCTCAAGAATATGAATACAAACTCTGCAAATTAAGTAAAATATTTTTCTTCTGTGACTTTAGATAAAAGTGGACAGTTTGGCAGCACAGAGTGAGGAGTTTATTTGCAAGCACTTCAGATGACCCACTTAATTCTCACCTGGCTTTTCTCCATCACTCACACATTCACCCCAGAACCACAGCATGGAAAACCTCCAGACCACCTCCCTTGTGTTAGGGGGCAGCTGAAGCCAGAGAAGTCACTAAAGTCCTTGAAGACCCTTGAGCAGCAAAGACCAGGGTGCACATTCCACTGTCTCCCCATAAAGGAATTCCCACTGAAGCCACTGGGACCTCCCATAAAACAATCCATGTTGGATGTGGCCCCAAGTAATATGTTTCTTCAACCAGAGGTTACATTTTGGTGATGGGCATGCGTCCTCATTACTGTTGACAAGTTTTACACACCTAATTAATTCCCTGAGCTCCCTATTAAAACTTGGTGCGGGGTTGGGCCACTGTCTAGAGGTGGCATTTTCGCTGCAGAAAATTCAACCTATTTGTCACGTGTTCCCATCAGCTTTTAATAAAACAGGTACTAATCTTGACATCTGAGTAGAGGCATTTCATCCAAGAAAAACAGGCCAAAGACAACAGGATCTGATGGAAATAAGTGATTTTTCTGTACAGTATGAGAAAGACCTTACATGCTTAGACAGCATCCTTGGGTAAAAACATAGCCAAACTTGCCTCAGTGGCCCATATGATAAACTGAACAGAACTCCTGAAGGATAAATGGGTATGTAAGACACAGTGACACAGTTCTCTATTACTGGTGATCATTTAAGTGTGGGATACATCCAGAAAGTCTTCTCTCCATGTCCCTGGCATCCTTTGCTCCCAGGTAAGAGTGCTATGCATGGGGATGCTCAGGCATTACACACACAATTGATGGGCTTTCCCAAAGCTGCTTCTGCAGATAGACACCCATATGCCTCAATTTAGACCATTTCTATTCAACAAAGCATGAGATTGATTTTAAACCTGTGCTTAAAAGCTTTGTTGAACTTTCTAGGCCTTCTAGGCCTTTCCCCACAAATCCAAGGAAGACTGGGTGCTCTAACACCAAAATTGCTGCAGTGTGGAAGAGGCTCTCTCTGTCATCTGCATTTCCTTGCAGGGAATGGAGAAGAGGGTCATAAAACCTTCCACTCAGTTGCTGAAGTCTTCACTGTTGCAAAGATAAAGTAGCTGGAGAGGAGATGGAGTCATTTAGCAATTAACTGACATTTTAAAAAACAATTCTTTTGCAACATTCCGGCAACTCTTTTTATTATCTAGTTAATGATAGCACTTAGAGAAGCTAATTTTATGTGTAATAAAACTTCATTACTATCCTTTCTTGGGAGGGAAGGGTGAAGAGGACAATTGGAATAAGAAACATATGGTTTCTTATATTTTATCAGTCATATATATGTGTATGTGATTCATCAGAGGTACCTAAAACTTTCCCTTTTATTCTCTCTCTCCTTTCTTTCCTTTTCTGGCTGTGCACTGCTGGGCTCCTTTCTGTCAGAGGTCACCCATCAAATCCTACTCATCTCTTCTTCCCAATCCTGAATCAATGATGAGGACAACAGAAGGTCAGAGCCTCTTTAAAAATAGCCCTGCTGTTCTGCTTGCTCATCCCGGCCCTGCGCAGGGTCCCTTGGCACAGGCTCCTCAGCAGCAGAGCCCGGAGCAGGGCAGAGGGAGGCACTGCCTGCCCCAGCCCTGCCCCAGCCCTGCCCCAGCCTCTGCAGCCCCAGCGGGCACTGTCAGGGCACCAGCTGGGGCTGGCATGGAGGGAGGTGAAGGCTGAGCAGGGAGCGCTGTCAGTGCAGGTGACAGCATCACACGGCTTTTAACTCCTTTTCAATCAACGCAGTTTTTCAGCTATCACGCCTCATTTCAGAAGGATCTGTTTTTCTGTCAGTCATTGTTATTACCTTGATACTTATTGTATTCAGAGTGACAAAAGTGGACAGATTGGTATCTCATATGGTATAGATTTAAAAGTGTGAGATGGGGATTTTATAAAGAAATCACAGATTTGCAGAGTACACTTATTATTTCCTAACAGGAGGACAGGAAAGGGCAATAAAGCCGGGCTGGTTCTGCATAATCACCATTAAAGCAGGCCCAGGGACTTCCTCAGGGCCACCCTGGGCTCTGTCAGTCGCTGCCTCGGTCAGGAGCTGCTCTGCCTCCCCTCCAGTGCAGTGCTCTGGGTGAGGGGCTCCAGGCCAGCAGCTCCGGGTTGGGCTCCCAGAGCCCGACCATGGCACTGCTGGGGCTCCATCACCTGGCACCCCCTGACACCTCTCCTGTCCCTCCACAGGCTCAAGAAAGAGTAGCTGGACTGTGTGAAAAAGGCACTTATTAAAATACAAGCACTTCTCTCACAAAGGAAGATCATCTGGAAAGTGCTGGCAAAGGGTATTTTGTTCTCTCCTTTTCCTATTTGCTGCAGCAGGACGAGCCAAGCTCAGCTGTCACTTGCAATGCTGCAAACACGAGGGGCTGGTGTAAACTCCAACACCCCATTTGGGGCTGTACATTTAAATTTACACCGAGGGAGGACCCCAGCCATGGGCTAATTTTAATGGTGTTGCTCAGTTCTAACCCTAAGTAGGATTTTTCTCTGCATTTTTCATTTGTGTTGAAGTTGGAGGAATTTTATGAATATGTTTAACAATGAGCACCCCAGGGACAGCTTGGTAAACCAAGCAAGAGAGAGAAGAAAGAAATTATAGATCTGTTTTGCAGCCATCCCAGCATACGCTCAGTGAGTGATCATGACTTTATGCATTCCATCTCCTGGCTGTGACAGACACCTGCATTGCTGCACAAGTCAAAGGCAGGAGCAATGATTTTAAAAAAACTTGTGATTTGGACCCAATTGTTTTCCATTCTTTGTAATTACTTTAACTTTCAACATCAGCTTTTCCTGTGAGCAATTCAGTAAGCAAATCAATTTTCCCTATTCTCAGGAGAGATCCTGTCTAGGTTTAACTTCAGAAAAAAAATGCTCGGCGCTGGAGTATTTCAGACGCTGCTCTTCATGTGGAGACAGCTCCAGTCATTACTGCAGCTACAGGTACAGTCTGCATCTCTTTCCATCTAACCTGCCACAGACAGGTGTATTTCCTCTGTTGGATCCATGGCACTGATATCCTTAAAAATACTGGAGTGAACTCAAGAATCCCAGCTTTTCACTGTGATATGCAGAACTTCCTCTGAATCACAAGATGGCTTAGGATAAAAAATCTCACATAGGAACAGCAAGACTATCTCAGTGATCTGCACTGGTGGGTTCGTGACAACCTCAGGCCCTGTAGGAATTCCAGCAAAATGAAGCCATGTGTCTTTGGAGGATCCTTGGGAGACACTTTCTCTGGAGAGCATGTGGCACAGCAAGGCTGTGGGGCAGAACAGCGTGGAAGTGGGAAGCACTCAGGAGAGCAGGTTTGGTGCCACATCACCCCGTTGTATCTCTCAGCCCGTGTCACAGCACTGGATGTTCCTCGGCGCAGTCCCATAGCCTTCGCTTGGCTTCAGCCACATGCATATGTAAACTTGGCCTAGGATGTGCTAAATCCTTTCTCAATATGGATGAACTCCTGAATCAGAGCCTTCTCACAGTCATATTCCCACCTTTGTGAAATGCAAGAAGCAGTGGGAGGTGCTTTGTGCTTTGCAGCACCATAAAATACAATGTTAGATCTGGCCCTGAGCCCATTGTACGGAATGATCTGAGAGCCTGGGGTGGAAAGAGAAGAGCCTGACCCACTGTGAGACATGAATCCAGGTCCACATCCCACGTCTGGGCTGCCCATCAGCAGATCTGCTTTGAGATTTCACTCTTGTTTCTGTATTTCTCCAGTATTTCCAGATGAAAGGTGCTAATGTCCCAAACATCATTATTAACTGGAATTCATTGCCTAGTTGGAATATGTAAGAGCCTGATGTTATCTGAGGCACACTGAGAACTGTATTACCACATAAAGCAACTATTACACTTCACAAAGAATCTCAGCATTATGTAGTTGGAAGAATGGGTTGAAAAATACATTTGTAATTTTAAATTAGACTTTTTAATCAAAGTGGTAGATTGCAGACGCTCCACCAAACCTGGGCGCGACTCGGTTCCTACTGGGGATGTTCCTTAAACAGATGAGCAAAGATTCAGCCTGAAAAATGTTCCTACGATTCTAAGTGCCTCCTCCAAGTACAAACTAGAAAGGAAACCTTCGGAATGAAAATTTAATGCATATTCTTTGAATCCGATGGCGCTGAGGATTTTTTCTTCTTTGTAGTTCTCTGTTACTGCTGGACATTTAGAGCTCCTCCAGCAAGTGAGTTTAGGAATCTACTCCTGACTGTTTGGGTTTTCTGACTGTCCAAGGCATCAATAAATGCGTATTTTTGCTGTGTAAGTTTTCCAGGGAGGTAGAGAAAAGCACCTTCCTGAATGCCCACTGGAGATGCACAGGGTATGGCAGAGCTGCGTTTCTGCCACAGAACCACGGGATGCCTTGGGTTGGAAGGGACAACCTTGGGTCTGTTTGTCCCTGTAATTCCACTTCCAGCTCTGGAAACTGCAGCCCACACAACACCAGCTATTCGTATATTTTGGCTGACTGTTAACACCCCTTAGGACAGGTAAGAGAATTCAAGAGAATCCCCCAGTGGCACACATGGGGATCCCCCAGCACCTCGCACACATCAGTTTCCAGGACTTCCAGCACTGGACTGGTTCCTTTGGCTGCCCTTCTGCTCCCTCCTCCCTGGTAATTTCCTTTGCTCCCTCCTCCCTTTCCAAGCACCTGTTTGCAAACACCCCCAAGGAATTACTGAGCTGTAACCCTGCAATGCCAAGGCTGAGGAACACAAACTCTGCTGTGCTCTGCTCCCTGTGTATACAGGGGTTGTGGTGATTAATTAGTTACTGCTATGGAATACTTGCAACACGAAGGTAAAAATGCAAGTATCTGTTATTTATCATTATATCATGTCAAGCAGAGGTGAGGCAGCTTATAGAACCAAAACTAGAGTGTGTACTTCCACACATGGAGCAAAATTCAGATAAAACCAAATTCTCTAATATCTTCCCTAAATCTATTCCAATGCTATCCAGGTTGGGAAACTACAGAAGAGTTTTGCAGCTGGACCACTGTTTAATGGAGCCTTCCGAATGCTACCTCTGAAAGTGCAATTTCCCCCCAAGCAAAACTGAGCTGATCCAGATATTTCAACATTTATGACCCTTGCAGTCTCTTTCAAAGTCCTGATTGTTGAAACATTAAAGGTTTCTATCCTCTGCCAATGGAGAGAAGGTGAGCTGGTGCTAGACATGTGCTTCTTGATAATAATTATCACAGTAATTAAGTTTTGCCATAGCTGTTAGAATAAGGATCCAGTTTTGACATTTATAAGAGTGGCATTATGAAAAGCTGAACTCAGAATTATCTCTTTATCACACGACTAAAACAATTACAGATGTTCTATTGATGGATGCTGTGGTCCTCTTCTCAGCACAATAATTATCTTTTAATGAGCCCACATTAATGTAAATTGGATTCATCAGGAAATAAATTTCCAATGAATGTGAGGCACTCTACAGGTAACCTTTCACAAAAGCAAAGCAAGTACTAATCTTGATCATTTGTGGACCAGAGATTTCCTTGTGGGTCTGAGACAAGTCACAACATCCAGGTGGATCACATTGTTTCCTGCCATTGCAGGCAACTGGGAGAGTTCATGGACATAAAATGAACTTGTCACTTCTGTAGAATTTGCTGTTTATAAAGGTTGATAATAACACACATTTGATCTCGATTCCTATTTCCATCATGTCCTTATTCACATCCAGGAGTCACCAGTGCCAAGGCACCAACAGAGGGAGGCACAGGGCCAGATCTGCCGGGTTATCCCAGCTCCTGCGTCCCAGGAATACCTTTGGCCTTCCAGCCTCTGCCCCCCTCTTCCACAGTTCTGCCATGTTTGCAAGTGTCTTGAGTTCTCTAAAAATCAAATTTCACTGAATAATTTCCTGCCACACATCCAACAAAAAAGGGAAAAGAACAATTTTTAAAAGACTTTATGAATATATGAGATATTATGCATATAAAAAATTATACATATAGAGAGATATCTATTGTGTCGATTCTGGAAGAGGCTGGATAGTCTTTGCTAAAAGTCTCCAACCTCAGACCGTAATGAGGAACTAAACACATATGTAGACAAGGAGCTGGGCCTGCTGTATTCACTGGGATGGAACATGATCCTATTGAATTTTTTAAACCTCTTCTGTATCCTGACCCTGAAAATGAAGCTACTGAAGGAGAAGACACAGTTAAAGGTGCAGAATATGGAGGGGGGAAGAAATGCTGATGGATTTGGCTTGGGGCAGATGAGCCTCTGCTCAGAGTGTGAAATGCTGAGTGCCCCTGTTGTTCCCAGAGCCACCAGTCAAGGACAGGGTAAGATGGGGAGCAGCTTTTCAGAGGGCATTCACCTGATCAGTGGTTGTGCTCTCCTGTCATTGGGCTGATCATGGCACCCAGAGGGGACCATGAGGAGGCGAGGCTGTGACATGGAGCTGTGAACTGCCCCTGCCCCAACCAATACCAGTCGGGCCCCGAAATGCAAACCTCTCCAGCACTGCTGCCCCTGCCATTCAGGCAGAGGCCTGTGCGGGTTCCTCCACTGCTGCCAACCCCTTGCCCGTCCCCAGGAACTGCTGAGGTCACCTGTCACAAGGGCTGCAGGGGGCACTGACCCACAGCCAACAGGGAACAAAAGGCACCAGGGACACGGTCCCAGCTGGTGACAGGCTTAGCAGCATCCTAAATCCCTCTGGGGGCCTTATCTCTATGCCAGAAGCAAACAAAAGGTCTGTGCATTACTCCAGGTCTATTTTGAGGGCTGAAATGTGATTTCATAGGTACGCAGGCTCACTTTGGCCTTCTGCAGAGAATGATTTCCTCCCACATTAGAAAATTTTAAATAAACTTCATTCAATTATAGTGACTACATGGGCTATTCCCCCCGCCCCGCATCAACCAGTCCATGGAAATTCATCAGGAGATAGATATTGAAATGCATGCAAATTGTGTACACACATCTACACTCTCCCAGTTCCAGCAGAAGACTCCATTAAAAAAGCATTCCCTTCCTTACTGCAGCATTTGTCTGCAGCTTCTAAATGTCAATACCATCCCCAGTGAGAAAAGGCAGGAGGTGGAAAGGCTGGAAGTTTGAGGGAGCTCCAAACACGCCGTGCCTTGTGCAGCAGGGACTGTGTTGGGGGTCTCCCTGCACAGCCCCCACTTTGTGCTGCATGGCCATCACAGGAAATGAATTCATGTTAATCAGAAGGTACAGCAGCAGATAAAAAGGCTGCCCTTTACAATTTATTAATAATGGGCCCTTTGAAAGAGAGCACAGAAAAATCCCCGTGTAAAACCAACCTCTCCAGATCGTTCCCTGCTCTCATCGAGGACTTGGCCAGTGACATGAGAGAGCTCAGCAATAAAAGACAAGCTTTAAGGGGTTTTTTAAAGATGTCACAAACAAGAAATGACACTCTATTTGGAGCAGCCGTGATCACCAATTTGACTGCATATGGCATTTTTGTTGCACATCAAAAATGGATGTTAGTCAGAGACTCCCTCCCCCACCCAATGCCAGGCTAAGCTGAACACTGGATTTTCTTCGGCATTAAGACCAGGTAGTGGATGGAGCAGTGCAAAGGTTCTGGGTTGGATGGCCACTGAATGTCACCTGTGCCTCTGTGGACAAAACAAACCCACAGAAAGGCACTGGGCTTTATTCAAAATGACTGTGCCATTCCCTTTAAATATAGCCCTCTATGAAAATACTTCCCAAGGATATTTCATTTGAATTAATCTTGGATCTTGGATACTTTCTAATATGTCACTCTTGCTTTTCAAGTTTGGCTTTTTGAATAGACTGCCAATAAATAAGTGATTTTTTTTTCCACCAGCAGGTTACCTCTTGAAGACAGTTTTCTATGGATGAAGGGAGAAGGGATGTGTTGACAGTCACAGATACCAAGACCATATGCTGCCTAATCTCATCTCGAGCACATACTCTGAACCTCATGAAATTTATGATATTTAAAAGCATCTACACTACACAAGTCCCCATCCATCAGATCTCCTGCTCCAGGATCCCCCTCCACACATACTCCCACTTTGCTCCATGCTCTCCAACATCAGAGCCTCTGGGGTCGGGACTTAGCACAGTTTGCTCAGTGGTTCCAGTGGATTTCCTGATGTTTTCCTGCCTCTGACTGAGGTCAGAGGTTTGATTTACCTCCTACAACACTATACAAAACAATTCTAACAAGTTTTACCTTGTTTTATCAAAGACACAAGGCATTGAAAGAAGAATCTGAGCTGAAAAGGTGCTGGATTAAAATCACTATTAATGCAAGATGTAAAAGATCTATAAAGTAAATGTAAAATGTAAAAAAAAAAAAAAAGTAGAGATATGGCGTAAAATATCTCTTTTGCTTTCTTCTTTAAATAAGATTCATACTGTCCCTGTGTGTTCCTGCCTGACTGTCTCCCCTCCTCACTAGGAACTTGTTTTAAGCCACCAACAGCCTTTGACAGACTGGTAGAATATCCAAAAATACTGCAGCTCTCTGGCTGCATTGAGACAATGAGACAGAAAAGGATGATTTTATTACTGCCCTGAGGAAAAGAATCCTGTTTTTAAGCATCAAAGGATGCATATGGGACTAATCAGTTGGAGGCAAAGGCTTTAAATTCTGTCTCCTGACAATGCCCATCACACCAAAGTGCTGCTCCCGACCGGGGCTGCAAATCACCACTGTAAATATTAATATCAACACGTCCCTCTCTGTCTCCAGCCCAGAAACAGCAGAACTGTGGTTTGGTGTAATAAAACAGCCTTGGTGTAATTACAGAGGGATCCCTGCTCCAAGTGCAGCCCAGACACCAGATCTGTCCTGTGCCTCTGCTGAGATTACAAGTGTGACAAGTGTGATTTGGAGAAACACACCATGATGGCACAATTTCATGCTCAGTTTGCCATGCTTACAACCAGGCAACAGGAATAAAAAGCCTTCAACTGGTAAAGGGAGTAAATTTGCTATGGAAATCACTGAGAGAAGATAAATAGGCAGTCCTACAATGTCATTTTTACAGTCAATTGTCTCTCTGTATCTGAAGTTTATCTCAAAAGAAGGGAAATTGAATAAACATTTCATCTGGACTGTAATAGTACTAAATTAGGGGCTCTAGAGATTATTTACGTGATGGAGAAAGGCTGTCAGTGGCAAACAGGAGACTACAGTAACACTGAAACGCAATCCTCCCTAATTCATGTACAGTAGTAAGTGGGAGCTAATGCAACTTCTGAGTAAACATTTCTTACAGCCATTTCTTACAGTAGTAAGTGGGAGCCAATGCAACTTCTGAGTAAACATTTCTTACAGCCATTTCTTACAGTTTCAGACGAGCAGTGTGCTGAAGAGACACAGCAGTTCCTTCCCCTCAGACACAGACCTGCTTCAGAGAAAAGGCTTTAGCATCGACTCTCACGTGACCTTTTTTCACCTCCATCATCTGAGCGACGAGACTGAATGGATTAAACTGCCTCTGGTCCCACGCCAGGGCCATGGCCAGGACTGGCTGCTGGGCTGGAGGCAGGGATGTGTCTCCCAGTCATCCTGCTCCAGCTACCAGAGACACCCTTCCCAAACCAAGGTCCTGTGTGGAAGTCCCTCAGGATTCAGATCCTGCCCCCCAAACCCTGCGGAGAGAACAGCCCCTCGGTTCCTGTGTCACCAAAGCAAAGCCATATCTGGCTCCTTGGGATACAGCAGAACAGCCCTTCCTGCTGCCCCTGACTCAGAGTCCTTTTCTGTTCTCCCATAAAGTGACATTAAAGCATCTTTCCCCCATTAGCTGATGTTGCAGCAGTGGCAGATGCACAACAAATAATACATTATAGACCTGCACTTCAAAGGCCTGGAGAGAGCAAGTGCAGTATCTTCCTTAGATTCAGTTTATTTAATGTTTTCCATAAAAAGAGGGTGTGGTATTTATTTGTTTGTTTTCCAACAGAGTGCTTTAACTGTGGTTTCTTCCAGTCTTCCCTCTACTGCTTGGTGACCTGGCTGCTCCAGTGAGTGCAAAGGGCATTTGAGAAATAGAATGGATAGAAATAGAGTTATTAATCAGCACAAATGAGCATGCAGCACAGAGCCAAGCCCCAAGGAAAGGAAAAAAGTCATGACATTTCTAGGAAGGCCACTGGAGGCTGTGTGGCAAACCTCTGAGTAATGAGATGAGAAGGTAAAATGAATGGAGTTGGGGTGCCCTGAGGGGTTAACACAACATAAACCCCTGTCTGAGAGAGGAAACTTCCCACAACTTCCTTGTGTGTTTGTGTCTGCAAGGAGTCCTCACAAAACTGCTGTTTTCATTTCATTCAGTTTGGTCTTCTGCTTAGATCTTCTCTAGAGCAACATCCCAGGACATACCATGTGCCAGAGGGAAGGGTGGCAGTGACACTCCAGAGCCTCCCAGGAGAGCTGCAGGGAGGAGGCACAGCCCAGTGCCAAGGAACATCCAAAGGGACCTCCTGGGCCACCCACTTCTGTCTCTGAGAGGGCTGCCAAGGAATGACACTTCCCAGAGCGGCAAATGGGATGGGATGGAATGGGATGGGATGGGATGGGGTGCATCCCTCACATGGTCTGCAGTGAATTACTCTGTGCCAGAACATTTAAATCACAAATAACCCAAATGACCTGGGCTGTGACTGGCCTGGACTCTGATTTCAGCACCACCCTGAGCAAGTCAAGCAACTGTTGTTGCCTCCAGGTGCATACGGCGCAGGGATTGTGACCCCAGCACCAGTCCAAGGTGGGTAATGTAACCCATGTTGGAATGTGGCCCTGGCCTCACCTGCTGGAGAAGAATATCTCTAAACAACCAGTTGCAATTAGAGACAAACAACAATTTCAGATTCACAGCCAACTGATTGCAGCCCTACAGGACCACCACACGTTCAAAGGCTCCTGGAGGTTTATATACAAAAATTGACTCCAATATTTAGACAAGCTCGTCCGTTCGCAAGTTTAATGCACAGTCAATTTACTGTACCAACTGTACACTGATATGGAAATTAAATTAACAATGTTGTAGCAAAGCACAGACCACAGTTTATAATAGATTTATAAGTGCTGTATGGACATGTTTGTCTTGTCTTTTATTTCCTCATAAGTGATGCTGTTATGACGGCCATAACTCTCACTTACTTGCCTTGGAGGCTGCTGCAATAGCATAAAAATAGATTTTGAGAATTTATATCATACATGCATCATAAGAAGGCAAGAAAAGAGCACAGGTAAGATTTATTTAGGTTTAGAGGCAGAGTTCATCATATCCATTTCCACACTCACCCTGTCCCCCTAACAGTCAGTGGCCTCACTCGCCACCAGCCCCAGTTCCCCCAGGACAAACAGGAACTGCACTGGAACTGTGGGACTAACTTCGGGCTTGCTTTTGATACAGAAATTGGAAGGCAGCACAAATAAATTCCTGCAGGAACACTGCTGCAGCCCCAGGATATTCACTCCCCAAACTGAGGGGCTCGTTTCTAATTCAAGTGACAAGACAGCTCCTTTCAGCTTCACACAGAGGAGCCCATCCAGCAGCACGGAAAGACACCGACACTGGCTCTGGGAGGGGATCAACTAATGCGCTGCTGAACTCCTGGAAATGCACCCGTGTGGAATCCGGACACCAGAGTTGAAAGAACAACACTCCAAACAGCACCTCACAGACAGAATCCATAACAAGACATTGTTCTGCTCGTGGAGAAGCCTTGCAAGGACAGAATGTCATTGCTACCCCTTTCCAAGGGTGCCTGTTTGCAAAGGCACCAGTGGGCAGGTGCCAAATGTGCACTACCAGCACACTGGTGGGAGCTGCTGGGACCTTCTACTGGCAGAACCACAGGGGCTGTGGGTGGTGCAACACCCCAACCACCACTGCACTCACATCTCCTTCCACCTGCCCCTCTGCTTGTCGGGTGACACAGCAGGAACTGTTCATTACCTTCCTGTGCTGGGGTGTTTGCTCTGACAGGACCTTCCTTCCACCTGGTATAAACCTTCATAAATCCAGAGTGAAATATTCAATAAAAGAGGGAAGATTTGCAGTTATATGGAAGAGCTCAAATAAAGTTCATGGTTTCTAAGTAATGCAGCTTTCAATTACCATACCCTTTTTAAACTGGGAAAGATGTAATGTTAATCAAACATGCAATTTGCAAGTGTTTTTCTTTAGTAAATGTCATGTACAAGTAGATATTTAGGATGTAATGCAAAAAGTAATTGCAGTTGGATAACTTTCCAGGGTAATATTTATTTACATTAGAACAGACATGAGTATTCCTGAAAAAGGAATGAATACTGTGCATAAAATCCTAACCCCACTGAAGTTGTCCAAACCCCTTTGGCTCCCAGGACCACAATATCACCCTTTCTTCAACTCAGTGTGTGTTAAACACTCAGCCCTTTCCTGCTGCTCCGAGAGCACAGAATGGAGCTCCATGGAGGGAATGCTCAGACTCCCTCCAAGGCAAAACACCAACTGGGAATGATGGAAAGTGCCTGGAAACCAGAGGAGTGGTGAGGTCAGACATGACTTCTGATGGCAGAGGGTCCATCTCAGGCTCCAGTTGGGTCTCTACAGGTTTATCATGCCACCTTTTAGGTCCCAGGAGAAGGTTACAAATTCCCAGGAGAAGGTTTTCACAGGAATTTATTCTTCTAGCCAGGTACCTATATCAGGATTAGAGCACCCAGATGCTTCTGTGGGGCCACTCCAGATATCTCAGCGGTTGTCACAAATCAGTCTTCATCTTGCTGGGGTCTCCCTCCCACTGCCACCAGGTATGGATAATAATGAATTATTTTAGAAGGCTAATAGACATATTAAATTTAGCAAAAAAAACCCACAAAAAAACAAAAAAACCAAAACCATTTCTGCTTTCAATAAAAGAGAGTTCCCTGCCTACACCAGCTGGAAAGTAACTGCTTTATCCACCACACAGGGGTCAGCAGGAGGGGATGTTAAGCTGTAATAATGAGTGACAGTGATGCCTATCAGGGCAACAGGGGAACTGCCAGCAAGAGGAGGAATTGGATGCCCCCGGTAGGAGAACAATCTTTACATTCATGGGAAGAGGCTTCCCAATGGGACATCCTGCCCCGTGAGCTGTAGGCTCTCCAGTTGCCCAGAGAGGTCAACGCTGGAGCTGAGTTAAGAGTTAAAAAGTCACTGTGGAGCCCTAAATAGGGGCTTTCATCAGGAAACAAATGTTCTTTCAGACAGCCTTTGCCAATGGCACGTTTCAAAGCCCTGCCACATCCTCCTGGGAAGAGCGACGGCTCTGTTCTGCTCTCCCAGTTGGATACACACACTCCCAGCAGCAGCAGCCCTGCCCTGCCCACAGCTCTCCCCGCCACACAAGAGCAGTTTGTTCCCTGCCGAGCAGTCCGTAAGCAGGAGCATCCAGGATGGACAGTGGGACCCCGGAGAGGGGCTGAGGTTCATGCAAGTGCCAATCCCTGAGGAACGAGGGCTCTCTCTGGCACGCGGGGCACAGGGGCAGCGATGCAACCCACCGGACCCACACTGGGCTAGGAGGAGGCAGCTCTAGTACTGCCCACACAGGGTGGGTGGATACCCCGTGTGTGCCACCTGAGTCACGTGGTGTTTTCAAACATCATTTCTTTCTTAACTTCCCACAGGCTACAGAACTCATGGCAAGGCAACGTTTCCATCAGCCAGCAATTTGCCTCCACTTGTTTATGTTTACAAAGCATTTTCCACTGTTTCCTTTGCCTGGAAAATTGGTTATTTTATCAAAGAAAGCTATCAGCTGCCTTTTGTACTATCTACCTTAGATAAGTATATGTTCTATTTTAATCCATTTTTCATTTACTTCTAGGCAATTGATTCTCTTATTTTCTTCAGAATGTACTCTATGGTGTTTATTTTATTTTGACTGGAAAAACACCCCTGTAGCTACGAACATTATTTTCCCACCCTGTTAAATGTAGCGACTGTGTTTGATTTTCTTCAAGTACACGATACTGTGACCAAGGAATGAATATCTGTCTCCCTGAGCTGTGTAGACCAGCATAGGGAAGGTATTTCTGGCTCAGCCCAAGGAATACAGAACATGAACAAAGGAGATAATTTGAAGAGCGTGATGGGTTTGGGCGGGTTTCCACCCACCAACTCCTTGCCAGCAACCAGGGGCACAGGGTGTCCTGATGGTGAGCATTTGTAGAGGTCTACAGAGAGCAGGAATGGCACTCCCGTTTGGATTGGGGTCCAGCTGTGTATTGCCACAGCCACAGTGCTCAGGGTGATGTGTATGGCGTTACTGTGCACTACTGTGTCTCTGCTAAACCACAGCCCTGTGGAACCTCAAACAAGTAAACCTGGTATTAGGCATCAATCCCCCTACGTGCAATACCTGCAAGGACCTGGCTTGGACTCTGCCAAGTGCCCCTTTCACCTTGGCAAGAGGTATTACCAAACCCCTGCCATCAGGTCGCATTCCCTGTGCTGTTTCGGGGCTGGCAGATCACCTGCTGTCTCTTACGGGAACACACTAATGCCTCCAGACTGTGCTCCCAACCCAGTTGTGGTCGTTTCTTTCCCCTCTGCTCATCTTCTTTCTGACCCCACATTCGTCATCCTTTCAGAAGATGGACAAATAATCTGTCTAGTTTTGATGACACCAGTGTCCCCAAAGCAGGACTCCCCATCCTTTTCTCTTTTCACTTACACAGCCGCTGTTTCTTTTTTCAATAGGCATAACTCAGCTTGACTTCTGGAAAATCTCACTTTATCCCTGATGTATTTTGACTTCTAAGACATAGTTTTGTCTGCTGTTCAGTTCCTTTTTCTATTCCTTACTACTCATTTCTACTATCTCTACTTCTTTCTACTATCTCCTCTTTTGATAACGAACATGAAACCAGCTCTAACATCTCCAGCCTCTTAAGCTGAAGTTGCTGATTCCTGACAGTTTTCTTAGAGCCTGGACTTTGGGGCATCTATCACACGAAATTTCCTGAGTGTTCCAAGCCAAAACACAGTCCAAATGGATCTCCTCAGCTTTGAATGTTTGTTTTATTGCTTTGCAATTCATGAATGACTGACGTTATTTTCTACGGCTGGGTCATTTATTCCATCTTCATTACCTACAACACTACATCTGAAATAGCATTTTCCTGGTTCAGTAATCTGTTGGCAGGAATATCTACTATTTCAGTAACACTTGTTCTCCAAAATATATCAGAGGAATTAAAGCTTGGAAGCCGTACAAGTCCTAGACGTATTTCTCTCTGTAGTAACATTTGACAGGCCTCTCCACAGAGCCAGCTCAAGTGCTAAACCTGCAAAACACATTTCTAGCACTCCACGCTCCAAACTTTCATCAGCCTCTCCCGCAGGGACTGTGACCTAAACAGATGTTGATGTGTCTTTACTATCTTTTACTCCTCTTAAGCCCCTCATAACCCTACAGCACAAAGCTACTCTGTCAGTGTAAGCGCCTTCTCGACAGAAACCACGAGAAGGTGGCTCTGTGCTTTTTTATAATCATGGAATTGCAGGATTTTGTACAGGAGTTTACGCTGTCACAGAGGATGTCTCTTCGCACACAGCATGTGGGGAAACCTTTACAACAACAAACTGGGGAGTTCTGCCTGCCCAAATGTTTGGGACTTGAAGCACCAGCTCCGTGCAGAGTTAGTGTCTCAGGAACAGGAGGGACCAAAGGGTGCAGCTGAATGACACCACGTTTTCCAGGCTGGAAAATTCAACTCTAAACTCCTCAATACAGAAAAAATGATGTGACTCATTGGATTCTCCCAGCTGCCCTTTCCCTCTCCAAATCCCCCCAGGCTGGCTGTACCCAGCTTTCCTGAAGGTCCTGTGTTGGTTTCTCGCGTTACATGACCCAACTCAAACCAATCATGCCACCAGTGTGAAGGCACCTCCACCACACCCAGGGCAGCATTTTGTTCACCTGAAAGGTCACAGCCATCCTCTCACTACAAGAGTTTGCAGAAGGCCCCTGGCTCAGGGTCTTACCTGGCACAGCCTCAGCACGATCGGTTTGACAGGACTGATCAACCCCAGACAACATCCAGAAGGATGTTTGGATCCAATTATATCACATTTATATGATTGCACAGTGCAACAGTTTATAAACACGACAGGAAATATTCTGGTTTTGTGAATGTAAGCAAAACATTTCCAGGGAGCCTCCGGGAGATTTGCATGCCCATGAAATACGGGATCAATCTGCTCCGCAGTGTGACACACAAGGACTCTGTGTTTGTGCTCAGGCTGATGTTCAGCACGCTGCAGTGCAGCAAACACAAAAGTGGAGTTGAGCTGTCATGTAAGATAATTGATTTTGACAAGACTACAAGTTAATTCATCACTATTTTGCAACTTATTTGAAAATCCTTTGCAGCAATGTCCCAGAGGACAGCATGTAATCGCTTGTAAACTGAAATTAGGGCCAGAGTTAAATATCATTAAATCTCAGGTACAGCCCGAGCTCAGCATGTGCCTGCTAATGCGTTCCCTTCCCCAGGACAGCAAGGACACGGCTGTAGCAAAGGTTATGAAGATTATTGCTCAAGTTGCAAATTGCTTAAAACTAGAGAATCGAGATACATCTCCAGGCAGCCTGAAACGGGTGCAAGGGGAAAGTCACTGAATGGACACCTGACAGTCACCAAAGTCCCCGTGCATTCCTATTTTCCTGCTTTTCTTTTGCACCTCCACACACACAAACCCCTGTGTGAAATCAAGAACCCAGAGATGTTGTGGATTCCCCATCCTGGAAGTGTCCAAGGCCAGGTTGGACAGGGCCTGGAGAAACCTGGGATAGTGAAGGGCATCTCTATCCATGGCAGGGGGTTGAACTTTAAGGTCCCTTCCAACCCAAACCACTCTTTGATTTTTTTATTCTAAATAAAATAAAGAGGAACATTAAAGCTCATCTTTGTACTAATATCCAAATTAAGTCACCACTCACAACATCCATTCCAGTGTTTTATTATAACACACTATGAAGGATTGGTAGATATTTCAGAACTGGATTGCAAAGAGCATATTGTTTGACAGTTTTATTTGAGACTGTTAAATATTAATTGCTGAACAAAGGGGCGCATTAAAAAAATATGTTGGATACAAATAATTCAACTCCCTATAACTAGAAAGAATATTTGCATGTTCCCCCTCTCTCTCAGAACTTCACTTTGGATACGTTCGGGGGGTCTTGATGGTTATTTCCACCAGAGTGCACAACTGCATTAGAGGATTGGAGTGAAGGTGGTGGCAGCCAAAGCATCACAGCTGGCTCTGTGACAGCAATTTAAGAAGTGCCCTCAACATTCCAGATGTTTCAGTGGCTGGTTAGGATCTTCTGGACAGGTAGGAAAGGAATTATAACAAGAGCTGCTGCTGCTTCCTGGGACTCCCCACTTACAGAAAGAACCCACGGGTCGTCTTGGGGTGCTGCAACCCCACCCTCAGCTGCAGGACAGTCAGAGCTACCTGAAATGGTGTGATTTATGAAACATTTGTGTCCTCCAAAGGCAGGGGGAGCAGCCCCTCCACACCCTGCAGTGCTGCTCAAAGCAGGCTGAGGAGCCACAGGCCCTTCCCGAAGGCCCAAACTTCCTCTCCAGGCTGCAAACAGAGACCTGTCTGTGCATATTTTGGTCTCTGGCATGAAATTTGAACTGCTGGACCAGCCACTAAATTAAGCCTCTTGTCCCAAATCCATCTTGTTCTCAAACAGACAGTGCACTACAGTCAGAAAGTCCTTAATTTCACTAATTACTTTTTAATGATCACAAGCAAACAAAAGACATCAGGAAGATGCCATGTGCCAGGAGAGTTGGTGTCTGGTCAGTCACAGAACTAATCAAGCCCACCTGCTCTCCAACCCTGCCAGCAATTCAGATTGGTTTGGGTTCAATTTCTCCAGAAATGGAGACTCTGCTCATTCTAATTAGATTTTTGGAGCAAGGACATCTGTACTGAAAGCCATCTGAAAGTGGGCTCAGATGGTGATTCTGCTGCTTTTCAGCAGCAATCACTGACTTTGCACAAACAATTCTCTGCCCGTTATTTGAACTAAAGTGAATCCGAATCATCTTGTGTTTTATAGACTCTTATTTCCTAAATTTTGGAAAATGCCTCATAAACCTTTATAAATGTCTCTCTTTATTCCCCTCTCCTCTCCCCACCCGAAGTTCAAACACAGAAATCCACTGCTGAAGTCCCCTGCGGTGGCAGCCTGGCAGCTTTTGCAAACATTGAATTCATGGAATCACAGATTCCATTAAATAAGTGTTTCTGATTGCTCCTCTCTGTTTGTCACTCCTGTGTGAGAGTGTGACACTGGTGGCACACTTGGCAGTTTCCACTGAAATAGTGACTTGGCTAACACAGCAACCACAGCATAGTTGGCGTTTGGGTCCCTGGAAAGACAGGCTGGCACTTTGAAACACGCTCAAGGAATTTTTCTGTGATGTAAAATGGTGTTGCAGACTCTTAGCCGGGCTATCCGAGCAGCACCAGGCCAATCCACGGAAAAGAAGGAATAACTGAGAACTCCAGGCACTGAAATGCTGCCCCTTCTCTGCTCGAGAGCCATTTCCTGGCTGTGTTGCAGCATCTTGCTGTGGGTAAAGCCATAGGCAGCTCCTTGAAACCCACTTTACTCCCTGCCAGTGGATGAGGCAATCAGGACAGCTCCGAGTGGAGCTGCAGCTCAGGAGGCCCCTTCCCACCCGGAAACGAGGAGGGATGAAGGGCAAAAAGGGAAAGAAGGGATTAAAGCAGAAAGCAAGAGGAAAACGAGATGGAAGGGAGACAGAAGGGGGCCATGGGGACAGAGCCACCAGTCTGGGTGCAGCCCAAAGGATCCCTTCCAGACTTCAGGCTCTGGCAGCAGCACCCCCTGACCAGGGTTAGGAACTGGTGATGTCAGCCACGCCGAAACACCAATCCCTCTCCCATAAGGAAAAACTTCACCTGCTTCTGGCCTGTATTCATTTGAGACAAACACGTTTTAGTGATGTGACATTGCCCACTGTGAGGGGGTTTTTAATGAGATACAGGACTGCACTCCACTTCTGAAACAAAAGAACTGATTCATTTTTAATGTGTCCAGAGAATCCCTGTGTTGAAAGCCTGACATAAAAGGGTGGATGAGTGAGGAGACACCAGAAAGCCTCAATCAACGTGCCAGTTTATATTCACCACTACCTGTCAGATGTCCCTGTGCTAACAGGGGGCTGCATATAAAGTATTCTGGTAAGGCAGACCTTGGACCTTCAGAAGTTTGGCAGCACCACCATCCAGGTGCTGCACAAGTTGTCCCTTCTGCAGAACATGGAACAATCCCAGCCACATGGAAAAACAAGTTCCGGGATGGTGCAGGTGATGTCAGTGGGAACAGCACAGGCAAGGGAAGAAACCCTTTGCTTCATGGGTTTGAATGTAGTTTCAATAACTACAGGTCGGGCCAAGGCTAGTTATGCATTAATGTTTATATATTTAGATGAAAGTGCAATAATTCACTCAAACAAACCTGTTTCTACCTCTTGAAAATAACAAATCACCCAAGTGTAAATTTTTCTGCACTGTATTTTGAAGTTTAACCCCTTTTACACATTTACGGAGCTCTGGCACCTTGTAGTGGAGGGGTTTGTTCTCTAAATCTTATCAAAATAGTAAATTCACTTTAGAACTGTGCTTGCATTAGAATTTAATGCACCGATTAATTTACCTCATTATGGTAAAGCAAACAATTCTGCCACTGAGGCTCACTTCCCTAAAATGGAGTTCCACAGAGCCCCTGCACAGGAGGATCTGCCCCTGGATATCTGAGCACTGGGCCACAATAAAATTTTAAACACTTCATCCGTCCATGTTTGTGTTTTTCAAGTCTGCCCCTTTTGAAATATCAGAGACTTGTCTGACATTTGATTTCCATTTCTGCATTGAAACCAGGAAAACCCATGGCTCCAGAGGAAGGCACTGAGAGAGGAGCAAACATGAGCTGATCAGTCATGGAGTTGTGGATGGTGATGAACTTGTTTCCTAAGCACTGCCCAGGGAATGGAAAGTTCACCTTCTGTGCAGGGAGCTCACACCACGTCAACTAACTGCTGAATTCTCCTTGAGGAAGGAGAGGAGTTGGGTCTGAGCTCTTCAGTGAAATAAAGTGGCAGAGGAACCTCATCATTCTCCTCCCAGGGCATTGAGCAGCACTGGAAATGCTCAGTGGACAGACTTCCACTGACAAAGGAAGTCTGTCACAGATGTGCCCTATCCCAAATAGAAAGCTTCAAAACTTGGGTCCCTCCTGAATGCCACTGTGATGGAAGTATAAGAAGAAATTCTCAATTATGAAGAAAAAGAGGATTTTCAGAGTAATTCACTATAATTTTAACTTGCCTTTCTTGAATGTTACGAAACTCTCAATTTCCCATACAAGCTATGTGACTCACGTACCTGTGCTGATCATTGCTGATTTTATTACAGGAATATTCCATTTCAGTAGAGAAATGGAGAAAGCCTCTGTGGTGCAAGAAGCACAGAAGACATCAAGGAAACTGAGTCAGAACATGTCCCCACCAGGACTGGCCCCTGTCTGACACAGGGCTCCATCATTACTGCTGTTTCATGTGTGAAAGACTTCCAGAAAAGGGAGAGTTTGGGCTTTATCTGCATTAGAAACAAAGGATTAGAAGAACCCACAGAACCTGGAGGGGAAACACCCTTCTCGTTTGGCAGCTCGCTGGCCACGGTCACACAAGAGGGATTTCCAAAACACAGCTGAAATGGAGTTGGTACAGACCCTGGGAACACAGCTGAGCTGTACCTGTTAGTTTACTTAATGAAGCACAATGATTCCCTACAGACAGCTCTGTGTTCTGCTTCCCTGCCCCCTCGTTATGGCAATCCCAGCCCGATCCAGAGGATTCCCCGCTATTTCATTCATCTTTGCAAAGTCTGATGTTCCTCCTCTCCGTGCTCCTCCTTTGCCAAACCTGCTCAGGATTAACAGACCCCAAAGGGCATGTGTGGAGTTTACCTGAGTCTCCTCCTCTGCTCAACCTAGAAGGAACTTCTGAGGAGAGCAGTTGTCCCTGCTATAAAGGAACCACTCAGAAACGTTAAATATTGAGTTTAAACGTCTGACAAGGGCTGAGCTTCTGCTGTCATTGATGTGAACTCAGAGTAATTCCACTTGTGCAGCTCTGCACGAATCAAACTGTGATCAAGATGCGATCCAAGGCTCTCCCGAGATGCAACATGTCCTTTACAACAACAAAGCAAATGAAGCAAAGGAGAAGGAAAAGTGAATTAAAAAAACATTGATCTTGCAGATACAAAACAAAGTTGGGATAAATATTAGTGCTGATGATTTCCTTCCCATTATCCACAATGTGTTTTTCCTCATAGAAGAAGAAGGGGTTTAATACCATCTATCACTCATGGAATGCACAGAGCGTGAAGGATGCCTCGAAGCAAGTTAACGGCTTGGCTGTGCCTCAATTTGTCATAGTCATACACAAAGCAAAGCTGCACCTCCTAATACATGCAAACATGTTGCATCCTGGAAGAACAACCCAGCATCTGGTCATCTATAACTCAGAGTGCACCATCATGACTGCATGTCAAAGTAATTCATTAATGTCATTTCCTTCTGTCACATGGAACACTTATGTTCACCTCACAATACTCAGTGTTTGATCTCACTGGTTTAAGGAGAAACATCTCTTTCTTCTGTGGCAGTTTCCATCTAGAAACTCCAGTGTCCCACCCAAAGGCAGTCTGGATCACCGTTCTATAACCCAGTACAAGGAATACAGAGCGACAGGACATGTCCAGAATGATACAACTATCCAGAAAGAGAGTTGGGAACAGAGCCTGAATTCCTGGCTATGAGGAAAGAATTCTACCCAGACTGTTGAATATATCGATGAACATACATCCTGTCATAAGAATTTCCAGGGCATTTCAGGATTTTGGAATGAGAATAACCACATAATTCTTTGGACAGGCTCACCATAATAGAGTTCTTCTCTCATATACAGAAGATTCCCACGGGCTTCCAGAATGCTCTGACCTCCTGCTCAGATATTCTGTGTTTCCCACCACATTAGCAATTCACTGAGCCCCCTGCTCTGATTCAGAGATCACTGGAGTTACAGCAATAAAATAATTCATAGAATCATAGAATAGTTGAGGTAGCAAGGGCCCCTGGAGACCATCTAGTCCAAATTCCTGCTCAAAGCAGGGTAAGCTGGAGCAGGTTGCCAAAGACTGTCCAGTTGAATTTGAGTATCTCCAAGGACGGACTCCTTGAGCAATCCATCCCAGGATTTAATCACCCTTACAGCAGAAGAGCTTTTTAATGCCTAAATGGAACTACTTATATTTGATTCAGCTCTAAGCTGTGGATCTGAGCACTCTGAAGGGGCCTGGAGCCAGATGCTGAGCATGAAAGATGGTGAGACTCACAGATCCCACAGTGGGCTCCCTAAGAAACCCAGAGCTGGGCTGCCACCACCACATTCCACAAACGGCTAAGTAACAAAACCCTCTTCCCAACAGACTGTTGAATAAGCTCTGGAAAGGTAATCTTTCACCTGATGTTGGAAGCAAATCTACGGGGCTCTATCCTGAAACTCATGTGTATCACAACCCCACAAAGAGTTACCACGCACTACTGGTATTCCCAAACTGGACTCTGGGGCATTCCAGTGGCTGGAATTTATCCTAGCAGATAATATTGGCAGAAATGCATGAATTATCTCACTGCTCTGCCAACTGAGCAAGATGCCATGCGAATGAGAAGCACTAACACACAGACCACAGCAGATGATGCCACAAAGGTTATTCTGCATTCCCAAGAATTCCTCAAGCTTCCAGCCATGTCTCCCTACCTCCCACCCCAGCACCAAGTTTGCAATCTCTGTGGAAAAATTGACCTTCAGCAGGAATCCTCATGTCTTTCTGCAAACCTTTCTCTTCTGCAGTTTGACTCCAGGCTTTGATCTTTCTTTGAAACTATCACTGCAAGACGAGGAAGTCAGAGAGGGCATCAGGCTTTGGTCCTTGGCTAAAAACTCTCCTGGAATCAATTTTCATGATTTACTCATCCTGCTACATAATTGAAAGGCTGCAGCTCTGGCCATGGGGTTCATAAAGGTAAGAGTTAAGCAGGCAGTAGGAAGGTAAGAAACACTTCCCTCTACCCTGAAATGTCCCTTGTTTCCTGTTTTATCTCCTGTTAAAATTTGAATTTTGCAGGTTAATTTCCCCCTGAATTTCACCCTCTCTCCTGCATTTGATGCATTTTCAAGCATTCTGGAGAGGGTTATGAAGCCTGGCAGCCTCTGGCCTTCACAAGAGCAGGCACAGTGTGACAGGCAGAAAAGTTCTGAAAATGAGAACAATGAACTGCAGAGCCTTTTTTGTTGAGTGACCACCCCCCAAGATCAAAGGATGAGTGTTTGATCTCTCTTCTTTCTGCCTGATGCCCACAAAGCTCTTCTTGATATAAAGCACTCCCAGTAACAATACACACATCATTTCCATCTGGCATTTACTGTTATTCCTAATGGGCCCTAAATCCTTCTGGCACAACAGAGCCCAAAGCCACGGAAGTGGATAAAGCTCCCTGTTGCAGGGGACCTGTGGATGGGAACCTTTCTTTCCCTTTCCCACCTTTCTCCTGTGAAATCCCTGCAGTTGTCTAAGTAGAAGTCCCTGTGTAGCAGAAAGTCTCTTTTTATTTTACTCCACACCCAGAAACTCAACGTGCATTGTTACTCTGTGACTCTACTCATGTTTTAGGTCACTGATCATATTTCACAAGTTCCTGCCATTACAAGGAGAGTGACACCCATATCTGTGACACTTGGGTCTCTTCCCAGCTCCCCTGACAAATGGCCTTCCCTGGGTTTTCTTGAACAAGACTGAGGCCTTTTGAACTCTCATTTTCATTCCTAAACATTCCCATATTCTGTTGGGCTAACACAGGCCTGCTAAATAAATAAAATCCTGCAGCTTCCCTGCACTGAATCAGGTCTTTTGGAGCTGTAAGGAAACAACTGGAGGATGTGCTTGTTACAGAACACACACTCAAGGCATTCAAATGCTACAAGGAAGGGTCAAGAGTGAAGGTGTAAAGTGTTTTCAGCAATACAGAAATACAAGTGAACTTCTGACTGCATAAATTTTCCTTAATGTGCAAAATTGGGTATTTCACCCAACCCTTTTGTCAGTAACAAAATAAAACCCAGCTATTGAAAACTGCCCTTTCTTTGCTTGCACGAGCCTGCCAGGCCCAGCAGAGGCAGTTTTGGCAGCTGAATGCACTATAACTTCCAGCATCCCACTCCAGTGCATCGTGTTTGAACATTACACAGTGTTTATTGAAGCCATAGTGCCCATGACTGCTATAGAACACATGTTTACATCCCTTCAGAAACACTTAAACAGTTCCCTTTGCTGGCACCAAAAAGAGATAAATGCCACTTTAACCAGAGCACTTCATCTCTAAATCCTTCTCCTGTCAGGTTTAGATTTTTGTTGTGGTTTAAACCCAGATGACAACCAAGAGCCACCCAGCCACTCCCTCACTCTGCTCACCAGCGGGATGGGGAGAGTTGGAAAAGGGTGACATGTTGGTTGAGACAAGAACAGTAACACTACTGCTACTACTACTACTCGAGATAGGCAAGTCCCAGTCAACCCTCCCCCCGCCCCTCCCCGCCCAGTTTATACACTGAGCACAACATTCCATGGGATGGAATATCCCTTTGCCCTGTTTGACTCAGCTGTCCTGGCCATGCTCCCTCCTGCCTTCTTAAGCAGCTCCTCCCTGGCAGAGCACAGGAAAATGGGAAGTCCTTGACTTCCTGCACTACTGACCGACAAACTATAAACCATCAGTGTGTGACCAGCACTATTCTCACACTAAATCCAAACCACAGCACTGGACCAGCTACCAGGAAGGAAAGGAACTCTATCCCAGCCGAAAGCAGAACTATGTCCACCCTAACTGTCCTGCCTGTGGCATCTCCCACCACCATTCCATCCTCTCTCCTTCCACTTCACTTTCTTATTTTGACAAAACCTCTAAATTCTGCTTGGTAGGATCAGCCAGTGCCTGTTTGCTCCCAGGGCTGAAGCTCTGGGTGCCTCCCATGCATCACAGGGTCCATTTGTGACACATCCCCATTCAGTTATGCACTGCCCCACGTCCAGCTCCCTGCACACCGACCTCCTTCTCTAGCCCCACCTGCTCAGAGCTGTTGTCTCACCTTTCTTATTTTCCCATTTCCCCCCCAAATTCCTTCTCTGTCATATCTCAATCTTTGTTTTGCCCTGCTTTTTTATGCCATTTCTCCATGCATATCACCTTCCCCCTGCCCGTGCTGGCTTTGGGCTCTGTTCACAACCTGCAATTGGTGGTTATGCTACAAGCACCTCCTCTGGAGTGCCAGGTGTGATGCTGGCTCACCATCTGCTCATTTATTCCTTCGGTCACGACACATTCCCTCATTTTTATGCTCTTCCTTACAGAGAACTGTGGGCTCTCTGCACTCCTGCCAAAGCCAGATTAGCAGTGAGAACAAAACGCTCACCTGGAGCGGTGCAGGGAGGGCTCTGATCCGCCAGCCCTGGATTTACAGGCAGATATGCACTTGTTAAGTCCTCTGCTATCTCATTATTTCTCTCCACATCACTGAGGCAGACAAGCTGTCAACAAACATCCAGTTCATCGGGGACACAAGATATCTGCTCCTGTGGCAAACACTTTTTCAGTGTTTTGTAAGGGCTACGAATAAGTATCAGAGTATCATTTGAGGGGCCTAACAGGGATTTCCATGAGGGTAGTTTAGGAGAACAGGATTTCTCAGAGAAACTTCAGAAAATATTTCATTTCAGAACCTTGCTATCATACTTACAATAGCACAAACACTGGGCCAAACAAAGAAAACTCCCTGAAACTCTCCCATTTTACACAGAGTGATTTAAGACTGTCATGGCCTGCTCTTGTATGGAGAAGCTACTAGAAATGTGATTGCAAGTCTGTGATAAAAAGAAACTTCAAAGAGAACTGTTACTTATGTTTTACCTGTACAGTGGCACACGTATGTCTAGCTTTTGCTCTAAAAGAGGGCTTCTGTTCAAACACCAATATTTTATCGGCGTGAAAATAACTTTAAACCCAATAAATAGCAGAATGATTCAACCTACTGCTCTATCCCCATGAGGCAGTGGAGGAACTTGGCATTCCCAGGCTCCCATTGCACAGTGCCACGTTGGATCCCTTCTGTGGAGTCCCCTTCAGATCCTCTCATCACATCTCTAAAGTCAGCAAAGCTGCCTCCAGGCTGTCTTTCCCCGGCAGCCCACCCAAGGAGCAGGGCCAGCCTCACCCATGCTCGGCAGGGTATTAATGGATGGCCGAGCTGGTCCCACCACGCTCTGCCGTCCCTCCGCAGCTCCCACAGGGCCCAGCCAACCCACGCCACAAACACACTCCACTCCCATGGGAACCACGAAGAAATACGGACTGCCTGCCCTAAGGAGGCTTACCTGGGCTCCCACAAAACCAGGGAGAAGTGCGAAGATGAATTCCAGCGTTAACACTTCCCTTTGGTGCAGACGCTGAACTCCGGGGCACTGGGCAGGGTGGGAGGGAGGGCACAAGCACTGCTCAGCACAGCAGCCCAGGCTCAGCTAAAACACACCAAAACACACCCAGCTGCTCTTTTCTGACAGGCAGCATTTCAGTATCCTCATGTGGAGATGCCAGGATTTGTGTCTAAACATGGAACACTACCAGGGAATGCTGTGCATCCACGGGCTGTGCCCCTACAACCTTGGCCCCCGTGCCCAGGCACATCCCTGGGGCTGCAGGGATGATTTACTGACTGTGCCCCAGCCAGGCTCGTGGCCAGCACTGGGGGATGAATATCTGTTATTTTCCAGCAAATTTTAGCTGCTGCAGGCCTGGGGTAGATTTCATGCATAATTTTTGAATTAAACCTTTGGTTTCCCCTTTGGAGTTCAATCTTTGAAGGCTGCCCAGAAAATAGTGCTGTGACTGGGAAGAACAGCAGCTCCTGAGAAATCCTAAGAGCACTGGACAGGGCAGGAGGGCCTTTCCCAGTCATAGCACATGTCTCTGGGGACAGTTATTCATAACCCAGGACAAGTCAGAGTATTCCTGAGGCTCCTCCAGGTCCAGGTGCCTAGACAGCTCCCAGGGCATCTCCTGACTCCTCAGTGCTGGACACTGAGCCAAGCTCTGCCCTCTCCAAGCGTTCCTTGAAAGATCTCACCATGCCCAACACAGAGACAAGTGCTTTAGAAGCTTTCCCAAGGACAACTATAGTTTTTTTCCTATTTTTGAGCAGGCACAAATCCCAGGAATACTTTTGAGTGGGTGCCCACAGCTGAGGGTTTTGCCTGTGCATTGTGAGAGGAAATTTTGCTCTTTTCTCCAAGTGACAGCTCTTAGTGACCAGGCCATAAAATTATACCAATGGTACTTTTAAATTGATCTAAAGTCTGTTCATTTGTGTAGGGCACATTTAAAGCCACATTATTGTAAGATGCTCCAGCAATGAAATTCAGCATTAGCAATTCAGTTCATTAAAAAGGATATTTTAGTGGGTTCTTTCTTTTATAGCCATTACTCTAAAGTGAGAAAAACCTCAGTCAAATTAATAAAACTAACAACTCGTCACACATACTCTGTGCAGTCTGCTCTGCTCTCACCACTTTGGCAGCCAAAAAAGATGTCTGGGAGCCAAATTCCCCCTTGCATAACCACACAAACCTGCATGGGAATGTGTTTAGCCCATTCAATACTTGTAACCATGGTTTCATTTACTGAAAGTTATCCTGAAAGTGAGAAGTTTTAGTCACCCATCAAGCCATTCCTCAGACAAGAACAGGGTTCTTGTTCTGAAGTTCACCGTTGGGTGTGGAAGGTGTGCTCCGGCTCCGAGGGGCTCTGCTGTGGGAGGGGGGCTCAGTTCCAAACACCTCAGCAGCATGGTGGGACAGAACTTGCCTGGATAACCCTACCTTGCTCCCAAAGCTTCACAGCCAGCTCTCTGCTCCAAAATCTGAAGGCCTTTTCCCCCTCCCTTCTGCAGCACCAGCGCCTGACACACTGCCCTAATGACAGGGTTACACACAAGTGTGCCCACAGCCTCTCTTAGAGGTTTTCAGCATGAATGCAGCATGGAATTCAGACTGATTTTCCAGAGATCCCCGGCATACAGAACTGCCCAACAACCTGGCTCCATGGAACACAGAGTTTGCTGCTCCCCAGAGCCTGGAGAGTGGGTCAGTGTGAGCTGCCATGCCCAGGTGGCCACTGTCCTTACCTGTGTCCCTCCTCCCATTTGGCAGCACCAAAGCCATGTCTGTGCTCAGCCTGGATGACACTCAGTAACTCCTGGTCCCTAAAAGAGATCCTCACAAACCTGATTTCCACCTCATCTCTCAAGTTCCCATTCAGAAGACAGCTTGAGTATTTATCTAACTTAAATAAGTTAAGGTTGTTCCTTACTGACTTTAAAAGAACTATTTATATGCATGAAGTACATGCTGGATCAAGCCTTGAGAGCAAGGCTGGGGCTGGAAGACAGAACTCCAGGGACTGCAGCAGATGGAGTCAGGTCAGCAAAACTGACTCTTCAAAACCATCCAAAAAAGGAAGCCTCAGAGGGTTCTGGGACTGCTGGGGAAATGATCTGTGACTACCTTGGCTTTAGACACAACCAGCTGATTCAGGGGAGGAAGAACTCTCCCAGTCTCTGACAGGGAAGATGAAGGTGAAAAGCAAAAGGACACAGGGTGCTGAATTTCTATTTCTCACTCACTTTAGTACAAGACTTAGAACAACTCGCAGCTGACCTATTCCTCATCAGTGAGTCACATGGAAGCACAGAAAGCAAAGTAAATCTTGGGTCTACTTTTCCTTCCCCAGCATGAATTGCTGCCCTTTGCTCAGCCCTGTTCCTGCAGGAAAAGCCTGGGATAACACGACTCCTGTGCCTTTCCATTGGCTTGCAGCACCCCCAGAGTGGTTAACTCCTGGAAGCTGGGAGGACATATACCCCTAACAGAGTGAGGAGAAGCAGGCACAAACGACTGGGCAGGTATTGAGAGCTTCAGCAGGGGACAAAATATTCCCACCGGAGGAAAAGCAATGGCTGAGCCCAGTTTAATGCAGCCAAATTCTGTGTGTAGCAAGGCAGGCGGGCCGTGCTGCTGTGCTCCCACAGCACTGCACAGCAGCTTGTGTTTACTCCTCATTCCCGTCACAGCCTGTCCGGCGTGGGCTGGGCCCGGGAAGAGCTGCCACCACAGGGACTGTTCCCACAGGAAACCTGGGGCCCGAGCCCTGCTGCGTGGGCACAGCAGCCAGCAGAGGCTAAAATGAAACACAAGCTGTTTACCTGATTACACCAGTTCATCAGTGATTGAAGGGAGCTGGGTGTTTTTTAAGTTAAAGGAAGAGCAAATTGTTAGCACTGAGAGAGGCAGAAATCAATTCCACTCTGTAATTGCTATGGAAAGATCCTCATACGAGCCTCACTGGAGCTTGTTTTTACACATTTGCATCTCTTTGCATGATGCAGTTGTCACAGAGTCTGCAAATCACATCAAAATTAAACTGTAATTTGAGCTAGGCTTAAATGAAAAGTGTATTAAAACTTTGAAGTCCACATGCTATGGATATGAAATCCTGTTTCAGCCAAAGCAATAATTAAGACTCGACTGCAATTGAAGTTTAACAGCTTCAAAGAGATTTTCAGAGACTGCATCTACACTCAACAGCTGGAATGACAAACGAAATACAGGGGCTGTGGTGGAAAGAGGAACATCACACCTGGTTCTGTCACCTCATCTGGCACTCGGATACAACAGTCAGTGAGACACAAACCCACACACAGATGGATTCCTAGACCAGGACCATGGACAGGTGTCCCAGTGACACACCAACATGTAGAACAGGTGGGGTCTTGCACCTTTGCCTCTCTTTGGTGGACACTGGTGGTTTCCCAGTCAATCCTATCCTAAAAACCTGAGGATGAAAATCAAGTAATGGCAGATCAGTCTCTCACATGAGGCTGAGTTTGGTTTGAGCCTGAACTCCAAACCCAGGGATCTTTCCTTTGAACTTCATTTCCTGCTCAGAAACAGTTCAAAGCATTTTGAGAACATGGATGCCAAAATGAAGACTGAAAACCAGCCCAGCCTCACTTTAAAACACTCCATTTCTCTCCAGAGAGCTCTGCTGTTGCTTCCCACAGCTTGTCAAACAACTCCCCTGGGACTGAGCCCAGGCCCTGCCCTTCCCATTCATCAGGAGTCTCAGGACTGGAGCATCCTGCTGTTCCAGGGCTCTGCCCCAACACTGATCCTGCTGTGATGTTACACCTGCCTCTTGTTATGACCTTGGCTATTTCTGACAAAAAGATAAAAGATGAAATAGGATCGTGCTCCCAGTTTGCACAGAGCATCCTTTCCAAGGAAAACTATGCTATCCTTATGTACACAGGCTCTGCCAGACAGCAGCATTCCAACCCTTGTGCCCGGGTGACATGGCAGGAACAAAGATGCTTTCGCATTATGATGCCAACATCTCTTTAATCACCCTGTGGGCAAGTTCTGTATTTTCTCCCCAAACTAATAGGAAAGCAAACACTTTGAAAACCACTTTATTTTTTCATTACAACCTCTATGTTTGTTTACTTTGAGATTTCTCAGCCTGGCACATACAATTGTGAAAGGTTCTTCCTTTTAGTTCTGAGCTTCCTTTTTCCAACCCGTTGCCCCCCATTTTGGGAGTCCCCTATGAAATGTTTCTGTGATCTTCCCCACAATGAAAAATGGAGTCAAAATAGCCTTCAATAATATTGCCTGATTAGCATCCTGAATTAGCATCTTGTGATTAGCATCACAGGCCTGATGAATTCCTTGAGAGGCTTGTTTAGATCTCACTGAGCTCTTCTTTAGCTGTTTCTTCAAAACTAACTCAACAACATCCTAAACACTTCATTTAAAGCAGATGAAAAGTCCTACTCATGTTAAGTTTAGGATAAGCTTAAATTCCTTGCTGGATTGGGGCCCAAAGGCCTGCAGACACAGATGGCTGTTAGCAAGGCCCAGAAGAGGCCAGGTAACCACCAACAGGCAATTATATTCCTACCAGAACTTCAACTGTTTGAAGTTAATTGCTTTGAAATAATTGGACAGGTGAGCAGGTAAGTTCACACAGAGCATTTGCAATTTTGCTTTATATTTAAAAAAACAACAGTGCTGATTGTATGGACAAAACAGGCATGATCTTAATAAAACAAGTTAAAAGGGAAGGGAAAGGTATGGTTGGGGGTTTTTAAAAGACTTTTCCTTTTGGTTTTTAGCATCATTAAAACACTGGAAACATTACATTCATGAGCTTCTTTAGTTAATACCTCATTACTTCTCTTTTTATTGTTATGGTAATCAAGCCTTAATATATTGCAGTTTTCCAGCATGAAATGAAGGTGAGGCCTGTGGGCATGGACAGATGTAGAGCAGCATGCAGTAAAACACAGGTACAGAGACATGCAGAGCTGAATATGGCACTGGGGCTTTTCATAATTGTTTAGCAATTCATCTGAAGTTATTTTAACCTTGACAACAGATGAACTCTAACACGTACCACGAGCAGCCACTGGAAAGCTGCACAGAAAAGCAAGTTTTGTGACTTGTCTTACAGGCTGAGCCCTAGGAAAGCATGAAACCAAGCCTAAGCAAGATGATTAAATTGTTTGCATGGCTACAGTCTGTAGCTGTGACTATTCAAAACATTTCACTGAGAATATTTTAGCCAAGGGAGAATGGTAACACCGGGAAACTGCAGTAACACCAAAGCCTTGCTTCCCCATGGGAAATCAGGGCTCAGAATCCAGACCCTCTCCTGCACAGACACACCAAAAAAAGAAACACGTTAGGGTCTGACTTCTGGTTCTGAAGTGACACTTGGACCTTGTGCTGGAACTCTGCTTACAGTTGAATTTCACCCATTGAATCCAGTGAAAGTTATAAATAACTTTTAGAAAGTTACAATGGTCTTGTTGCAAGAGTATCTCAGCGAGAGCGAGAGTCCTTAATCTCCCCACTAAAGCACAGCACGCAAGCCCCAGTGTCAGGGAGGCTCCTCTTCCCAGCACTGCTGTGAGGAGAGATCATCCAGAATCCATTCCAGTTCCTAGGAGATTTGCTAAATTTAAAGGGAGTGTTTTGGCTGGTGAGCCCTTCCCCAGTGGAATCGCTTCCAAGAGCCAACATGTAAAGCAATATGCCTGTGAGTGCACAACCCCTGGGACTCAGCACCACGCAGGGCAGTCCCGGCATGCCGCGGGTTTGGGGGGGCACCGTCCGGCCAACAGCTCCGGGTTAGCCGAGCACAGCCCCGCAGGAACATCCCAAATGGCACAGGGCACTGCGAACACGGAACCTTCCCAGGAGCTGCACAACAGCAGGGACGGAGCAGGGGAAGTAGCACAGGTGACACATTATCCCAGGAAAAGTGAAACACTTTTTCCATGTTATGCCTGGATAATGGTAAGACATGACTGAACATGTGGATCATGGATCTGAAAATCCTGGACAACCTCAGCTACGCAAAGCTCCCACTTCTCTCTTCCATATGGAAACACTTGGAGTAAGAGGGGACGGTATTCAGCTGAGATCTCTTGATTTAAACCTGATTGAAACAAAGTCTCCTGACAATAAAGAGGCCAGTCCCCCAAATTTCTAGCGTGCACTACAAGCTCACTCCCAGGTGGCCATTCCCTCCTCTGAGCATTAAACTGGGAAGTGCCTGTGGGATCAGCCCCTGGGCCAGGAACACGTGTTGCCCAGTGTATAACAAATGGAATGAAAGACAATGGGCACTATAGGCCAGCAAACACACTAATTATATTAATAATATGAAAGCTTAAAGTTTGAAGCTAATCCTGGGCTATCATTTATAAAAGTTACCAGGGCATATTTAATTTAGGAATTGGCCAGCACCTCCCTTTCCACCACTGAAGCCTCATAAATGAAACACACTGGATCGCTGCCCAGCACGGAAATAAAAGTTATGAATAATGGTTCTATCTCAATCATTGTCAGTGCTTTAATATTCCTAATTACTTTAAAAAGCTAAATATTCAATATAGGAAAACCTTCTTTTTCTTTTATCTCCACTTGTAAGATTAGGGCAATTTAATAAGAGTCACTGGGTAGTTTTAGCCCATGGGACCAGTCCAGAACCACTTGACATCTCCTCCTTTCCTTTCACTGTCACCCAGAATGGAGTGTTTGTGACTGTGTGTGCAAACGTGTATAAATGTATACATCTACACATCTACAGTGTGTGTCCACATCGTCACAGTACTTTTTATTCTCATTATTTCTAACTTTTGTAACTGCACATCCACTTTACAAATACTCACTGGGAGTTAAACATATCTAATATTGAGAATAATCAAAGGATAAAATGAGTTCCTGAGAACCTTTACAATATCTCACAATTTAAGGTACTATTTTTCTTTTTTAATATATTGTTAGAGATAGATATTCAGTAAGTTAAGCTGCTCAATTTCCCCCTTGTCTACATGCCAGGTAATCCCAAAAGGTCACTTCAAACCCCAAAGCATGGCCTTTGTTTCCATCCTCAGAACCACAGAATCCTGGAATGGTTTGGGTTGGAAGGGACCTTAAAGATCATCTCATTCCACCCCCTGCCAAGGGAAGGGACACCTCCCACTGTCCCACGTTGCTCCAAGCCCTGTCTAACCTTGGGCACTTCCAAGGATCCAGGGGCAGTCACAGCTTCTCTGGGCTCCCTCCTGGCTCCCTCCCTGCTGCCTTTCCTGCTCTGCCTGACAGAGCACAGGGAGCTGCTGTTCCCTTCTAACACCTCTCTCTACAGATCCCTCCTCTGTTACCTTTTCCCTAGCAATGATGCTTTTTCCTTAAGATCTCAGTCAATTTGGGAGGAAGGGGGGAAGTAAACACAAAATGGAATGTCCATTCAGCTCCATTTCCCAGCACCTTTCTCCTTGCACCTTTATTTACTTGCCTGATGCACAAATTGACTTCATTTAACAAGCTGATTTCTGTTCTGTCAATAAGGTATCGGGCTTATCCCATTCCAGCATGATCCAACCACAGAGACCCAAACTTACTGCAGCCAATTAAGAGTTTAACAAATACAGCTTCACCAGCTGGAAGAATTGAAAGCCTCGAGAGTGGATTAATTCCCCAGCAAAAGGTGCAGAGCTCCCAAGTGCACCACTTCCCTAACTCCTGCAGTATGGATTTAAGGTATGGATTGCAAGGTAGAATACAGGCTGCCTGAAAACTCAATGGCAAAACTCCCACTGGCTTAACAGGACAAGGATCCTGTGAGGAGAGAGTGCTCTCCAAAGGGCTCCAACACTCCACAGGGGATTTCATGAAGAACATGTACTAAAGACTGAAGAGAGAAAAAATCATACTATAGCTCTATTATTTGTACTGGTATCCTAATAACCAAAAGCATTAAGATCATCTTCCACTGCATTTCACATTTCTTTGTAAAAAAAACAGCAAAAAAGACCAATGCCATTAGCCTAGGAAAGGACATTATGATGTATCAATAGAATCCCAGAATGGTCTGGGTTGGAAGGGACCTTAAACATCATCTTGTTCCAATCCCTCCAACAATATTAATCATAAATTATAAAATAACCAACAGACAAACTTCATTTTTCCACTTAAAGCATCCAAGGCCACTGCTTTATCAGGACTGTTTTTTCCCAGCAACAAGTACTTTTATCACACTTTGGTAATCTCTACTCACCACTGGAGCAGTCGGTGCCTCCCCATCCTGGTTCACAGTGGCACGTGTCAGGAGAGACACACCTCCCATGCACACACTCCTCTGTGCACAGAGCTGGTAAAGGAAACAACAGCATTGTCAATATGCTAAGTGGTGGTTAAACATACCCCAAACTATGCCTCAGAGAGCACTACTTTGTTTAAAAATATTAAACAAACACACACACTCACAAAAACAATTACTCACAAGATTTAATTACTGCCAAGTGACCAAAATAAAATATAGGTCTCTTGACAGCAATAAATTCATTTGTCACTTCAGCCCTTTGTAATGAAAAACTCCAACAGCAGAAATTCCTTTGCTTAGCAGTTTTGCTCAACAATAAAGTTTTTAACAAAGTGACACATTATTATATTACAAAACAGCAGCTTCTTACATCACACACAGGTTGTGACTGTTCCTAAGACAAAATGGAGCTCAGTCCTGAAAGCATGTTAAGATCCAAAACAGTAAAAAGCAGCTCAAGGAAAGTCAATAATTTGACCACATGATGCAGAAGCTGTAGGTGCAGTCCTGTCCTTTCAAGGCCACCAGGTTTTCCATGACTACAGTGTTCCCATCCCACTGGGGCACTGGTGGATCATGGTAAGTTCCGGATCCTCAGGGTTCAAACTCAGCCACACTGGGTGCCTGAGGAGCAGCTCACAGTTTTAACAATTCCCTTCTCCCGCGCTGTTCCAGTGTCTGCCAGTTCCCAGTGTGTGCCTTCATGCCCAGCAATACTAAACCTTAGGCAGCACTGAAGAACTGCTTTTAAGGCTGGACTTCGCTGCTCAGCACCTTGTTTGCATCTCACCACTCAGGACACTGCCAAAAACTCAGTGTGACAGAGAGAGAAACGGGATGGTTGAGCTGGAACACCCCATTTCCATCCAGACAACATGCAGGATGCAATGAGGTCCCTACAATAATATACATATACCTATATTTAACAGACATATCATATATATATGATTTGTGTCATATATAACCTATGTTTGTAAACCCAGCAGATGGGGAATGTGGGCATTGTGTTCCCTTAACCAAGGACTATAAAACAGTTATTCCAAGACAAACACTGATTCACTGCTGTCTCAAACAAGGCCAGCAGAGCTGCCCTGGGGAGCAGCTTTGTGTTGCTCTGCTGACCACGAGGCTGAGCCACCCAACGCCCTGGAAATCAGCCAGAAAACCTCCTGAAGCTGCCCTGGGTCTGCAGGTGAAACACCCTCTCACTTCCCAGGGGCCTGTGGACCACAAGGTTCCCCCCATGTCTTGTGCCTTTCAGTCATTCCTGCTCCTCTCAACATTCCGTTTGGATTCCCACACTTGGACCACGCCCTGGATCTGCACTCAGGCTGCAGTCAAAGCTGATGGAAACATTGTGCAGACCTAACCCACTGAGCTCTTCACAAAGTACTGAAATCCAACTTCAAATCACAGGTGAACTTGGAATAATCCTATGGGAAATTCCTGCTCTTTATCCATCAGATCCCACGTGACCAGGGATTAGAATGTTGCCTCATTAAACCAACTGCAAGATCTTTCTAAATTAATCATTTCCTTTCCACGTTTGCTGCATGTCAAAAATGCAATTTATTCTTATTTCATATCTTGTGTTTAGACAGTATTGCAGCGGGCATGAAATATTCATGGCTAATTCTCCAGTCACTAATTGTCCTCATCTTCTGTGCATTTATTTCACTTCAGTCAGGCTCTATGATGACAGTGGGGCATCCCAGTCTACAGCTGTAATGTGGAATTCAAGACTGGATATTGGAGAAACAGAATTTTCCAATAAAATTAGACACACCTCCCTGCAACTGTTTGAAAGTGGCTGGTTATTGTCTGTGTGGACATTCACAATAGTAAATCATTCCTGTGTGTAAAATGTGTAACATTTTTATCCTTTTAACTGGGCCGGCTCTGAGCTCAAGGTTGTGAGCAAGAAGGTTGATGGTGGACTAATTCTTTGGTCTTCCCAAATAACAAAACTCCTGCTCAGTACTGGTTTAAATTTAACGGATTTCCACATGATCATATCACACCTTAACTATGTTAACATTCATATGGAATAATAATAAATAATTAAGCTAATAAAGCTTACTTAATCACTTGTCTATGGACAGAAGTGCTCCAGTCCCACGGGAAGAGGGCAGTGAGACTTAGAAGCAAGACTCAAGACAGAAATCCTCATCCCAAAGCACTCAGTGACATGAAAAACAATAAAAAAGTATACTATAAGGAACTGTATCTTTGTTTTCAGGTGTTTTGAAGTCCTGCAAAGCTGAAAATGACAAAGTTTAATAAGTAATTAAAGAGTTACCTAAGTAAAGACACTCCTTGGAACCGGGGGTTCTCTCATCTCTGGATGATTAACTTGCCAGACAAGTCTCTGTGAGCTCATTAGTGACCAATCCCACACGTGGGGGTCACAGAAACCCCCCTTTTAAAAGGAGAAGCTTTCACAAAAATAATTGTATTTAAGGAGGCAAATAATCACTCATGCAACTGCCTCATTCAAATAAGGCTTATAAAGGGTACAACTCTAAAGTTTTACCGTAGCAAATAAAATTTTGAATTCTTCCTATAAAAGGAAAGTCTTGCCTCGCTCTAGTCTTTAGAGTTTAAATTAATTTTTCATTCTATTAACATTCACCATAATAGGATACAATGGTCCCCAAGGCATTCTTCATAATACACTTTGTTCAGGGGTTTGCAAATGATCTTACTAGTTAATGGAACTATAAAAATTACTTGCACATAAAGGTCAAGAAAAATAAAGATAAGTATATACTTTCTGACACCGTCCTGTTCAACGCTCAGCTCAAGGCCCCTGGAGTAAAGAAAACTTGGAGTAATGCAAGGAATATAATTCCTCCCAGTGCAGAACTTCAACCTTTGGAATTCCAGACATTTTATGTCTGCATTTTCCCCGACCACTTCTCCTGGGCAATCCAGCCCCTCATTGATCAGTGCATTATTAGCATTCTTGGCAGCAGTTTAACATCAGTTTGTAGTTTGATCCAGCCTGGTAATAAAATGACCTACATCAAAGGCCTGCCAAAGTGCCAGCTTTGTCGCAGTGTGTTCAGCAGGAGCTGCTGCCCATATTCAAGGTTACACAGCACCTGCTCCTCATCATGCAAGAAGGCAACAAAAGGGTTCTGGAACAATTCCTTTGATGCTTATCACCTACTTTATAATTATGGACAGAGCTTTTTTTTTTACATAGAAGGTCAATCCTCAGGGAAACAGACTGAAAGATTCAACTCTCTCCACACCTGAACTGGCTGCAGAGATTTCTCTAACATGAGCACTTCTTATTTAGTTGTTGTCCAGAACTTGAATTTGGATAAACAAATGGTCTGTCTGTGTCTCCTCCACACAAAGTTGTGAGATAGCCAGGATGTGGAGCAGACTTCTGCCTGGAGAACACTCCCATTGCAGGGTTCCCTCAGCCCAGGGGCACCAGTGAGATAATCCCAGACCAAACCAGAGCTGCTCTGCCTTCCCTGGGGCTGCATTCCTGTCACGGACCCAGCCTGGGATGCTGAGGGGTTTAACCTGGTTGTACCACACTGTTACACCCTGCTCATCATCACACCACCAGCCCCTGACCTCTGGTGCCTCACTAGGCTGCCACAATCAGCTTCCCAGACTCTTTCCTAGAGGTCAAAGGGCATTTAGGGAAGAGTTTCATCCTGGGGGAATAATATTAGCTTGGGAAAGTTTTGTTATCTTGTCCAAAAATGTAACTTGTGCATTTCTCTCACAAAGAGTCACAAACCTCACAACTTGTGCTCACAGTGGGCTGTGCTAACATTGCAGTGGTCCTTGGGACCCGGGGGGTTTCACAGCCCCAAAAACTTCCACCTGCTGGGCCAGACAAGCAAAATCTCTCCCAAACACAGGCCAGGACAATTATAAAGTGTCAAGGATGCAGAGCAGAGAGCAGAGAACAGGCCCCCGGAGCTGCACTCCCTCCTGGCACCCCGGAGATTCCTGGGCTCCGTGGGCTTTGTGCCCAGGGATTGCAGTGCAGCCAGGAGGGGATGGAAAGCCTAAATAAGTGAAGATACATTATAATAATGGGAAACATTGCTAAATGGATACGGATGCTCCTATGAGACATGATGAGAAGTTCAGGCCCTCGCCTGGAACTGCACAGCATGAACCAGTTGTTGTGACTGCACGTGTGGCACAAGGACATCGCCCCAAAGGACCTGTCCTTTGTCTGCCCCAGCTCAGGCAGTCTCTGCCAGTTTTGATTCACAACACATTGATCACACTCCCACTCTGACCAATTTCATTTATTTGCTGTTAACCAAAGGTAAACCTGCATTTTTCCTTTTATCTTGCTGGTGTTTTCACTTCAGGCCATCTCACCAGTTTGCCCCGTGTTTGAGAGCTGTTGGACTAAACAAAGAAGGAATTTAATGGAAAAAGTGATATTTTCCTTCAATATTTAATATGAGTCCCTGAAACAATTTGGGCCATTTTAACACATTCCCCTTTGTGCCACTTCAGGGGAAAGAATAATTTTGTCAGGTGAAATTGCTGTTATCTCATGGCCAGTGGTTTCTGATAACGCAGCGAGGTCAAAGCAGATGAAAACAGATGGAAAAGATTCTTGCTCCTTATCCATTAGGAATCTATTCACTCAGGGCCTCTCTGGTGTTTCCATCTTAATGTCCTGGCCTGGATCCAGGCTGTGCTGAGTCCACAGGATCAGCTTCATTAGAGAAGCCTGGAGTCAGCTTTTGGCTGGATTCTCTCTCAGTGTGCTCGGGGAAGGGGGCTCTGGGAGCAAAAGAAAGATGACTACAGCTAATGAATCCAGGTAGGTTTTCCTCATCCTCAGGTTATTGCTTATTTGTGGAACAGAAGATTCCCTCTCTAAATCACTGGCTTCCCGTCAGGAATGAGGCTGATCCGATGGTTTCCTGGATACCTGTTTCAATGAAGTGGGATAATAGTTCTTTGCATTGCCCAATGTCTATTTCTGTGGTCATCACTCAGGACACATCCATTAATTTATCACCTTGGAAAGCACTTTCATACAAGTTTTAGCAACTTTCAAAGGTGAAGAACTCTCAAAGCCTACTTGAGTTTTGAGGAATTCATTGTTGCAGAGCATGGCAACCCTTCCTTTTCATCTTCCCATGAAAGTACTAGTGAAAAAACACAAACTCAAGGAGATCAATGTGAGCAGAGGAAAGATGAGACTGATGCAGATCAGGTAACAGCAATGGGTCACAAGATCAGCTCCTTTTCCTGCAGGTGCAACTCCATACCTTTTTTTGCCGATTTGGAATTAGAGACTCTGCATCAATGCCATCAGAAGGGGATCAATGGTCTTTCTTGTCATCTGGGCCATGGGGAGTGTCTGGCCAGTGCCTCAGTGAGGTATTGATCCCTTCCAGGCCGTGCTATCCTCACTCCTGACACCCAGCCAGAGCTCAGGGATCAGGCCACGCCAGAGGTGACTTGTGAATGGCTGAAGTAAGAGAATTGTGGAGATATATTTTGAGGATTTTGTCTTCTCCCAGGAGCGGAATGTGACACTTCAGTGTCATCACCGACAAAACACCAGTAAATCCTTGTGACAATCTGCTCGGAGGGCAAGATTTGTTAATAAGCATAAAATCTATGGGAGTTTAGTTTACCCTTCTACCAGCAGGTAAATGGCCACCTGGGGATCTGATGAATAACAAGGTGAACACAGGCCCTCCCACATTCTTGTCATGGCTGAATGTCCCAGTGTTGTGCCACGGGCGCCTTTGCAGGTCCAGCAGTAATTCCAGCTAGATCCCAGTGTTTCAGGCTCTCAGGGCCCTCCCAGGAGGAATGCTCACAGTTTACTGTCACTGCAGGAGCTGGCACTGGTGAGAATCTTGTTCAGTCCATGCTGCAGTCTATTGCTGCAGGCCTTTCCCTAGGGAATAGTTAGAGAAGTGAACTGTGCCAGGGGAAGGAAGACACTGTCACTTTTCTACAAGCTCTGAGAAATGCAAGACTGGTGGAGCAGAGTTTGGAATCCCAGCCTGGTTGGTTGTGAGGAAGAGCTGAGCTGGAGCAGCACGTCCTGAGACAGGACAGCACTGCGTGAGTGAGCACAGAACAGAGTAGTGACAGTAACAGAGGAGAAGGTTAGAGCTGCAAAAGGAGAGGGCCATGGGAATCACACATTAAACACACTCTTGGTGGCATTTTGATGCCCCATTGGTTTCATCTGCTCTGGTGGAGAGAGGCAATGGGAGATAGTACTGACCATTTAATGATGTCTGAGTGAGACATCTGTGTGACAGCAAATGTCAGAGAGCACAGCCAGGGTCAGGGGCTGACCCATGTCCTGCCTTTGGCTGGGTGAACACCCACAGCCCTGCAGGACTTCAGAGCAGGAGAAGGGACAATGGGAAGGCACTGAGGAACTCTGAGCACTCTGCCCTGCAAAGGGGACAGGTTACAGGGCTGGGTAAAAGCAACACTGATCCCTCAGTGGAGAAAAAGTCATAGCCCAGCCCTAGCAAGAGCAGTAAGTGCAAAGGCAGGAGGGAGTTGAGTTTAACAACAAGGTAAATCCTGCAGGAAAGACAAAGCCTCTGTCTAAGGCCTGATCTCAAGAGCCTCATGACTAAAGGACAGAGATGTCAGTCCGTCCAGAGACTGCTGCTCACGTCCAGTGCCCCAGAGGGACCAGGAGATACAAAACCTGAGCTCTGTGGGCTGAGGAGAGAAATTCCTCCTTCAGGGAAAATCCTGACCACTCCAAGGTAAGTCACACTCCCAAATCACTTACCAGTTTATAAGGCTCACTGCCATCACAGAGAACTCAGGGGAGATCAGCTAAATATTGATAATTGTTGATCTTTTAAGGCCTGGAACTGATTTTATGCATTTTCTGCCATTGCTTCAACTAGAAATATTCATTGCACTCTGCCACGTTGAGAGGGAAGAGTTATGCCGAGATCAATCCTGCTGATCAATATTCTCATGCAATATTATTCTGTGGAATAATTTCAGCATTTAAGTTTTCCTGGTAAACGATTTCCCATTGCCTCACTGCAAGGTTCACAACAATCATTAGCACTAGTTCAAACTGTTAATGAGGTTAAGAGAGATCCTGAATCAGCAGAGCAGCATCTATGACCCAGGAAAGCTTTTTCCCTCCTATGTCCTCTGTCTGCCTCTTCTCCTTTAGCAAATTGACCAACTCTTTCCAGCAATTTGTAGAAAATACATTTTCATAGGTTAATTTTCCACAGGAACTTGACTCATCCAAGCAACAAACTTAATGACAATTTGTCCACAAATTGTGCTTTATGTGGCACCTTTAGAAAGAGCAGCACTATGTTTTTCCAAGTAATGCAGAAATATCAACTCTGCTCTTGGCATTGTCTTTCTCTCTCTCTGTACAGGACCCAGCAGGCCTCACTCCACCAAAACTCTACAGGATTTTCCTGTAGGAAGCTCCAGGTTTTTTGAGAAGAGGGAAGAAGCCACTCTCCTGTGCCAAAACCAGAGGAAGGTTTTTCCAATCATTCCTTTTTTTGTTGTTGTTGTTTTTTTTTTGTTTTGGGGTTTTTTTGTTGTTTTTTTGTTTTGGTTTGGTTTTGGTTTTTTTGGTTGCCTGAGGGAATGAAATTCTTGACAGGCTGGGAATAGAGGAGAAGAACCCTGGTCCTTCCAGCTTTCCTGCCAACATACGAGCAGCAGCCAAACCTGCCAGAAGGAGAGAAGTATAACCTGATCTACCAAGCCACCTGGCAGGGCAGGTAGTACCAAACTACCCCAGGGAAGGGCTGTCCTCCACTCCAGGGATCTCTGCCTGCAGGCTGAGCAATCTTGGGAGCTGGGTTGGAATGGGAAGTGAGCTGCCAGGGGTGCAGTGCAGAGCTGGAAACGGGCTACACGTGGTAAATCAGAAACTAACATTTCCATCTCAAAAAGACTGGAGGGACATCCAGTGCCCTGTGGGTGAGCAAGGTGGGAGCTGAGGGACAGATGGGCAGGTGAGAACTGTGGCAGGACTGTGGAGCTCATCACTGGGGGGGGCATTTCCAGCCCAGGGAGCCTCTGCAGGAATTTCACCGGGACATTCCTGTGCTCTGCTTCATGGCACAGCCACCTCTGCTTTTTCACTGTGACTGCAGCACTCAGAGAGACCAGGAATTTACAGGTTCCAACACTGGCTGAGTGACTGTTTGATTTAAGCAATGAGAGAGGAAGCACAGAGGATCATGCCAAAGAAAATCAGGAAAAAAAACATTTATAATTTGAAACATTTATATCTGGAAGTCACCTCGTAATCACAGCACTTGCATATTTTGCCCCAGGTTACCCACTCAGGGCATTCAGTGAATTTCTCTGGGCACAAATTCCCCCAGATTACTGCTCTTGTGAAATATTTATTTTTGCATCTGGTAGCCTTGCTCCATGAATGTGGTTCTCTGATTACTGACTTGCCCTGAATTGTGGGTCTCATGCCAAGAAAATTCTATTTTCTGACAGTAAATGACACAGCTCCTCTGCTGATTGATTCTCACAGGCACAGAGTATGTGCTGTGTGATAGAGTGAGGATGGGGCATCAAAAATGTTGTTTCTAAAAGATCCAAACGAGACAGATGAAGCCATCTGGACTGCAGGACACTTCTGGCTACCTTTGCTGAGCGATGCAACACTTAATAAAACTGAATTACACCGATTCTCCCAGAAAACTTTCAGTCCTGTAGCAAATTGAATAAACTATTGATGTTTCAAAGAAAATCTTTCTTCATTCTCGCTCCAAAATTCATCGAGTCAATCTGACAACGATCCTTTCTTTGTTTCTCACCAACACAGGATGAATATGGACAAATTTCCAAGGGCAAACCAGAGGGCCAACACATCTCAGAATTCATTTCACACCAAGCCCTGCGACGCAAGCCAAGGTGCCCCTGATGCCACCAGGGTCAGATGTGTGCCCTGTCTGAAGGGCATGTTCATGTACCAGCTGCACCGGCACTGCTGGGCATGGATATTTAAATGCAGGCTCTCTTCACTCTTCTCACATTCCAAAAGCAATGTGTTCCAGAGCAGCTTTCTGAACAGAACTGCAAAAAGGCGACCCAGGGAACAACATTGTGTGTCATTCTGGGGCTGATTCTCATCTCAGGCCGCTCGTTCAAACTTCTGACACTGAGTTCAGATTGCACAAGGTCAGTGATTTAGGATCAAGCCCTATTTCTTGATGTCTAATGTCCAGAGGAACTGCCTATTAATGACGTGGTCAAATATCCTTTCCAGCTCCTGGGATTCACCCTGTGGCCTGAACAGAGAAGATGGGACTGGAAATAAGGACTTTCTCTGCATTATGAGAAGTTTTGAAGACAGGCACCCTTTATTACAAGGTAAATGGGACAGGGCATTTGCAGTGTTTGGGGAAAAGGTCGTTCTGGATGATTTCAATGCTTTTAAAAGGAATTCTATTTAAACTGGACATTTCCTAAAACACGACCCCAGGGAATGCAGGTGTGGTGGTATCAGATCCCTGATCTACACTGAACACCACGTTTAATGTTGTTACAAGTCTCCTTAGAACACGCTTAATTCGCAGTCATTTGACTTTTAATCAGAAAAAATCTCTTTATTTGACTCAATTTACATAGTTATGGTATAAGCTGTTTCAAGTAAGGCCATCTTTTCTAGTGGTTTTGCACATGGATTTCTGGGCATTACAGTAAGAAAAGTAAATCACAGTATTTAGAAAGGAAAAATCTTGATATAAAGAAGGAAAGCTTTGGGATTAAGTAGATTGAAAATGCCTCGACTTACTGCATCAGAGAAAGCGAGGTTTCCAAAAGTGAATACCTATGTTAGAAATACTGAGCTTTAGATAAATTATTCAAAAATGTTTTGTGATCAAATCTGCAATGGACTGAAGTTGCATGAAAAATTTCCCCTGGGAGCCTTAAAAACCCTTTATTAAAATGGAAAGTACATGCCAGAATGCCCAAATCTGAAGAGGAAAGCTCTAATCCTGTAAGAGGGAGGAAAAGGCAATGTCTGTATGAGCAGTTCCAAGCACAGCAGGTTCTAAAGGAAGGACCCACGGCTGGTTAGGAGAGCTCTGACCCTGAGAAGCCTTTCTGAAGTCTCATTAACACCCTGACTGTTCCAGAGCATGAAGCGCTCCCAGATGCCTTTCAGTCAACATCATCTTCTTCCCCTGGGAACAATCAGGGAACCACAAACGAGCACTGATTTACCCACTGAATCTACTGCAAACACAAAGTTGCTACACTGTGCACTTGGGACACCTTTGGTTCACTCTGACTGCCCATTCTGCCCTACATGCCCCTTTTCTTCCCTTGCCCTATGAAGATTTCAGCAGTTCCCCTGCACTATCTCCCACTTCACTGAATTAGCTCGTGCCAATGTCTCAGAAAAGTGCTTTGCCATGTAAAGGTACAGAAAAAATTAGAACATGCATAGGAAAGCACAGCTCAAACTGTCAGAGGGCAGGGTTAGATGGGATATTGGGAAGGAATCTTTCCCTGGGAGGGTGGGCAGGCTCTGGCACAGGGTGCCCAGAGAAGCTGTGGCTGCCCCTGGATCCCTGCAAGTGTCCAAGGCCAGGTCGGACAGGGCTTGGAGGCACCCGGGCTGGTGGAAGGTGTCCCTGCCCATGGCAGGGCGTGGGATGGGATGAGCTTTGAGGTCCCTTCCAACCCAAACCATTCCAGGATTCCATGAACTCAATCTGCAGATCATTTGTTATTGCTGGGGTGTGAACACTACTTAGACAATTCTCAGCCAAGGTGATGGAAAGTGCAGCATTCCCCCCTTGGATATCCAGCCCTGCTGCAAAGGCATGGTTCTTTTCTAAAGCCCCACAGTGGTCTGCTGCACAATTTAACATCTTAGTATTTTTACACCTTGGTCTAAATGATTTATGCTTCAGAGCTGTAAGTACTTTATATTTTAACACAAGTGATTGCTTTCTACAAATTTTCAAGACTCCTTTCATAACAGGTACTGTCTGTTTGCATTAAACTACAGAGCAACTGCCTGATTTTTATAGGCTATCACATCTTCATCAGAAATGGATGCAGCTGCAAAAGCAATTGGAAATCCATGGAATAATTTATCTTTATCCTACCATGAGACCTGGAATAGATGCCACGCAAAACCAAGCTAATTTGGAACAAAGGGAATGACAACCTCTTTAACTTCACAGCCAGTGAAGCCACTCCCAGGTATAACCAAGCACTTGAGAAACCAGTGCCAGTAAACACAACTGGTTTAACAGAATCACAGAATCCCCTGAGCTGGAGGGGACCCCAGGGACCACTGGAGCCCAACTCCTGGCCCTGCCCAGGACCACACCACGTGCCTGGAATGGTATTTCATACCCCAGGCTCGTATTCCCAGTGTGAATGCCATCAGTATTGTGAAGAGGGAGTGCTGAAGGGATGGGATAATTACACACCCGCATTCCAAAAGTTCACAGAAAAGAAATGCACATTATGCAGAGGAAGATGCTGAAAGCAGTGAATACTCTGGGCCAAGTTCAGTTTGCCAAAGGCTCCCAGCCATTCTCATTCCTGTGCTCAGGCCACAGGAGCAGCTGAACTGTAAGTAAGTGCACCCAGCTGGCCAAGTGCCTCCTCCTGCCTGCACAGGTTGACATGTTTTGGGCACCCAGGGCTCTGCTATAAATAGCTGTGAGAGCTGAGGGGGCAGGAGTGAGGCTCACAAACCCTCAGCCAGCCCTGGAAACTTCTGCCAGCACTGGCTCAACCTTTCCAAGGTTTGGAACTGAGGGAAAAACATTTGCAAAGAGTGGCTCACTCCTGCTTTCAATGTACTCCCCTGCCACTACTGAAAGCAAGAGGTGGAAAGACCAAAAAAAAAAAAAAAACCATAAGGAGAGCTCCTGAGGAGCATATGGATGAGTGTCTTATTAACTGCAGCATGGCTGGATGTCCTGGGCTGGCTGGGAGGGAGTTAATTTTCCTCTCTGCAGCTTGGCTGGTGCTGTGGTTTAAATTTGTGCCCAAACCCACGCTGCCACCTCAGCTCCTGCTGAGCAGTGTGTGTGCACAGCACCGAGGCTCTCTCTGCTCCTCATGCTCATTCAGAGTTTTTAATTTCAATCCCCAAGTTTTCCTTCTTTTACTCTTCTCTTCTCTTCTTCCATCCCAGGAGGCAAAGGGAACAGGAGGGTTGGTGAGCAGGTTAACCCACCCCGTGTGCCACACTATCATTCCATTGCAGGTATTTCAGATATTCTGCTAATGGCATTGACTCATCTTTACTCATATTTTCAGTCTATAAGTAGCCCAGGGAAGAGGAAGTGCTTACACCTGGGCCAGGTCTCAGCAGCTCTTTTCTTTAGTCAGGGAGGACCCTGCCTTATAATGGAATCCCACACTTGACTGGTGGCTTCCCAGAACCCAGAGTTTATGTGGATCCAGGTTCTCCTTCTGTGTCTACATTCCTGGTGTGCTTTTAGGGTGATCCAACTGAGACTGCCTAAATCAGCCAGAAAAGCTTTTTTCTGCTACACTAGCAACAGTCTAATCTTTTCCCAACTATAATGCCTGCATAATCTTTCCTCTGATATTTATTAAGCCCCCTGAGACACTCTATAGCTTCAGCAACCCATCCTTTTTGACTTTATGGTATTTTCATTCCTTCCTACGAACATTTTGTTTCTCCTCCTTCTCCTGCACTGCTTCCAGAAGTCATTCCCTCCTTTTCTTCCTGCTCCCCACCAGCACCTCTGCAAACCCCTCAGCACTCAGACACCAACTGTGAATGTGCCCCCAAAGGAACTGACCTGCTTTGAGGGTGGTCCCCTCTCCCCCTCCACACCCTCCTGCCTCCCAAGATGCTCAGAATGGTCAAGCAAAGGTTGTTTCCCCTTCGTTTCCCCTCAGAGTGGCACACGGGATCCAAATAATTTTCCCTACGTTCTTCACAGGGAAAAGATGTATGGAGTCACCTCTAGGACACAGAAAACGAGACGTTCCAAAGCCTCTGCTGCTGCCATTTCAATTCTAGAATTAATAGCTCTAGGCAGAATGGCCTTCCACGCCATTTTGTGGCTCTCGTACATCCCAAGTCAGTCAGAGAAAAGGAATGTCCCCTGGCAGGAAGCATCCATGTCCTGCTATGGCATTTCTCTTCATTTGGGTTGCATTATTGATGTACAGAACGCTGTACGTGAATAATGTAACACAAAGGCTCCCACAGAAAGCACCAGCGCCAGCCTTAATGTGTGTCTGTAAAGATAAGAAAAATGTATTTCCTAAGTCCAGCAGTTTTCAAACAAGGCATTTTCAAGTTACAGGAGCGCTCAGCAGGAGGAATTCAGAGAGGAGGTGAGAAGTGGAGGCGGGCAAGGCTTCTTCTAAAATGTTAATGAGCTACTGCCTTATAAAGTGAAAGTAACCAACAGATCTGACACGTGATCAAACATTCTGAATATTCAGGAAGTTGAAGCCGCTGATTCAACATTCCCTAGGAGTGTACACCTTTTGCACTGATCCCAGGAGCTGCTGTTCCTCCTTTCCTCCCAAGTGCTCTCGGCTGGTGTCGGTGTGAGCTGTAACATATGCGTGGAATTGCAGGAATTGTAACTCATCCAGATGGCAGGAAGCTCTGGAATTGTTACTCCTATGGTACAGATGTTTAACAATCCAGCCATATGGCTCCAATAAGGCAGCCTTGTCAAAGATTACGAAAACTGCACCAGACACACAGCCCTGGAAATGGGAGTGCAGTCCTGAGGTAGGAATGTTCATATGGCTGCACTATAAAAGGATACATCACACCAGGAAGCTGGCATTGCTATTGGAATTACAGAATTTAGGAAACATCATTTAAAAACCTGAAAACAATCGGGTCCCTAATTTGCAAAATTTCCCTAAGTCAGCTATTAAAACCACATCCCTCATTTGTTTTTGAAATTCATTAAAGGCGAGTTGAAAAGATGGGTACATAAATAAACACAAACCTAATAATGTCCCCAACCCCTGGCCTGAGTGAAATATCACCATAGGTGACACACAGATTCCACCAGTGGGACCAACAATTCTTCTACGAAAAGATTTGTCAAAGTCAAGGAGCCCTGCTGATGCTTGTGGCAACTGTGATGTGGAAACTTGATGCTGAGAAACAATCTGAGATCAATAATATCCTGGCCAAGAAAGGAAAGAACCATGAAATGGTCAATCCATAACTCTACTGGATTTTGGCAGGTTTGAATGACAGATAAATGGCAGCAAATCAGATTGTTAAATCACTAATCCTGTCATTATTACATCCTGTCACATTGCATAGATTTAGACATTAGAAAAAGAGTGTAAGGTAGGGGAGTGAAAGAAAACCACTTAAAAGCTCCAACAGCCCAACCCTGTGTTTCGTGTTGGGTTTCCTCTGCCCCAGGTCAGGGTCAGCAGCTGCTCTTTGCAGCCCCAGCTGATGCTCAGCCCTCTGACCCTTTGGTACCCAGAAGAAACAGCCCTTCTGTAGGGATCTGTTGTGCAGGAGTGAGATTAAACTGGACAGAGGGAACAAAGCCTTGGTCTCGCAGACAAAGACGCCTCCATTTAGCACACAGGGCCTCTTTCCACCTGACATATTCTTAAAGGGAACTATTCAATTACCATCTTCTCACAGGGCAAAAAGCAGGAAAAGCCATGTAATATTCCATCTTCTTTTTTTTTTTTTTTGAGCAGCCAAGTATTCAGAGATGCTTTATCTACCACAGATACTAATCTAGGCAATATAATTTTAAAACATCCTTACAAAAACCTTGAAGGGCAGTTGAACCCTGTGGTTGTTTAAAAAAAGATTTTCTGCAGTTTATGCGTCTGCTCTGCCAAAAGCTTACCTTAGCATGCAAAGTACAGTAAATCATCACTGCTCTGATTTACTGCCCACACTGGGCTGTTTGTTTTCAGGGACGGCTCAGGGAAAAGCTCTGTCAAGTGTAAGAACATTCAGGGAAGGGAAATCATTTTGCAAAGCTCCCACAATGGCAACAACCATTTCTAACATATCAATGGGGGGACAAAATGCAATGTGCATTTGCAGCATTTTTCAGGTGGGGTGTTTTGAATAGCATCGCAACGCAAAAGTATTCCAAGCCCTCTGGAGGCACAAAGGCAATTTCATGCCCCAAAACTGTTTAACCTGAGTACTGATGGGCTGGCCAAGTGAAATTATTGGACTTTGGGCCTGAATTCCACATTTTATGGGGCAGCAGAACATAGAGATGTCAAAAAGGCAAAGAAGACACCAGAGAAGAGGCAAAGCAAGAAGCTCTGGGTCAACGTTGTTATTTAGAACTGAGGGTAGGTTTTATTAGACCTGATCCATTTAGTAAGTCCCAACAGGAGGCCAAAGATGAAGCCATATATCTGACATTCCTTTAAAAATTAGTAAATGAGAAGGGGAAAGATCAAAACAGTAGCTGAAAGCCTTCACTCCTGCTTTAAAATCCAAGAAACAGTCATTAATAGAGATTTAAACTCAGCCTTCTCTAGTCTAAACATGTCACTGTTAATTACAAAGCTATTTAACTTTTGCAAGAAATAAAGACCGCTATTAATGAAAGAAGAACCAATTAGCCTTTAATCTACACACTGTTTTTTAATCAAACTTTCTTCTGATCATCAGGCTCACTGCAGGATGTTCCCCTCCTCTCCAGGTTGTAGTGGCTCCCATGGCTGCTAATGGAATAGATTTTCCAGGGCTGGCTGATGGGGAGAACCTTCTCTGCAGGGCTGGAGCTTCCCTTCCCTTCCCTCCCTTTCTGCCACTGGAATTGTGTGTCCTGACCTCTCCTGGAGCAGCACTGCACATGTCTAGAGGGATGTGGGAGTGGGACAAGAGCACTGGATTATCTTGTCAAGAAACAACAACCAATACCAACGTAAAGAAAAGAAAGAATTGGAAAAGGGAAGGAAAAAGGAGAATGCCAAAAGCAGGGAGGTGCCTCCAGGAATGAAAATGGAATTCAGTGCAGACTGCAAAGAATGATGAATGAGAGAATTTGCCTGTTGGCACAGGAATGTATTGTGGAGAAACTAAACAAAACAAATGGGATCAGGTCTCGATGTGTTACAAACAAATGGGGTGACACAAAAAGGATCCCATCAGCTAAATATTGTTGTGCCTCCAAACTGTTGCTTGTGGGGTCAAAGTGTCAAGAAGGTTTTCTGTTTGCTTTGAGGTTTTTTTGCTGTGGGCTATCAAAACAATAAGACCAGGTCTCTGGAATCCATCATGATGGGGAACTTCTTCCCTGACATCATTTCTCTCTCAGCTGCACTTGCTGCTCCCATCCCCAGGAAGGAGAGACTGCAGATGTCCTTGGGGCAGGAACTGTGCAGTGCTGACCATGCAGATAATGGAACACCAGGACCTGACTCCTGCCCGTGTAAACAGCAGAGAAAATGTCACTATTATCTGCACTGTGTCAAGCATGAAGCTCTGGGCTGACCAGATACTGCCTGCTCTGCATTAGCAAAGCTTGGGTGTCTGCTGTTCTTTCCCCACGAATTTACCTGGCAGCAGCAGAAGACTGAGTATTAATACTAACAACAAAAACTCCACTATAAAATAAATGTTAATATCCTCAATCAGAATCCTCCAATAATAAATCTCTGCAGAGATTCATCACTGCAAGCAGTATGGCAATTAAAAAATAAAACTATTTAAATTCAATAGATTGCAGAGAGAAATGCGATAATAAATATGCTCTGTGCCAGCCAGGACTCTGAGTCACGGAATTCCAGACTGCTATTAATATAAGGACGTGGAACAACTGCTTACATAGTGTTGACACCTGAGAAGTTTAGAGGTAAGTACATGCTCATCAAGGGAGGATTTCAGCAGAGACAAGAGTTACAAGAAATGTTTTTGAGGACTTGAGTAACAGCACTTTGCACTTCAAAAGAGCAAATTATTACTCTTTCTGTAAAACAATTCCAATGCCTTATCTCAAAGGGCTGGTGATTTTTCACAGTCCAAAGCCCCTTTAATGTAACTGTTTGGCATAAAGGTCATTCAAAATGAGATCAGGGCCCGTTCATGTTTTTGAGCTGCTCATATGTTACAATGTAAGTCTGACATAGGAACTCAGATAAAAACATCAACAGAACTAGAAAGAAACAGCTGCAAAGCACAGAGTCAAGATACTTAAACTTAGCTGGATAATTGCATACTTTCATATTTAAATTATCCTATGGCACTCTAAACCAGTCAAAATTTGGATTCTGATGCTGATCAAAACCTCACTCTGTTTTTCTTGTGCCATAGTCCCATGACACGAGATCTGGGCAAGAGATTTCAGCTCCACTCCCCCTTGGAGCCAAGTGCAGCACATGCAAACCACCCAGAAAGCTGCAATACTGCAAACATGTGGCATTGACGTACAGGACATTTTTAATTAACAGAGCTCTTGGGTGCTGCTGAAACATCCCTTTTGATTTTTGTCCCCCTCAAACTGACCTAACGCACTCCAGAGCTTTTCATTTAACTCACACAGTGCACTTGGGACAAAGTCCTTCTGATGTTACGAAGATTTAAAAAGTTAAATTATTTGCAGGAACCATGGAAAAACAATGAGATTTTGACTGATCTTACCTGAAGTAAGAGGTATGAAAGGTGAGAGGCAGAAACTACACTGCTGCTTAAACTCTGTCATAGTTTATTCCTGAGTGTTCTCAGTTCCTCTAATTTAACATTAGTGAACACTTGCATTAATTACTCCCCACAGTAAGCTCAGATCCAGGAAAGCACTAAAGAACTTCATTAACTCCCTCCCCAGTGATTTCAGCCAAATTCTACTCAGGCCCTTGAAACTCGTGCACCTGAAACGACCCGAAAAGTTCTGTATCTGCAATTCTGACTGAAAGCAGTGGGACGGGGGGTTCTGAGCTGCTCGGGGAGGGGGTCAGCCCTTGCCAGGAACTGCAGCAGTGCAGGGGTTTGGCCCAGCTGCTGCCCCGTGTGCCGCGGGGCCCCGGGCGGGGGTACGTACGGATGCAGTAGTCTCCGCTCTCGTAGTAGCCGGGGCAGCACTGGGATCTCCGCCGGTACATGGTCCGCAGCCCCCTCCGGTACGCAGTCTTGTAACTGATCCTGCAGCACAGGACACAAAGCTGTGGCACACTGTGGGAAATCAATGCCTCCCCTCGCAATTATATCTGTGTTAAATTATAGGAAGGGTGGCACTCAATGATTATTTTTTAATGCATGAGAGCTTTTGATATTAGAAGCCACGATAAAAAAGGAATCGAAGCTTGTTTGGAAACCTGAAATATAACTTGGATTATAAACAGGGTGCTCGTGACAGTCAATCACTGGAGCTCTTCCTAGGCCTTCTGCTTTCTTAAAATACTTCCCCAGTCCTACTGCAAGGGCAAGGAGCTTCTTCAAGAATAAATGATTTATTTCTGCACATCAGCAAGGTCAGCTATCATCAGTGGAAGGAGCAGGACGTTCGGCAGAGACCTCTGTGTCAGCTGCCACACTCAGAACCACCGCGGCGGGCACTGCTCCCAATCCACAGCTCGCAAAGTTAACCCCGAGGGATTTGTTCCTGCTTGCCACTCGGGACATAGTCCCACTTTGGAATTTAAAGCTTGTTTTCCCCACCACCACAATGCAGTCCCCCAAAATCCAAAGGCGTTAAGTATTCTGTAGCTTTTCTACACCTATTCGCAGCATTTGCAGTGATACCACATTACAAAAGGAATATTTAACAGCAAACACTTCAAAACAGCTTTGTTCATGTTAGTTTATGGAAATCAGCTCAATTGAACAAAAGCTATTGTCCCTTGTGTTAAATAAACTGATCGAATTCGCTCTACTGCATTCCAATCCATACAATATTCCAGAAAGCTCCCAGCTTTGCTCAGTTTTAAACGCAGTAACACAGAAGCTACAACCCCACAGGCAGTGGGAAGGTGCTGAAGAGCCCGTTTGCAACTGAATGTATCAAAGTTAAGACACCAACTGGCTCCTAAACACCCTTGAAAGATTGGGAATATTAGTGGATGTTATTAGGGTACTTTGGAATAGAAATAGATATAACAGCTGTATCTTGCAGCCTTGGAAAAATTAACTTTTTGGTATCATTTCTCAATCAGTGCTAGAAATGGATCCATCCTCATTTTATCTGATTTTCAGGGCAGATTTGGGTGCATGGATCCATTCTTAATTACCACTAACTCTCAAATGCCTGATCCTTCACGATTTAGGAGGTGCAGGGAATTCCTACCATAAACCTGGACATACAGTGGTCCCTTGGAAAAATGAGTTGCTCCTGTTTGGTCAGGTAATAAACACTTTCAATCACATGGCAGAGCCAATGGCAAGGAGAAATGCTCCTGGATGGCCCCATGAGGGACTGCCTAGCACTGATTTCACTCAAATTCCATGCAAATATATCTCTTCTTCCATCAATGCCCTCGAATACCAAACACTCTGTGCTAAAACATATCTTTGTATACATATCTATGTTAGACCACCACAAACATTCAGCTAAACAGGAGGGATGTGAGGAGATAAAAAGGAGGAATGACACTGCAGTGCCTGAGGATCAGCTCTTACCTGTGTCGGGTGCACTTGAACCAGTTCAGGATGTCTGTGCATCGTGTGTAGTAGATCTGATCAAACGGATGAGCGTAAGATTCCTGCACTGTCACAGCATAGCTGGGAGAGGACATGGAGAGAGAGGGAGTTACTGCAGGAAAAGTTTCAGTTCCCTGTACATTCTGCTCATCAAGCATGAAAAATATGAAAAATCAGTATGAAAATAATTACATCAATAATCTCCGAAACTTTGGTCATTATCAAAGAGCAGAAAAGGGCTCCCTTCAACTACAGCTCTTCCTGAAAAGTTTGGAAATAGGAATTGATATCAGTGTGAGCAATAAAGCATTCTCTTTGGAAAAAAAAAAAAAAAGTATGAAAATTCATGGAAGTTTAGAGGGTGAAAAGTGCATTTGGTCAACTTAATAGTGCAAGTGTTCAAAGAGAGGAAAGCACCATGATTTCAGAATGTCTCAGCTGCCTTCCTGCCTGGAACTTTATTTTTGATTGTATTCTCCACAGCAAAAAGGGCTCACATCCCCTCGGCACTGCTGCACTCAGCCAGCAGCTTGGGATGCTCCCACTGCATCCTGGGCTGAACCAGCATCACCACTTCATATATTGGGGTCACCAATCGAATAAAATCATCAGTAAAAAGTAGAAGAGTGCTCATTTTTCTGCTGGAGAGTTTTAATCCCTTTAATTTGTAGCAGCAATAACCTCAAAATTACCTGGAAATTGCAACATGAGTTAACTGGTATCTAGATTTTGAACACTCTGACACAGCGTTGGGATGGGATCATCTCCCCTTGTGCAAGTGAATGAATGCGGAGAAAAACTGGGCCATTGGATTAGAGAGCACAGAGCTCCAACAACACTCAGAACTGAGCAATTCCTCCCCAGAACACTAGTTAGTCATGCAGCAGGTTCGGTGTTCATTACTGTGATTATACTGGAAGTCTTTGGGCCTCTCAAGCAACACAGGAACCCAAACCCCCCTGAGCTGTGCCAGCCCTGCAGAGCCTGGCACTGCCCTTCAGGGAGTGTGTGCCCTGCCCATGGGGCTCTCAGCTCAGGGACTGACCTCCAGAGCAGCCCCACTGTGTCAGACCTACACTGTCTGTGGAGAACACTCTGCCATCCTGCCAGGCAGGGTCAGGACCCAGGAATCAGATCCCCTGAGATTGTCTTAATTCTCCCAGGGGTTTCCTTCTCAGCTGCTGTTGAGGGTGCACCCAAAATATTTGCCTGGAGGGTCTGATTGTCTTGAAATCGAAAACTGGGCTGTTCCTGCCTTGCTTGTCACATACCCTCTGGACAAGCCAAGGTTCCCCCAGGTGTTTCTTTGCCCTCTGTCAGTTTGCTGGGTTTGACAATAATGTTTTTACTTCTTTAATGCCAAAATATAAAATATTTACATTGCTCATTATTAATGTAAAACAGTAACACTCACAAACCTTGATTATTATTTCACGATCCCGTTTATTATCCAGCAGCAGCCCACACAATCTTTTCCCTTTGATTTATTAACATCTAACTAACAAAGTCATCTTGGTCAGTACAACCAATCAATTTTGGTATTTAATTTTTGTTTCTCCTTGATTGGGTCTCTAGGTTGCTGACTTTCTTCAGACAAATCAATAGTTTATTCCTGTGCTCTGAATGCACTTCACCTCCCCACACAGATTGCAAATCCCTTGTCCTGCACAGCCTTTGCTCTGCACTCGCACTACCTACAAACTGTTAATTCTCTAATTAAGGCCTCAAAATGTAGTGTCATTAAAATATGGTTCTATTTTTGCTCTTGCTCCGGGATTTATTTTGCTGAAGTTTACAGCAAAGCAGATTTGTGTGGAACTAAACCACAGAACAGAAGTGGGAATTAAAGCAGGTTAAACTGAGGAGTGCAGGACCTTTGGCCTCTGTCAGCGGCCTGGCATGAACATGAACCCATCAAAGCCTGGAGGTCTCTCTGTGCTCAGATCCTGCTCAGATCCACCTTCAGGACTCTGGGACAATGGAGAGAACCAGAATGACCTTTAAGGGCCTTTGGTGTTCAGGGCTCTTTGATGCTGACACGGATGTGGCAGGAGCAGCCTGAACGCTGCAGCAGGAAGGGCTTAAACTCAGGCTAAACCTAAGTTTGCTCCACAACCAGAGGGAAGCAAAACAGAACAAGGCCAGCATTTCTGGAGGTCTCTCCATGAGAAATGCAAACACTTCTGGGACTCCTATGGCTCAGACTATGGAGGAGCTTCCCAAAGGACAGGTAACACAGGGATGGATACATGTTCTATAGCTGCAGCTTTAGAACCAATTCTTTGGGATGCTCCAAGTCCTCCAAGGCACTCAAAAATACAATTTCTGTAAAAGCAAATCCATGGTCTTTTCTGATATAGGGTGATATTTAGCAAATTATGGCCCTCAGTTTGCCTTTTAAATGTCAGAATCTGAAATGGCTAGTAAAAACCATTAAAATGGGCAGGTTATACATTACCTCTCCCAGTGGCTACAAACATTTGGGTCATCTGGATTTAGGGACAGAGCAGTCTGGAGCAGAAAAGTCAGAATGAACCCTTTTAGAATCCACTGGAACAACGTATGTGCCACCATTGTTGGACCTAGATAAAAAACAGAAAGTAGAGCCATTAAAGACAATTTTGAAGAAAACATCCTTCTTAGCCTTTTCTTCCTTGCTTTTGTGCAAATCCAAATCCCATGGAGTGACTCACAAACTGAAACACTTGAAAGAGCAAACAGCTAAAAAGTAAAATATTTTTAAAAGTTCAAATCCATTCTAAAAAGAATTTATACATTTAAACCTAATAAACCCAGTGAATTTGATGATTAAGCCACCCAAGCTATTGACAGCACTAGTGATTGTTCCAAAGAACATTTCTGATCCTGATTGTTTTTATGACTTGCTGTCTGTGCTGACAAATCACTGAGGTGTTAAAGCAATCTGTTCTTCCACCAAGCTATAGGCAAGTGGGAGAACACCCAAATGCCCCCTTTGATTTATTTAAATGGGGTTTACAGGTGTCAATAGAACAGGCTGGGGCTGAGAAATGCTTATAGCATGATGGAAGGAAAATCAATGCACTCTTCAAGGCCTAGGTGGAGAATCACTTAAAATTACAGAGGTCAGTGCACTGGGGCTCATTATGCAGAACACTGAACATGAAATAAAAATATTTGCATTGAAGTTGAAAAGAGATTGTATAAAATTCATTAGGTGAGGTCTCTTCATCATCTTACTGTTCATCTGTTGAATGTACTGACTTGGGGCTTTGAAACCAAAGTTGTGGTGCTTGCCCAGAAGTCCCCAACAACACTAGTCAGAAATACAAAATAGATGGGAAATACAGAGTTGCTTTTAAACATAACAACATCAGAGGCGTTAATCTGTAAAACATTAAGTCAGTAAAAAGTATTTTTAAATACCCACTTCAGGCACTTACATGGACACATAATTCTCCATTCAAATCAGAAGTCCTAGAAATTATTCCTGGCAAGGAGATTGCCCTAAAAATAGACTGACTGTTCATGTGATCCTTGAAAAAACACATGGCTCATTGCCTCGTGGTCCAGGGCAGCACAGGGGTGGGAGGAGATTTGCTCTGCAGGGCACTGATATACAGCCCAGCAGAAAGAGGCCATCACAAAGCAGAATGAGAGCCAGGAAAGCTGCTCTGAAAGCACCTTCTGACTCAAAGCCTTCTGAGCCAGGTCAAGGACACCCGCTGCCTTCAGTGGAGCCAAAGTCCAAAGCCCAGTGGGAGCAATGGTTCATCTTTTTAATTATTCCTCAGGCTCTGCTAAACCCAGAGATAGGTCTTAAGCCATGTAAGTCATATTAATGGTAATTAACATGATTTAATGTTAATGTGCCTCATGAAAGGGATTTAAGTCCAGCAGTGACCACTGTTTACCTGAGGGCTGTTCCAAAGTCCCAGGGCAGCAGTGCCACAGCTCGTCCTGGAAACCCAGAGGGCTGACGAGGCAAGGCCGTGCTTATGGAAAAGCCTTTTACTGTCCTTGTCCTAGGAACTGCTTCTCCATGGAGAAGAAGTGTCCTGAAGGGCTGATCTGCAAGTGCCCGTGGGACAAAAGCCCAACAAACCCAACATTCACTCACTCAGAGCTTGCTGGGGAGCAGAACATGATCAATGGATGGGAACCACACAAGGATGAGGCTCCAGAAGCGGAGAGACAACCCTTTAACACAAATCCCTTCCAAAGATGCCTTGAACTGTTCCCTGGGCCACCACAGTACAGAGGACAAGGTTTTCTGAGCACTGGATTCACAGGTTGCAGCTGACCCCTCTCCTCATTCTCCACACCTTGAGGACACACAGGACTGAGCAAACGGGGTAGGGAAAAGCTCAGTTCAAGGCATTCCTGCCCAAGGAAATGGAATCCTTCAGAGATGGGATTTAAATCAAAACTCAGCTCTGTGCTTGGTTTGTTAACTGGCTTTATGCTGAATTAATTACAGGCAAAGCGACAGCCTGACTTTAAACCGGTAATTTATCTCCCGCTCCTCACTCTCCATCAGTTATCAGCAACTGAAAGGTAAATAATAATTAATTCAAAGGAGAAATCAAACTTCTCCCTCACTCTAATTTCTTCTCCTTCAGTAGCAATTGAAGGTAGTGCCTCTGAGTTCAGGAGAAAGCAAACTTTTAAGAAAGATTTTTTTATAATCCACTGGCTGCTAAGAAAGATGCTCTTAAGATAATCCATTCCTGCTGAAAATTGCTATCTATTTTTTTATATTCAACTTTATATACCCTTTACATTAAAGTACTCCCTAAAAAAATAAAAATAAATAGGAATAGAGTCTTGCTGCCTCACTCAGTGAAGAGAATGAGAGCTCTTACATTTCACTAAAGCAGCCCCAGAATTTGAATTCTGTGGTTCTCAGAGACCTCAATTTGTTCTCAAGAAACTGATGTGTCAGTTTAGTTTTTAAATCAGACAAACATTACAAAATTATTTATAAGCCTTAATAGCACCTGGAATATGTTTGGCAATGTATTGGACGAGACTCTAAATTGCTTTCTAAACTTTTAATGCTAACGCTGTTTCATTATCTGTTTGTAAGGGAGCTGCTTAGTGCCATTAATTTCCTAAATTTGTAAGTCAGATCACAGATCAGAACCATCCAACTCCCCAAATCATGCAGAACCTCATTCATCTCAAGTGTCTCTTTTTGTACCTCAAATGAAATATTTCACTTTGATCACTGTTAATAGAAAAGCCCGCGCACCAAAATGGAATGGTTGCTACTCAAGAGTCAGAATAAAATGCTAAAAATAGGAGCACATTTATTAAAAACCACCATCAAAAAAGACTCCAGTAATGACACCTTTCACTGGGGTTTCCAGCCCTCCTTGCTCCCCACCGCACACACTAAATTCCTGCCTTGGGACATCCTCTCCAAGGAGGAGCATTGCCAGCCTTCCAGGGGACAGAGCCTGGAATTTCATTAAGACACAGCCAAATTATATCAACATTTCCAGTGTCTGCCCCTCTCCCAGGACAGGCAGCCGGGGGAGCCGAACACCAAAACAACTGACACAAAGGTCCTCTCTGCAATCCCTCCTCCGACTCTGACTCTATGTCTCTCCAGGGCTCATTTTTCTTTCCAGGAGTGAAAGAAGTCAATTTAGGTACAATTTAGCAAGAAAGAGAGTCTTTCAATCCGAAAGACAAGCTGGTGCTCTTTCACAAGTGTCTCACTCTCTGTTAATTAGAACTCCTCAGGTACCTGGTACTCATTAAAGCCGTTTTCTCATACCTGGCTCCTTTGGAACACATAGCAGTATTTCACTTACCATACTGATACAGGTCACTGGTTCCACCTCAAAAGAAAGGAAAGCCCCAAACCTAAACTATAGAAAATCTAGCAGGTGGAAAATCGTTAATTTATTTGTGGAGTCACTTTACAAACACTTTTGTTGAGGAAACTGTGCTGGGGTTTGCAGAGACCAGGGGATGCAGATGATCCTCTAAACTGGACAACAGTACCCCACTAGATTAGGACCCACATGCAAAGAAAATAAGACCCCAAAGAATCCTTGCTGGATGAAATAAATATCCTGTACAGCTTTTCCTGGCTGTTGGGGACCTGGTTTTAGTAATTCTTGTGAAAAAAAAGACTCCTGTGCACTTTAGGTGGCTGAGGGAAAAAAAGAAAACCAAAAGCACAGGTTGAATTTCTCCTCTGCTTCCTTGGCTGACAGGCTAGAAAATCTAACTAAAAATGACCATTAGAGACTTTCCTGTTCAGGGCCAGAAGTGGTAAAACATTTCATTTTGACAACTCTGTCATGAAATATTTCATAACATGACTCTGACGTGAAATTCAAACAGAGTTTCCAGTCCATGACAGAGTTCTAAATTGAATGGTTTTCTCTCAATTTGGGATGAAGTGAGCTCTAAACCAGGCAAAAAACCCCTAATTTGGTGTCTAGCTGTAAACAGGGAAAACATTCAAAGAAGTGGCTTCCACTAACATGCAATAGTCTTAAATCCTTCAACACTTCTGAGGATCATAATGTATAAATGTCTATGCAGACAATTAACCTTGCCTGAATTTTTCCCATCCATTTCCAAGTGATGCATTTAACAAAGAGCCATGTTAAAAGCCTTACCTCAAAGTGCTAAAAATTCCCAATGGATCCTGTTCTTACAGACTCCCAGCACATGAAGACAGCCAGCACATTCCCAGGACAGCAGGAGAAAGCCCTCTGGGTGTTGTTGTCCCTGGAGGAATTAATTAGGAAAACAAAGCACTGCGGTCAGAGAGGGTGTGTCTGGGGCAGTGGGAACAAATTGGGGTAGAACTGAGATAAATCATTGCCAATAATCAGGTCTCCCACCATAACTGTGCCACATCACACCCAACACCTCTGTCCTGCTCCCAGGCAATGTGACCAGGAAGGAGTGTAAGAAAAGGGGGGCAGGAACACATCCCTTTCATACACCCCCAGCCTCCAGAAACTTGTTTCCTATTATTTCTTACAACACTCTGTTTACACACAGACTTTTCCTTCTGTAACATCCCAACAAGAAAGTTCTGCTTCCTTCAGGAAGTTTGATGAAAGACCTTGCCTCCTGGAAATCGAACTGCATCTTCTTGATCACGTTTATTTCAAAGAGCTTTAACAACTTGTGAACCCTTTACAAAGCCACGTTGATACTTCAGAAATGTATTATCTTTATCAGGTTAAACAGTTCTGTTCTTATTTATAGTTTCTACCAAATGTGCACCAAAACTAAAATGGACTGTAGGATTTGGGTGTGAGCAATTGAGGAACAGGCAGAAGAATAGTGAAGCCAGGAAACACAAAGCTGGATTTCACTGGAGAAGCATTAAAGTGACGGAGGATTTGCTGATTCCAGGATTTTAGTCTCTAAGTGGGAGCAAGCTTCCAACAAGCTGCCCTCGGTGGCACTCCTGCTTCTCATCCCATCTGAAATTTTCATGATGGTTTAGGCAAGGGATCATTTAAACACACACTTCATTTGGCTCCACATCAGGTTTTGCTTGAAACAAGCTGTTATGAAAGCTAAATGAGGCCACAAGTTTCAAAACTGATCAGGATTTTTTGGATGCCTCCATTTATGATTAATAACTTGAGATACCATGAAAGGGCTGGATAAAACGCAGAGCTTGGGATACCTGCTAAGAACAGCTTGTTTTAATCTGGGCAGTCAAGAACAAATCCATTCAACCTCACCAGTCACCTCTAAAAGTTGTTGTCATGACCAACAGAAATATTGCCAATGAGAGGCTGTGGTTTTGTTTGTTTTTTAATGAAAATTTAAAGCTGTTTTAAACAGATAAACACTTCCAGGAAGGCTCAGGTACAGAATACAAAAGCACTGACAATGTGATTCTTATCATCTGAGCCCAGGGAAGTCCAAGGGATGGAAGAAGGAGCAGAAACATCAGACTGTGCCCTGTGTTCCCTCCACTGGCACATTGCACAATTAATGAGGGACACAGAAGACAAGAATTAACATGTCATTAACATGACTTGGGAAAAGGAACAATAAAAGCAAAACTCCGAGACTGCCACAGTTTAGGGGGAAGGCATCAGGTACAAAGAGCTGCATCCTGAGGCTGTTTGCTCAGTCTCTGCAGCCACACCACACAGTTACATCACTTCCTAAACAGGAGCTGTCCAGTACCAACAAAGGAACCAATTCCATTTCCCAAAATGTCACTTTGGAGGTTTTTTTTTTAAAGCCTGGATAAACACACCAGGGTCCCAACTGCTGGAGTGCCCTCATGACTCTCCCTTACACTCTCTGAACCACAATTGTTACTTTTCCATAAAGGGGGGACTTATTTCAGTGGGATCTGACCATCCACATCTCTTCACTTGCTTTAAATTTCCAAGCTCTAAAATACATCAGTGTGAGTGGCAATTGCTAAAGTGAACACTGTTACAGTTCCAAGGATAACTTAGGAAGTCTGAGCATGGACTTGGGTGCTGACACCCTCACGAGTTGACTCCTGGAGTCACTGGGAGCTTGGCTAGAGCAAAGCAGGAATGACTAATGGAGGAAGTCCTTCCCAATCTATTAAATGCTATTTTTGGAATCTCAGGATTGTTCCCTCAGTGATCTCAGAGGAAAACTGGGTCAAAATACAACCAAAACATGACACTACACAGGGAATGTGGGCAAGGACTTTAGTTATGGCCAATGAAACATGTTTATCAAGACAAGTGCATGTGTCTGGGCTCTGTTTACACCATGCTGGCAAAATTCTGAGCCCTGAGGCTGGATGAGCAGGCTGGGCTGGACCAAGGTGACTCAAACTCCACCAGAATTCTGCATCCAGTGTTCTCTGTAGGTCAGCTCTGAGCCTTCAGCCACAGCCACCAACTGCCCCAGGCTTTGGGACTTCAGGTGGAATGTGGGACACACAAGTTTCCGAAGCCTCAGCCTCTTCCACAAGGGAAGAGGACTGGTCATCCTGCCAGGTGCTTCAAAAACAAGCTTATTGCAAACTGAGAAGTGCTTGGATACTGAAACAACAATGTGTAAACATGTTTGGCACTGCTCATCCTCTCCATGAGGTCAACACCACCACACAGAGAGCAGACACTGTATTTTGCCACTATTATACAAACTCCAGGAACGCTTGTGCAAAGCACAACGACCAACCCCAAGAGCCATTAGTCACTGCAACACTGAATTTCTTCTCCTTAAATAATTGATTAATCAATAGACCAGCAGGAATATAATGAAAATATTACATTAGCAACACCTAAAAACATTGCTGAAGCAGTGCCCAAATCCAAATAATTGCTGGCTTCTTTTCAGGAAGGTCAGCTTGGAAAAAGATTATCTATGATTTTCTGCCCATAATTTCGTACTTGTACTCAACTACCAGTGTAAAATTGGAAGGCAGCCCTTTGAACATTTGGCCCTTAAAGTTATTAATCCAAACTGAAGCCCACTGGAACCCTGGTGCTCCTCGCAGTGCCTGAGCCCCGAGCTGCTCCTCCAAGCCCTGCCAGGCAGGACAGGGGATGGCTGATGTTCCAGCGGCATCTCTTGCCAAGAGCATGCTGGTGTTGGCAGGCTTGGAGGGCAAAATCCTGGCCCTCGGAAGTATTTCAACACCAAACAACCTCCTGCAAGCTGAGAGAGCCTCCCGGGGCAGCTTCCTCTGAAGCCTCTCCATTAAAACATGGTAAACAAGGAAATCGGGAAGAGCCACTTTGTGCATTTGGCTGCTCAACCCTCCACCTGATCCCACCACGTGTGTGCTCCAGAAGGGATGGCCGAGGAAGGCTGGCAGGCTCCAGTGTCCCCTCTGCTCGTCTCACTCCTCTTCTTAGTGCAATGTTAAAGCTGCTGAAGCTGCGTGGGGAGTCACATTTGCTCCTGATCGAACAGTGTATTTATTTTTATATATATTTATATTCCCTGTCCCATGAATATTTCAGAGATGCCTCCACAGCCATTCCTTCAGAAGAGAAAGGAGCTGACACACATCAAAAAGCTCCACTCCTGAGAAGCCAAGTGAGCTTGAAGTGAGCTCTCACCCAGCCTCCCACCCACCCCATGAGCAGCATGTCAAACAATTGCAGCATATGCTTCCTTAGACACTTGGAGCAACAACGGCCTCGTATCCCCAGAACACCCAGGATAAATAAAGCAACCCAAATGTTACAGCCATGCCCAGATGAGGAATAATGTGTTTCTAAGTATTTAGTTAAAAAAAACCCAACCGTTTTTAGCAAGTGAATTTTTTACAGCTTTTAAAGAGTGCACGTGAAGTTGACCTGAAAATGGGAGTGAAGCAATGAAATCAGAGGATGTTCAATATACACACAGTGAAATAAATTAACTGCGATCCTCTGGAAGTCAGAAAAAAAAAGTGGTTTGAAAATGTAGAGTATTTTTTATGGTTACATATTTTTAAAAATTACTTCTATTTGTCAAGAACAATTGGCCCTTTCTTTTTGTCTTCATTTATCTGAGCGGAAAATAAAATGCAACAACCAGCAGAAAAGTCCCCAGTACAGTGAGCAGCTGAGCCAGGGCCAACTGAAGGGACACAGACTGATGGCTGTTGATCTACAGCAGCAGCACCACACCCCGGTGCTACAGCTCCTCTTTCACTTAAGGTCCGTCTCTCCTCTTCCAAACAGTGCAGTGTTTCTGGGAGGAGTTGATTTGCAAGCCGTGGAGCTGCACTGAGAATCCAGATTCAGTTTTTTCACTTTGGCCTTAAAGTTGGTGAATTCCTTGAACTTTCAATGTACCAATTCAAACAAAATAAAACCAAACACTGGAATAAAATAAACACAGAAACTAAACAATTTTTTTTTAATGCTGCTTTTTATCTTTGGCATCTTTATAAAATAATAAGGAAACAATGTTTGCTACCTCTGCATCTCTACTTTGCTGACCCCATTGGTCCAATAGCACATACAGATGTTCTCCTGGGGTTTTTCCCAGAGCTGTATCCTCCCTGGCATTCCCTGTTACAGCAGCAGATGGATGTTCTGTTCTGTATTCCATTCCCCTCTCAGCCTCTTGCAATCTTCATCTAAGAGTTTTTAACTTCATAGATGTTAAAGACATCGATAGCCCATACAGAATATGACTGTTTCTATAGATGTCTGCTAAGTATAAGAGAACTCTTAAATCAATTTTCAGATTTCTAATGGCTTAAGAACTAGAGTGGCCACATAAAAACTGACAATTTCACTTGAAATAAAAGAGGTTTCCTCAGAAGCTGCAATAATTCCCCGTGTTTTCCTGTGTCTCTCACAGGGCATATCTGGAGTCCTATTAATACTGGGGGATTAGTATTTGGTTCAATTATCTCAAAGCTAAGAGCTTCAAGTTGGGGATCCACCATTTTCAGAGCACACACATACCTCTGCCTGAGAGTCAGGCTGGTCACTCAGCAGCCTGGCTATAAACTCTTAAATTTAGGCATCCAACATGGCAAACAGGCTAGGCAGATGTGCCCTTCTCTAGGACACGGTGCTGGTGCCATGGGGAAGGTTGTGGTGTGTGAAGGTCTCTGCAATCCCTGCTGGTGTTTGCTAGAGGGGGAAAAAATGCTGCAGGATTATTTCTGCTTAACTATCCACCAGCTGGCCACCAGGCACTACCCACGGTGCCCAAAGCTTGTCTCCCAAAACAACTCTGAAAGGGGCTCAAGATCCATAGGGAAATGTGACGTCGTTTATGCCCCAGCAAGGCAAGACTCAGACACACCAAATCACTTTCCATGGCTTGGTTCCCCTGAGAACCAGAGTGAAGGAGAGCTGGGCCTCAAGGGCTGCCCCTGCGGCTTGGGAAGGTCACTTCAAGAAGCAGAATGTCTTAATCCAGAGTTAAACCTGCACCTCTCGACCACCCACCACCCTGTGTGGGCCCTCGAGACACAACCACAGACAGACATTCCATGAGTGGTGTCCAGGGAGCNCCACGTGTGTGCTCCAGAAGGGATGGCCGAGGAAGGCTGGCAGGCTCCAGTGTCCCCTCTGCTCGTCTCACTCCTCTTCTTAGTGCAATGTTAAAGCTGCTGAAGCTGCGTGGGGAGTCACATTTGCTCCTGATCGAACAGTGTATTTATTTTTATATATATTTATATTCCCTGTCCCATGAATATTTCAGAGATGCCTCCACAGCCATTCCTTCAGAAGAGAAAGGAGCTGACACACATCAAAAAGCTCCACTCCTGAGAAGCCAAGTGAGCTTGAAGTGAGCTCTCACCCAGCCTCCCACCCACCCA
>VWZG01000022.1:148247-324440 GCA_013396735.1 Grallaria varia | reverse complement strand
GGTTTGAAAATGTAGAGTATTTTTTATGGTTACATATTTTTAAAAATTACTTCTATTTGTCAAGAACAATTGGCCCTTTCTTTTTGTCTTCATTTATCTGAGCGGAAAATAAAATGCAACAACCAGCAGAAAAGTCCCCAGTACAGTGAGCAGCTGAGCCAGGGCCAACTGAAGGGACACAGACTGATGGCTGTTGATCTACAGCAGCAGCACCACACCCCGGTGCTACAGCTCCTCTTTCACTTAAGGTCCGTCTCTCCTCTTCCAAACAGTGCAGTGTTTCTGGGAGGAGTTGATTTGCAAGCCGTGGAGCTGCACTGAGAATCCAGATTCAGTTTTTTCACTTTGGCCTTAAAGTTGGTGAATTCCTTGAACTTTCAATGTACCAATTCAAACAAAATAAAACCAAACACTGGAATAAAATAAACACAGAAACTAAACAATTTTTTTTTAATGCTGCTTTTTATCTTTGGCATCTTTATAAAATAATAAGGAAACAATGTTTGCTACCTCTGCATCTCTACTTTGCTGACCCCATTGGTCCAATAGCACATACAGATGTTCTCCTGGGGTTTTTCCCAGAGCTGTATCCTCCCTGGCATTCCCTGTTACAGCAGCAGATGGATGTTCTGTTCTGTATTCCATTCCCCTCTCAGCCTCTTGCAATCTTCATCTAAGAGTTTTTAACTTCATAGATGTTAAAGACATCGATAGCCCATACAGAATATGACTGTTTCTATAGATGTCTGCTAAGTATAAGAGAACTCTTAAATCAATTTTCAGATTTCTAATGGCTTAAGAACTAGAGTGGCCACATAAAAACTGACAATTTCACTTGAAATAAAAGAGGTTTCCTCAGAAGCTGCAATAATTCCCCGTGTTTTCCTGTGTCTCTCACAGGGCATATCTGGAGTCCTATTAATACTGGGGGATTAGTATTTGGTTCAATTATCTCAAAGCTAAGAGCTTCAAGTTGGGGATCCACCATTTTCAGAGCACACACATACCTCTGCCTGAGAGTCAGGCTGGTCACTCAGCAGCCTGGCTATAAACTCTTACATTTAGGCATCCAACATGGCAAACAGGCTAGGCAGATGTGCCCTTCTCTAGGACACGGTGCTGGTGCCATGGGGAAGGTTGTGGTGTGTGAAGGTCTCTGCAATCCCTGCTGGTGTTTGCTAGAGGGGGAAAAAATGCTGCAGGATTATTTCTGCTTAACTATCCACCAGCTGGCCACCAGGCACTACCCACGGTGCCCAAAGCTTGTCTCCCAAAACAACTCTGAAAGGGGCTCAAGATCCATAGGGAAATGTGACGTCGTTTATGCCCCAGCAAGGCAAGACTCAGACACACCAAATCACTTTCCATGGCTTGGTTCCCCTGAGAACCAGAGTGAAGGAGAGCTGGGCCTCAAGGGCTGCCCCTGCGGCTTGGGAAGGTCACTTCAAGAAGCAGAATGTCTTAATCCAGAGTTAAACCTGCACCTCTCGACCACCCACCACCCTGTGTGGGCCCTCGAGACACAACCACAGACAGACATTCCATGAGTGGTGTCCAGGGAGCCCCGCACAGCACCCTCTGCACCCTCACTGGGATGGGTCTGAATGGGCTGAGGGGGAGTAACATCCACGTCTCACACTTCTGTCTGTGTTTCCTCCTCCCTGTAGAGCAGAGAAACCAGGAGGCTGCGCCCAAAATACCCAGGAGGTCCAAAGAGTCCTCCAAAATATCTTCACCCTTCCAGGAATTAGCACAGCCCCTGCTAGAGCAGTGACTGCAGAGACAAATGAGAACATGACCCCAGCCTTATTTAATTTTCCATCACTATGCAAAGCTCTTGACTCTGCTGTCTCCATGACCTACTTTATCTATTGTTTATTTCTTTTTTTTTTTTCTTTTCCAGGAAATTGTTCATTAAGGATAAGAGCACCTGGCTTACAGTAACAGGGCACTGTGCAAAATGTCTGTCAAGAAGCTGAGGAAGCACAGTCATAAATAAATCAAGAAGAGCAAACCCACTGAGAGGCTGCTAGGGAGTATCTCCAGGAGAAGGAAGGAAAGGAGATGCCAGGGCCAAAGGATGTCCTGGTGCAAATGGCTGAAGTCCACTGAGTTCACTGTGCCAAACTGAATCTGGAGAGGATTGGGATGTGCCAGCTCAGTCCGGTGCAGATGGAACTGGAGCTACTCAAGTCAGAGCAAGTGTTTGCTTCCTGGCAGGAAAACGGAGCTAGAAAAATCCCTATGGACAAAACCAGAGCTGAACAACTGGTGCATGCAGCTACCTTGGCTTCCTCTTCCTAAACTTAACACTGGAAACTTACTTAACTACTTTGAGAAAAAAGGTCAACAAAAATTATAACAGAGAGAGTTTATGGGGCAATTTTATGGCTGGATTTCCATCATTTTACAGACAACCTAATTATGGCTTGTTTCCACAACATAAGACAAGCCCAGTTTTCTCTGTGCTTTCCCTTCATATATGTCCCATCAGCTGAATCCTCTGACCGAGCCGTCTCCAGCTCCATAGCACTCAGTGATCAAGGAGCACACTTCCCTTTTTTAACCTTTATTAACCTCTCTGCAGAGGCCAAACAATTGGATCTTAGAAGTTGCTCATACATTTTTTAAGTTAGTGAAACACAAGCTTAGCACAGCTTACCCTGTGCTCAGATTCTCTGAGCAAACACCCCTTATATCCACATATCCTGCTAAACAAGCCCAAACCCAAGTGCTCCTTTCCACAGTGGACACACAGAACTGGCAGGAAACAAGGGAGGTCCCCATTTCCCTTCTCTCCCATCAGGTACAACCTTCAGTACAGTTAATTAAAAAAAGGCATAATACTTGGGGCTTTTGTCTTGGTTAGCACCGAACTTGTGTAAAACCTCTGAGCATGAGCTGATGTTGGTCTCTGTGCCAGAGCCCAGCAGTAATGAAGGCCTCCTACGATCCCCTCCTTCCATGTGCCCCAGTTCTTTATGCACCTTCCATGAGTCCTGTTTCCCACCCCAGCCATTTTTCTGACCATCATCTTCTAAGTCTTGTTATCTCCCACACTGCTGTCCAAAAGCCCTCTGAAGACGCCCATTTAAAACTGGCTGGGAACTCCTGCCCAGGATCAACAGCCACTTTCCCTTCACAGAACTCTCTTGAGGCACTTGGAGCTCTGTTTATTTAACCTGCACCTTCACTCCGTCTGTCTCCAAGGGAACCTGGGCAGTGTCTGGCCCTTCACCACAAGTGCTGGACTCCCAGTGTGCCATGAGCTGCAGGGTAAAGGGTCAAGATCGTGGGATTTGGTGACCCCTCCTCTACCACTGAACACAGAAGTTCTCTCTGGGAATGAAAATGTTTAACCTTTGAGTTTAGGAACAGCGGCTGCAGGATTGGTGACTGCAAACTTTCTTCTTGCCACTCACGAGAATCTTATTGGCCTGCACATCACTATTCTGCCTTAATTACCTCTTCCTCTTCCTCCTGTCTTTCATCCCACGTGGCATTGCATCCTCTCATGGAATTCCTTTCTTCAGACATGGAGAAGCTAAACTATAGCTCATCTCTTCCTACATCAACACTTTCCATGATTTAAAAACACAGCACCAAAGTATTGGCATAAACCATGGATTACTGTTTTATATCCTGGACTATTCAGAGAGCTCCTCACACTGATTTCTGAGGAAAGTGTTGTTAATACACCTTGAAATATCCTTTGGATTTTTTTCTGCCAAGTGGAAAAGCCGACAGGACTGAGGATTTCAATGCCCTCATCCCTTGCCAAGGCAGACAAGTGGAGATGGGGAGATGTTGTCTTTGCTTGTTTATTTGTTTGAGTTGGGAGCCCACCCACCAGCGCAGACATTCATTTCTCAGCCTCCTTCAATTCTCTGATTTGCTAACGAGACACTCAGACAGAAGGAGGGAGTAGGAACGCGTAGGTGGGAACCAGAGCAGGCACAAGTCTTTAGAATGTTATTCTAAGAGCTTGGAAATCTGAAAATTGGAAGTTGATTTAAAAAAATTACAGTAAACTTCTCATTTTTTCAGACTTTTTTTTTCAAATACTGACTCTGACAGAGATTTTATATTTTATCTGTCTTTAAGTTCCTCCTCAGAAGGAGATGGTCAAAAGAACCCTTCAGACCCTGAACATCTCAGTGAAAATGGGCCCAAAAAGGCCAGCTGGAAATCTGGAGAGTGGTTTAGCTCTAAAAGATGTTCACACTTCACAACTTCAACAAAATATTTACTAGTCATGTCTTGCCTTATTATCACGAATTGAGAGTAAATTGAAATTTCAGGCAACCGAATGGGGTAATGACATACACAGACACAGACTTAAAAAACCAGGCTTCTCATGTTCTTAAGTATAAGCAATTAAGGGTAAGAGTAACATTTCGTAATTATGTCATTGATCTCAATTCCTTTTCATTTTCCTATGAAAGCACTCTACTTACATAAGACACATCTGAGGTTGCTCCTGTTGCTCAGATCCACATTTGTTCTAATCAAATATTCACCTCATGACTTGTTTTTTGCTTTTTTAGTTTTTGCCTTCACATGAAATTTAAATCTGGGGAGTCTGAATGTATCATTAACTTTGAAAAAAAGTCCTAAAAACTCATTTAAAGAAAAAAAAAAGTTCTAGGGTGCTATGGGAAATTGTGTCTTAGGCTGGCCTACTAATTAAAATAAACTCTGCCACGTTATTTCCACTGTTCACGAGTATCCGCCTACAGATCTAAAATCTATTCCGAATGATTAAAATCAGGAGGCAAAAATCCCAAATCTCCATCCTCTTTCATGTGGAGCCACACAGAAGACACTTTTCCAGCTTTCAAAGTCCATTAAAACATCACCTTTGAAAAGAGGTGCACAAGCAGGCCCAGGAGTGACTCCTGTGAGCGAGAGCTCAGAACGGCTCCTGTTCAAAGCACCCCCGGCAGGCTCAGCCCCGTCCACGCCGCATCACTCATCATTAGGATTCCTCACACCAGAAAATCAATACTATAATTAGTAAATGCTGTGTTATTTCTCAGAATCTCGCTACAACTTATCTGCCTTTGATCAAGCCGAGCTGACTGCTAATGACATTTAATGTTAATTAATGGAAATACATGAGATAAAAAGTTCTTTGGAGAATTATCTCATTATGTACCATAAAAAATGAAGTCTGTAATAACTGCAACTTATGTTTAGATCAATGACTATTGTTTAGGATACTCCAAGAAGACACTGGGATTACAAGTCACCTTTAGGTCCACTTTCTCCTGCCCTACAGAACCACTTGGAGCAGATGAGTCACATCATTAATGATTCCAGATCCCAAAGGCACCAGGTAGATCCCTTCTCGGCTCCGGGACAGCACCAACAGAATATTTTATGAAACTCACTTCTCTTTTGACAATGGATGATTGGCAGCCAAACATCACGACTGAAGCTCCTGACAAAACAAATAACTGGGGAGATTAAGCAGGGATTTCAAAGGCATGACTGCAATCCCTGGACCACAGCGATTACAAGGAGGCACAGCATTTCATGAGCTCAGAGGAAGGCAACACTTTGCCACCACTCACGTTGCCTGTCTGAGACCCCAGACACTGAGAAACATCTACATCTAAAAATATGCCAGTTTGATGTAAGATGTCTAAGCAACTTCCCCTGATTGTCAGACAAACGGAGAAAGGTGAAGGGAAATTTTGATTATTATAAAACACTGTGGGATTCACCATAAACATCGGATCTGGTTTAATAGGGCTGGGCCTAAACTGGAAAGGAAGGAGGGAATAAATGTGTTGTATTAACACACATATGGCAGCTTCTACAGTTACCACTCATGTCAATTAGCTCCCATTTCTCAAGACATTTTGGCTCTGGGAAATATATCTCTATAAACTGGGAAATAGATACCTAATGATCTTGTTTAATATCAGCAACATACAGAAACTGAGCCCTTGGGTTGGGTGGGAATATTCTAATCCCAAAATCCGAGAATACACCTCACCTGCAACAGATTTGTTCAATATAGATGAGTAAAAAAGGAACATCTGTCAGATTATCTGCCTTTTCTCTCTAACAACCACACAGAGGAGCATAATAACATTCAGAAATGGTCAATATTCTTACAAGCAGCTCCGTTAATTCCACACTCCTGTCAGTGTGAGTGGGGAACACTGAACTTAGAACTAAACTGAAGTTTTCTATGATCTCAGTTCCAGGGGAAAATACGAGACACGAAGGGGAAAGATAATAATCTTGCTTCATGTCTCGGAGTTTGGTTCATTCTGAAATTGCTGAGAGCAGAACGTTGGCTAAATAGGTGCCACTTGTTCCTGCCCCAGATGTGAAAGAGCTGGCTGTGCTCAATACCAAGTGATTAATGATTGCTTGCAATCAGCCCTGGAAATTGTTGGCATTGAGTGACATAATGATCCTATGACATCACACGGCCTCACATCTGAGGCTTGTTCTTGGACACATGGATCCTCAGGCTGCCATTCCGGGCACCATGAGAGGCCCAAAAAAACAGATGGGCTTTATGATGTTCATGAATAAACAAGTTTTCACATGAGAGAGGTTTCTATTTCTTTCTGCTAAATTTATTTTTCTGTTCACTCCTGACCTCTCCCATCCCCGCTCCCCCTGTAGAAACACTGTCTTGTACAAAGGTTCAGACATTTTTCCATCTCTGCACAAAAAGACCTCATTGAATCAGTCCTAGAACCAGATCTCTCTTCTCCTCTGTCACATGCATATGATGAACCTCTACCTAACACATTGTTAGTCCCTGACTGTACATATTTACATCTGTTTTATTAAGTTTCCTGCTATTACTGCAGTCCACAAAGTCACCCAGCTCTTCCTCTATTAAAACCCAGTCCATCTTGGTACTGAGAGCTCATTAGTCTCCTAAATTAAACATGGAGTGCCATTCTAGCAAGCAAGAAGCAGGCAAGAACTCTGAGACACCTTAGTTTTCCCAGATGAAAAACCCACAACATCATAAATGAGGAGAGAAAAAAAAAGGATTGTAGATTCAAACATTCCAGTTACCAAATTCTGCTTATTCACATCAAGTTGTCTTTTATCATCAAAAGTTTTCACCAAGAAAACAAACCCAGTTTCTGGGTTCTGCATTCATATTAATTATAGGCAAAGGAGTATGAATTTCTTCATGAATAAATAGCTGGATGCTCATAATTCAATGTAAAAAAGCACAACTAAGCCTGACAAAGCTCCCTCCCACCCAGAGGCAGCACAGGGCAGTGCTGTGAGCTGGAACATGGAACAGGGATGCCTTGGAAGGAAATGATAGTTTAAGTTTTTAGCAAAAGATGGAACAACATCATCACTGTCAGAGTAATTTTCCACATGGGTAGTTTAACACCTGAACTACTGCTTGTTTTTGCAGCAGAACCATTCCCGGTTTCTATCTGTTCTTCCTGGAATCAACAGCAGCTCCAGGATGTGTCACAAACAACGTTTGCCTCAAAGCCAAGCATGGAGGTGGGGCCATAATGAGGAAACTGGAGTTCCTTAAAAACATAAGAATCAAGAGGTTGGTTCATTTTCTGCAAACATCTGGGTTGTAAATGACTGGAGGCTTCAAAGACATGATCATTAGACTGCTCTGACTTAATGTCATAAAGATTGAGTTGTTAATTTTAGTTCAATGGGACCATAATTTCCAGCTTTGCATGTGAACAGAATGTTACAGTCCGTTACCAGGTACCTCAGGAACACAGCAGAAATGACAACATTCTTATGTCATCTCATCTCTTATCTCCTACTTCTCACAGGAAAAATTGTCTAAACAGCTTTGCTTGACACGTATTTTTAAAGGTTTTTCATAGCTCAACAGCAGCGCACAAAGAAAGTTTCATTTCACAATTAAAAAACCAGACAACTTATTTACTATGTTAAGTTTCCAGATTCAAAACAGCTCAGTTATTTTCATGGTCTAAGAGAAATCTAAAACAAATCGTGAGCTGTAAAAGAATAATTTGTTTCCAATGGTTAATCCTTCAAAAAGCCACAGGGAAAGTGACTCAGGATGCAGAAATCATTAATGGCAGAGTGATTGCTGAGTTCTATTCCTAGAAACAAAGAAATCAGGCTTCGGCTGCTCCTAGGGCAGGTGAGTTCTGGCTGACCTGCCAGGAGGACTCTGAAAGGCTCATTCAGAATCTAATCAAACTGCTGGTGTGGGAAGAGAAAGGTCGAGTATAATTTTCTAGAAAATACTCTTTAAATGGGTCCAGTCACACTTTTGTACCTGATGTCTTTCTTCAGGCTATTTCGATTCCTAACTGGTTTAATTTTCATGGAACTGTCCTTAAAGAACCAAGTAAGTCCCTCGCCCCAACGCCAGTGCCCAGCGAGGGGTGGATGAGCAGCTGCCCCAGCTGCACTGTCAGCCCAGGCTGGGGTGCAGATCCACATCCCACAAGGAGCCCAAGAGGGTGAAATCCCAGCCCCTGGCAGAAATACCCATGGACACGAGGCAAAGAAAGCACCAACTGCCAACACAACCTCTAGGACAAAATACATCCTCCCAGAAGCCTGAAGTGTCCCAATTTCCAGCCTTCCATCATGTGGCTTCTGACACAGAACCTTGAGGACAATCAGTGCCTATAGATTTGTTTGCAAAATATTGTGCAGAAGAAATGCAGCTCTAAAACCGGCAACACTGGCCTGCGTTCTTTTCCCTTCCTCTTAAGGAATCCTGCAGAGTAATAAAACCCAAGTCCACGTGTCTGAACTGTTTCTCTGATGTGGGTGAAAAGCCAAAAGGTTCTCAGGCACCGGGCCAGGGGAGGGAACAGGGACAAAGAAATGAATGGACTGGAGGTAATTGCAGCACTTACTTCGATTACATGCAGATCACCACTGAACTCTTTTGCCACTTGTTTTCTCCTCAGGGAAATCTCACTTTCCCAGCTTTAATTTAATCATGGGGAAAATATGTCAAGTATTGATTATAACTAGAAACTAAAGTCTACTACAAGCATGTACACATTAACACTATCACTCAGACATGACCTGGAAGAAATCCTCTGCCTGTCTTTCTTCATCCCCATTCCCACTTCCTCAACAGACTGTCTTCTAGAGAACAGCATGTTCAAACTTGTAAACATCAGCTTTGGTGATGAAAAGTCCATGAGGGAATTTGTTAAAGCACTAAATTTACGTTGCTTGTGATGCTAAGTATGACTAAAAGACACATCTTCCGACTCTGAGAGCAGAATACAGTAAAGCCTCTGAGGAAGTGCTGTATATCAACATGGATTTCAATTCATTGCAGTAAGAAATAAAATTCCAGTCAAGTCCAAAAGTAAGAGAATTTGGCAGAAATGGTGTAAAAATCCTAAAATGGTGCTGTTTGTTCATGACCCTTGAGAAATAAAAGTGACACACAGGCACAATGCAGGAGATCGTGAAGCAGGCACAGGAAATTAAGGGTGGGAGATTCTAAAGATGACCTTCTGCCTCTCCTTCCAGCCCTGCCCACCCAGGCCACACTTTGCTCTTTTGTCTGTCCCACACTCACAGTGATGTCACATTTCCAAACTCATCAGTATTAGGGAAAGGCAAGATGTAGTTTCACATCCTAGTTCTCAAGATTTCAAAGATTTCCCATTCTACTTGGAAATTAACTCAGCTCTTTTAGGCAGAAGAATAGGCAGGCACCTCTGTTGCAATAGGTGATTGCTACACTGTAGCCCCTGAACCCATTCAGAGAGGCAGAAGCTCAACAGTTACTACTGGTGTATTTTGCAGGTCAGAAAACACAGAATTTCCTTTGCTTTATCTGTAGCCCTGTTTAATTGTAAGTCACAAGACTCTTAGACCAAACTCAAAGAAAATCACGTTTCCAGAACCTCATTGCACCGTGGGACTCTGTGCTCCACTGATGGCATTAGAGAGTTTAACAGTTCTGGTTAGACTGAACTAACTGCCCAGCCTGGTTTTACACACAGGTTCTACTTGACTGGGAAAAGGCCAGGATTAGCAGCATTATGCCTGAACCTGTAGCTGCAAAATGTGATTTCCATGGTCAGTAGGACCTGCCAAGTCTCAGCAACAGCAGAAGGTGGTAAGAGAGTCGGTTCCAGGTAACACTTGGGTCCCAAATACAGCCAGGAAAGCTCACGCTCAACTGGAAGCTCCCTCTCCACTCCTTTCAGCTCTTCCAGGATGTACAACCTGCACATCTCCCACTCTGAGCCCTCTGCTACACACAGGCCACACAGACACAGCATGGGAGCATCTCTGAGCTTGGGCTTGTTGCCACAGAGCCTGGCCCAGGATGTTCACAAAGTCTGCTCATGTCTCTGCCTCTTTGTTCAGCCTGGAGAGGTCATCACTGGGCAGCTTTCAAAGCAATGCTCCTCCACGGTGGCCTGGATAGACACAGATTTCATGACACCATTCATAAATCTCGGACATCTTTGTATCTGTTTTTTTGTCTTCTGGGCCAGAAACACTCATTGACCTGCACAGTTTGTGTTGCATTTCTGCATTATTCTCCAGGCTGGCACTGACACTCCTGCTCACTCCTGTTCTGCCTAGCAGCTCTGGTTCTGTTCAAAGCTAGGCTGAGCTTACAGTCAATGATTTTCTCCTAAAATGCAACCTGCATGGTCTAACACACTCTTTATAACCCAAGGTGGTTGTATTTTCTCATCAAACACACTGGATATCAAAACTAGCCCCAAAACATTGCTCCAAAGATACAAAATACCAGTCACACATATTACAGACACATGCTTGCTGGAAACCTCCTGGAATAACGCGGTTTCCTCCAAGCACTCCAGTCACCTGGAAGAAGAATTAGAGAAAGTTCCTGAATATTCTGCCCATGTTTTTGGTTTAAGTTACCAAGTAACGACATTGTTAGAGAGATTAATGGTAGAGCTTAACTGCTCCTCTAGAACCTGTCCAGTCCCCGCCTGACAGCAGAAGATAAATATATTTATAACACACAGCAAAGTGAATAACAAAGAGTTTATAGAGTTGTCTCTGCCAAAACTGACAAGTTGTAGCTGGCAGCTTTAATCAGCTCCCAGCTGAGCCTGGGAAATTGGAGGGAACAGAGCGTTGACCTTTTTGATGAATCTCTGAAGGAAGGTTAAAGTTTTGTTTACTTTTTTAATGGCAAGAGCTATCAAGTTCTGAGACCTGTGGATAAAAGGAAGATTCCTGCACAAGAGCATCACACCATATTTAACAAAGTAATCACTGCTTTAGCTAAAACTGGTTTTTTCAAGTAAAGGATATGGCCTAATGCTCCACAGATGAAAAGGCCTGGAAGGTTTAATGCCACGAACAAATGCCAGATGCTGAAAATGTACTAGATATGTTTTTCATATCTTAAATGTGAAAAATGCAGTAGAATACAATTTAAATTTGATTTTAACAGATCAGTGATTCTTAAAACCAATTTGATTTTTTTTCAGCAGGTATTCAGCTTCTACTTGTTTCATATGGAAACAGTGGGATTTTTCACGAGCATTTTCTTCAGGAGTACCAAGAAGACAAATGCAAGTAATGACTAATTATTTGATCAGCTATAAGTTACAATTTATTACCTTGCAGACTTTATAAAGTCTCTAGGAATATTTGCTGCCTTCAAAGTGGAACCACATCTGAAGATTGAGAGATCCTGCAGGCCTGTTCCAAACGCTGCACCTTCTGGTTTACACCCCCCTGCAGCCGCTGCCCAAATTGGCACCAGAAGGGATGGGCTTTTTCTAAAAAGCCCAAACTGGGTTCTGATTAAGAGCATTATATCACAAAAGTGGCTGCTCCATGTGAGCGGCTGCTCCAGAGACCTCTCAAGAATTTAGGGAGGTTGGCCAGTCAGGACAAGTGAGAGTTTTGCAGCAAACAAATTGCAAACCTTTTGCTTTTTCACAATCCAATTCACTGATTGCTTTCTGTCCACTACCTTCTAAAGAAATGAGCCCACAGCTTTACACCAGCAGCTCCCCTGGACTCACAGCTCCACAGCTCTTTGCTGAACCAGTCCCTGGGTGAGACACTGTACAATTTTTCAGACAACATTGCAGGAACTCAGGAATTGATTTTTGCCAGAGCTGTAGAGGATACACCTGAATGTCCATCAGCAACACTTGTACCAGTAAAGTAGCTCCATGTACTAGTTTATTTTTTACCTTCTTTATGGTTCTACTTCAACAATTTCTACCTGGTACCAGTGGCAGATGCTGAAACTCAGTTACAGGGCTGGGGGCTTTCAACTTCACTCATTTGTACAGCGCTATAGGAACATTATACACACAAGGGACGGAAAAATAGTTTACTCTTCCCTTGTGAGATAAGGCTGCGCTGTATTCGTGCAGTGAAGGGATGTGAGCACCAAGGCGAGGCTGGATGGAGCTTGGAGCATCCTGGTCTAGTAGAAGTTGAGATTGGAACAAGATGGTCCTGAAGATCCCTTCCCACCCCACCATTCCGTGATTCTGTGACCACCAGAAGGTAAAAGAACACGTAACTAAAGCCCAGTTCCTGCTGCTCTCAGAGAAAGGCTCTGTTTCCTCATCAGCAGAAAGAAGTGAGTTATATCCTCTCTGGAAGCAGGAGACAAGCCACACACTGCTAAGGAGTTTTTACAAATTGTGATGGATAACTCCACCGCTGCTTCCGTCTGCTCCTGCTGCTAACGCAGGATCAGCTCCAGGAATTACAGGAGAACACCGTGTTGTTCAAAATTCATTCAACTGCAAAGAACTTCGTGATTTTAATTGGACACTTAAAGGCTCCTAAATCAGAGCCTCACATGATATCCTTCTCATTTGCCCAAGGATGTGAGCAGATACCTTGGATTGTTTCAAGGCTTTGATGGAATGACACTGGTTCAGTTAAGCTCAGGATCTGAATCCAAGTGAATTACATTGCAAGGAATGCACTTGGAAAAGCTCTATTGCTGCACTCACAGAACAATCTCAGGGTTTAAAACATTCCCCTCCCCAACTTCAGACTGGAATAACCTCCCAGAGCGGAGCAGAGCTCCTCCCTGGCCACTGAACCCAGAGCCAGCGTCCTCAGTCACAATGTTTGATGGATAGGGCACCTCAGATTTTGCATGGAGAGCATATTATATAGAAGTATAAATATATATCACTCCAGTGGCAGACACCAGGAACAAAAGCAGTAAAATATTTCCTCAGGATAAAATACAGCTCCCAGGAGCCAGAAAGCCTGAAGCAAAAGGTTATTTTACCCAAGACATATGCTGTATGTTTGATTATTTTGAGGGGGATGCAGCGGTCTTGTACTAATGTGTGGTGTTCCCATTCCTGGGATTTCATCCCACTTACCCTTCATAGACCTTGGAAGCAAAACTTCCTTAATGACATCAACGGGCAGGAAGGGAAATGAAACAGGGAAGTCAAGACACCGGTGCAGAACAATCCCACGTTTAATGAAACACAGTGGAGAATGATGGATGTAGATAATTACCTGCAATTTGTATCAGAGACAATCTTTGAGTAAAAACACCACATAATGTTTAAAAAGGCCAAGGTGAGATTCCAGGAGGTGTAATTAATGGTAGGAAAGCTGTCGGTACCTCTGTGCAGTGGAAGAGGCCAGTGCTGGGCAGGGTTCAGGGTTACCTCTGTCCACATAAGATGGGATAACACTTCTAGGCCAGCCCAGCCTTCCTCAGGACAGCTGAGGAAAACCTCCTTCTGCTTCAAGATCTCAAACAGCAAGGAAGGAAAAGGACCACACAGGATGAAATCAAGAAGAAATTAAACAAAATTAAAAGAATATGGAAATGGAAACTTTTCAACAAGAAAGGTATGGAAGGTTTATATGATATAAGAAGCACAGTCAAAAGACAAAACACCAGAAAACTCAGCAGAGAAGAGTCACACTGTCCATAAAAAGTACGATAGGATTGGAACAAAATATACTGAGCTGGAAGGGACTTACCAGGATCATCCAGTCCAAGCCCTGCAGACACCCCAACAATCACCCTCTGTCCCTGAGTGTTATTCAAATGCTCCTGGAGGTCTGGCAGCCTTGAGGCCTTACCCACTGCCCTGGGGAGCCTGGCCAGTGCCCGACCATCCTCTGGGCGAAAAGCCTTTCCCTGAGGTCCAGCATAACCCTGACACAACTCCAGCCATTCCCTGGGTTCTGTCCGTGTTCACCACAGAGAATGGATCCTCTTCCCTACTATCTCAAACTTGTATTTGGAAGGACACTGAGAATCCCAGCCAAGTCCATTATCCACAGCCCCAGGTGGAGCCCCAGTGAACATGAACCAGAACTGATACCTATTACATTTCCAGTTAAACACTCAATTGAGCCATTGCTGCTTTCTCTTACTGTCTAAACACTCTGAATTCTGCCATTTGCACCTCTGCTCCCACTCCTTGCTGTGCACACTGCTTAGAGGACATGCTGAATTTGTTCAATATTTTGGAAGAAAGTTGGAGGAGCAGAGCTGAGTACTTAGGCCAGCCTGTGACTGGTGAGGCCAGCCTGGCTCTGTCCAGCTGGATACCCAGTCAGGGCTCTATGGCCTCTGGGGCAGGGCACAGGCACACAGTCCTGTGATCCCAGGCTTCGGGGGGCTGGGAGGGAACCATTCCCAGGCACAATTTAGTGCTTATTTCCATACACTCTCCGCGTGCTACAGTTATAACAGATCCCAAGGCATGGTATGGTGCATTTGACTCATCAAAGTGTGGAAGAAGCCAAATACTATAATAGCATTTTCCTCTCTGGGGAACTTTACAAAAAATATCAGTTAGGACAGAGGAGAAAATAAGAGCACAAATATTTCAACCTTGGAAGCGTCCTATTCATGTATTTCCAACTTCTCTTTCTATGGAATGACTTGCATACAAATCCAACAGAATTAGACTCAGCAGCTTCTGAACACACATACAGAGGTTTGGGTTTTTTTCCCCTCTTTTTGAACTAAAGTAATGAAAGGACTATATTTTGAGGGGTTTCTTTTTGTCTTTTTAAAAGAGATTTCCTCCCTGCAGTCTGGAGAGCTCCTGATAGAGTCACTGGGATCCTCAAATGCCGAAACTACAATTTAGTTACGGAGGGAAAACAAGGACTGGACTGCTGAGACAGGAAATCACCTACAGAAGGTGAAGGATGGAAGAATTTGATAAAACTCTTAAAGATATATGACTTAGGGTGTAATCCAGGTGAGGAGGCTTGTCCAGCATGAATTGTGTTCACATCTTCTCTTGTCTCACACACGAATGTTCCTCACGCCTGGGAATATGTGCACATGGCAAATGACACCCATCCCTCGGGGGAAGATGCTGAAGGGAGAGAAGGTTCTGATTTGAGAGGCTCAGATCCTGTTCCCAGCCAGATCACAATCAATAGACTTATTCCAGCTTCATTATTATTTATATGGTGCAGTGTGCAGGACTGAGAGGGATGAAGAACTCCTGTGCTATGCAGTAGCACAAGCACAGAAAATTCTTCTTTGTCCAGTTAATATCAACTTGCAGTGACTAACTCGGTGTTTACACCTACATAACAGAGAGAACGCTCTGTCTGCATCAGAGACCTAAACAGGATCATTCTGTTCTTCTTTGTCCAGCCCCAAATTCGAGCCAGGGGAAGGAAAATAACTTTAAAAAGCAGGACAAGGTTGCACAGCTCAGATGTTTCCTCAGCGTGTTCCATCCCCTGTCAATAGCCATGGGCAGCCGAGGGCAGCTCCGTGCCCCAGGCCCAGGAGCCCCGGTGTCCTACATGTGCTGTGGTGACTCCGAAGCACGACAAGCAAGGACATCTTCAGCTCTCAGGGAGAGCACTTTTTTTTGTTGAAAAATCATTCTTCACTGTTTGGAATGAAACCCATTATTACCAATTAACCTGCTGTGAACCCATATCACTGGCTGAATTGAGCATAATTATTCATCCATAGTAATAGCTAAAGTAAATTCTGGCAATCTCGGTAACATTGACTTCTCCTTTGGGAACATTTTCAAAGATGCCGTGTCCTTGGTTATGTTTTAAAAACCTTTTTCTGTGTTAAACTGCAACTGAAAGTGTATCATTATGACTCATTTCTTCTTGTTTTGCGATGTTGTTTTCTTTTTTCTTGCACAAACATCTATAACTCTATTATCAACTGAAAAATTACCTCCACGTGTTCAGAAACCTGATTTTGCTTAAACAAAGTTTTAGCATTGGTAGCCCATGTAGGGTGTCTAAAAATAAATTTTTAAATTAGTTGTTACTTTTCATAGCTTTTTAACCACACAGGCTGATGAACCACAGCCCTGTGAGCAAATGCAGGCATAAATCTTGGTTTGAATTTATTTCAGGTTGTCAAATGTAATTTACTAAGAGAACGTCTGCCAAAAAAGGATCCAGAGGCAAACCTAAGTTGTCATCTTAAATTAAGTGTGGTTCCTTTTTGTTAATCTTTCTACATAAAAGGTTGTAAAGTAGTGCATTAAAGATGCAGCAGTCCTCTTTCCTAATAAAGAGGCAGAGGTGGAAAAGAGAATAAAAACAGAATGTTTCTGTAGCTGAGGGAATGTGTGCTCGAACCCAGGCAGTAAATGTTCTCTTGCTGTCTGGGACCTGCGGGTTATCTGTGCAATGTGGGGAATGAACAGCCTGAGCACCGAGGAGGAGGAACAGCAAAATATCCGTGTGAGCTCCGCATCAGCTGCTTGCACAGGAGGATTCCTGGGAAGGGCACGTGAAGGTCCTGTGGTGGCCCAGCCGGGTGCTGGGAAGGGCACGTGAAGGTCCTGTGGAGCCCAGCTGGGTGCAGGGAAGGGCACGTGAAGGTCCTGTGGAGCCCAGCCGGGTGCTGGGAAGGGCACGGCCCCTCCTGCCTGCCCTGCACAGTGCAGCTCATTGCACTGGTGACAGCATGGGCTCTGGCTCCCTCTGAGGAACCCATTCACTTGCAGAGTCAAGAGACTCTGAATTATTAAAGCATGGCCAGACCTCTGAGCCTGTGCCCCCAATCACCTCCTCTCACCACAGGAAGGTTGGTCTTGCCCTCAGAGCCCAAACCAAGCAGTTCCTGGCTTTTTATCCCTGTGGGTTCCTATCTCTTCCACGATATTCATGTTCCAGTCATTCACCTGAACCACTGGCACCTCTTCTTATTTCCTCCAAACCCTTCCCCTGTGGAGTCACCATACCTGGAGGGAGTTAAAAACCAAGGGAATGTGGCGCTTGGGGACATGGGCCAGTGGTGCCCTTGGCAGTGGTGGAGGAATGGCTGGACTTGGTGGCCTCAGAGGGCTTTTCCAGCCCAATAGATTCTGGGATTCTATGAACTGAAAAAACTCAGGTCAGCCTGACAGCCCTGACAGCCCTACTGGCTCATCCATTCCTGTCCCCCATTGCAGTCAGATGATACAAACTTAATGGAAATAATTATAAACTAAACCAGGTGACTAAACACAATTTACTGCACTGTTCCTACAGTAAGGCCTTTGGTACAGATGAGGATTTGTGACTTTTGTCAGCCCAGGTAAATCTGTGTACAATAGGGCCAGGAAGATCCCTTATCAGCATCTATAATGTGACCTTCTCTGTGCCCAGTTCCTGGACTTGAAACTGGGCTGGGAATTCCCAGCGGCTGAGGACACTCTTAATGGGCCAATGAAAGGTAATTAAGAAAAAATGAGCCTTCTGGTATTTGACTTATATTTGCTATACTGAGCTCTATACCCAAACTTGGAAATGTCCAGTAGTCACAAACAGAGCTCAGCAATGCAGATTTGTTAAAGCTTCTACCTAAAAAAGCCCAACTTTGTAGCTGAAACTCCTGAAATGTGTTTTTTAGGCCCACAGGTCACTCTTTTGGCCTTTGATATGCCTGTCAGACTCCTCTGCTGATCAAGCATCTCATTTTCCCGAGCAGGAGCTGGTTTTGGAGACAGGTTCTTTCTATATCCCTTCTATGAACAGAATTTTCACCAACAGTATTATCAGTCACTGGGGAAAAATGAGTGTTCTACAAGGCTCTTGTGCCTGTAGTGGTCTAGAAGCTGGAGTTGAGCAAGACAGAGGCACCAGCACTCTGGGTTTAGTCAGATTTACCTGCACCTCTGCTGTCCCCTTGGCACTTTGCATAGATTAAAAGACAATATTCTACACAACCAATTAAGATCTTATCATATTAATTGAACTGTCATTAAAGCATTACCACAAGCCATCTAAGTAATCACTATATGATAATTCCTTATAAACCAGTTCAGTGACCCACCAGCTGGCTGAAGAAAAGGTGGCATTGGCACTTTGCCCTGAAAGGTCCAAATCTGGCAAAATAACTCCTAAAACAAGGGAACTTTTCCACAGAAATGAAGCCTCCCACTTATCTGTATATGAGGGAAAAACAGGTGGGTTTTCTTTATGGAAACATTTTTGAAGGTTTAAATAATATCTAGACACTATCAAGAGATAAAAAAGAAAATATAAAGCTGCCATGCTTCAAATATAGGTAATTACGCATCATCTGAGATCAAGAGGGAGACAGCTTTTGTAAGCCAAAGAAGCAGGCTCCTATTTAGGATGGGAAGAAAGAGTTTTCCTTTTCCCAGTAAAATAGTAGGACAGTGACATCAGCCACACAATCCACCCTCATTCTGATAGAATGTGAATTTCTCTTGGAAGAAGAGACTTAGGAGAGAATACCCTGGTAGACAGAGCACTGGAGCTGTTCACTCCCAGCTCATCACAGCTTTGCAGTTTGATCCCAGTGGTTTCAGGATCATTTTGTCCTGGACTGGCAGGTCCTGTGGATTCCTGTGCCAGGTTCCAAGGTGTGTTACAGGGGTAGCACAGGTCAGGAAGCAGCTTCCAAAGAGTTCTGCCCATCTCCAGCATCCCATGGTGATGAATCTTCAGCATCCCACTGTTTTTCCATTGAATTTAATGAAAAAACCAAACACTAAGGATGACTGGGAAAAGCCCAGCATGCAAAAAGGATGTTCCTTTAGAACTTATATAAGTACAGATACCTTGACTCTGTGGGATATTCTTCACTGGGTCATACCAGAACTCCACCAGGTGAAGTATTTCATTTAACATACTGATTAAAGTAATTAAATTTTGGCAACACCAAATAATACTTCAAAAAACACTGCATGGTGTCAACCATACCCCCACTGACGGCTTGAAGGTTTCTAAAAGCTGTTTACAGTTGTCTTGCAACATACTGAGTTCCTGGAAGCACCATGGAACTGAGACAATCTGAGTACTTAACACTTCCCAAGACTGTGAACCTGCAAATTTTCTGTCAAAATCCATTGCAGCAAATATGTCAGCAGCTTCCCTCAGCTCTACTTCAACCACATGCACCAAAAGCACAATCCTTTGATTTTTCCATGCTGAATCACCCATGTTACTAATTCTAATACACAATATTAATGTCCAACTAGAAGTGCTCAGGAACCTCCCCACCTGACTGGCACCATAACGAGTATCTGTGAATGTCATGGAGTGATAAAGAAAATGCCCACTGCATTTTCTCCATCCCAGCTCGTCTGTTGACATCTGGCTTTTATATTATTCATAGAATGGCCATTATCTGAATTTTCACTTATGCAGTACAAAATCATCAGCTCCAGTCAAAAGCTGTTTAATTTACAATCTCAAGGCCGAGCCATCGATTTTGGGTCAAGAATTCCTGCTGAATAAGCCCCTCTGTTACAAAATGACACACAGGAGACTTCACCAGTAACAGATGGGCAGCACCACGATCCATCAGGTCACAGCAATAATGCTCTACAGTGATGCAAATTCAAGTTTCTCTGGCATGACCCAGATCAGGGCCCTTAGAAAACCTGTTCCTTCCCACCCTTTCCTCACAAAACAGCTTCTCCTCCATCTCTCCTCCTGCTCTCCATTATTTCCTTTCCCTAGCCCTGGCTCTGTTGTGCTCCCTGCCTTGCAGCCTCTTTAACTCATTAACCTCTCAGAAAACCAGACCCATTTTTTGTTTTCCTGGCACACAGCAGTTTCTCAGTGCTCTGTCATCTGTCTCACCTGCCTGCACACAAAGGCTCCTGTCACCAATCCTGCACTGCCCAACACTCTAATGTGAAAGAAGTTCCATTAACATTCCCATTTAATAAACTTTAAAACCACATTTTTTGGCTTACCATGGCAAACCCAGCCAGACTGAGCAGAACACACTATCATTCAGCTCAGCAGTTCAGCCTGTCATATGCTGTGACAGAAGAACTCAGGAGGGTTTCACAAGCAGTGACAAAACCTTGAGACTAAAAAACCACACGATTCCACAAGGTTGATCAAGTTCTTCTTGAGGAAAAGGTAAAATTTTTTTTTTTTTCTGGGATAATTCCCTCTCAACCCACACCAGTGACAGGAGATAAACCTGATACAGAACCACAGAATCCCACAATGGTTTGGGTTGGAAGGGACCTTATAGCTCATCCCATCCCTTCTCCGGCAATGGCAGGGACACCTTCCACTGTACCAGGTGGCTCCAAGCCCCGTCCTTGGCCTTGGACACTTCCAGGGATGGGGCAGCCACAGCTTCTCCGGGCACCCTGTGCCACGGTCTGCCCACCCTCACAGGGAGGAGTTTATTCCCAATATCCCATCTCTCCCTGCCCTCTGGCAGTGGGAAGCCATTGCCCTTTTCTGTCACTACAGACTCTTGTAAACAGTGTCTCTACCGTATTGCTGAAATAAAAAGACCACCAGTACATTACGGGAACTGTAAGAAAATTTAAGCTGGGTAGACTCTAGATAATGGAATGCCTGAAAATCCCATAATATACATTAAATTAACAGCTAAACTCCAGCAAGGTTTGTATTCCATTTTGTGCAGGTTCCCCTTTTACATAATGCATGCTGTCAGCAGTCACTCTGTTTAATATGCATTGCCATTTCTCTTCTGTGTCACTTACTCAATATTTTTTCCCTTTCTCCCAGAGAAATGTGAAGTCCTAATCCTGCTCTGGGTCGTGCAGGATCCAAGTAAATGTGTCCTCTCCTGAAGAAACCCAGGCAGGCAGAACACCCCCAGAATGAGGAACACAGGAGACCAGGATAGGCTGGGAGTAGGAGGGAATGAGCCACAGCTAAAGCTGGTTGACACCATCCCTAAGTTAGGATGCATCCAGTACTCCCTACTTGCCTGAAATTCTGCCGGACGTGACCAGTCTCTCCAGCTCCCTGAGGTCTTAACATAACACCCATCTTTGGAGAGACAGGAGCTGACGCAGGAGATTTTCAGTTATTTGTAGCTACAAAAAACATTGTAAACCTTCCTGACTGCAAATCTGGGCTGTGATTCAATGAGATGCTTAAATATCCACCCAAGGACCAGCTCTTCAGTAGAACCCATCTTAAGTCAGGCATGAGCACAAGACCTGTGCTGAACCCAGCACAAGAGCACAAATTCTATGTCATTCCAGTGGCCATTCCACTGAAATGCTTTGCTTTCCCAGCTGATATTCTGCCTTACTGTTATTGAAGTTATGGTACCAGGGACTTTAGGAGGTTTCATTCCAAAAGCCAAGATGCCACCAAAAAGAACGTTGATGTTTCAGTCTGAGTAATTTTCCTTAAGTAGGAAGAGCTTTAACATAAAAAACACCATCCAACTCTTCTATCTGAACACAGCATATATTGCTAAACATTACTGCACCAGTGAGCTATTACTTGTGCAGATAATGCATTAAAGGTTTGCAGGCTTTGCCTCAGGACTGCAGGAAGCCCGAGATAGCTGCAGCCCAGAAAAACCCAGCTCATGAGTTTGATGCTTTCCTTGCTAAGAAAAGCCATCATGGAATTTTACCCTTCCCCTTCTTAATTTTTTCACTCCCATAAATCAAAAAAGTCTTGCATTAAAAAAATTGGCCAGCAATCAGTCAGAGCAGACTAATTGCTTTTGCTGTTTAAAAAGAACCTAATTTTAAATGGCTAAAGTGTTGTGGTGTAAAGTAGCTATTGTACATGTGCATTAATTAATTTCCTAAGGATTTTTATTACATCTTCATGACACAGTCTAATTATCTGATAATGCTTTTCCCCATGTCTATGAGGATGACATTGCTCCAGCATGTACTTCAATTGTACTCCAAGAGCCTGCAAAGTGGGAAAGCAAAGGGCTCCAGGTCTGTCTGCTCTGCTAAATAACACGTCAGGAAGCCCTACAGCAAAATCTTTTCATTCCCATGGGATACAAGAGATAATCTGTCAAACATCAGTGTCCAATTTATGCATTTTTCATACTCTCTTTCAAAGACACAGAGAAAAAGCGAGAGAAAGCATGTGCACAGTGCTTGATTAAACATTTCCCTTCTTCTTGAATGAAAAATGCAAACACTGGTCAGCATCAAGAATGCAAACAGTGCTGACTGGCAGCCCCTGCCCCTCATCTCCCACCTGTTTCTAACACTTCAAATGCCTTTTGGTGCTGGAGGGATGTTCTGGCAGCTTCTCAGACTCGGGTCTAGGGGCAGAACAGCACACAGAGCTCACCAACTTTCCTTCCCAAAATCCTGAATAATTTTCAGAAGCTGATGAACACATCTCAAAATGAATAGGAGAAATACAGAACCTAAAAACTTATCCTGCTCTCTGGAAACCATGAAATAGATATGCCCCACAATTTGCCACAGGAATCTGCCATTTCCCTCTGTGGTGCTGTTCCACAATGACCAGCATAAGGGTTGGAAATCACCACAGTGAGGACCCAAGGTAGGGAGAGGTTCCAGTGGGACTCTCATTCCTTACAATGCATTGGGAAGTCTGTTCACCAGAGTACAGGAGAGATGATCCCAATTTGGAACAAACAGGAGAGTGTATACATACATACCATCCCCAATCCAATTGTCATTAGAAGGAAAACCCAAAGTCTATCAATATCAAATGAGAAATACATAGAAGTCAGACTGAAAGGATGGAGTAGATAAAGGCCCAGGAGTCTGCTCTTCCAGTAAGTCACTGCAGCTGGTGGGTGAGAGTTTGGATCTCAATGACAGCAATGGGGCACTTGGGAAAAGTCATAATAAATATAGGCCTCAGGAAAAAAAAAAACAAACTTCTGTGTGTTGGTTTTAATTTTATTCTGTTTAGGGAAAACTCCAGTGAACGCAAATCTTGGCAGTGACTTCAACCATCTTCCAATTAATTTAGACTAACTAGAGCAGGTAACAGCAGTGGAAAGCTCCCCTGGTTTGGGGACTGTGCTCAGGATGCACCTGGGCAGGGATGGAATAATTGGAGTCCAGTCTCCCCTCAGACTGCCCTGAGCTTCCAGTGGAATCATCAACACCCTGGGAATACACCGGGACTCACTTCTGCAAACATGATCTACTTCTTCAGGCTGGAAACCAAGCTGCAAATGAACAGGGCCCTGCTGGCCCCAGCCTCGCAGAGACTCCTCCACTGCGCCTGTGTGGGGACTGATCAAACAGAACACAGCATATGGAGCAGAACCTGGGGGAGGGAGAGCTGGAGATACACATACCAATTTGTAAAGTCTGATCTGTGTTTGATGCATGCAAGCTACTGCCATTAATGTGAAATCAAGTAATGTCACAGCAAAAAGAGACCGCACACCAAAAGTGGCTCTCTGGGCCCATCCAGCCCCTCCTCTACTGCCGCAGCACAACCTCCTGCCAGCAGCTCCTGATGGGTTTAATCAGTTAAGCTTGTGCCAAAGACTGGCTGAGGTGAGCCTGGCATCATTATTAGGTGACAGATACACACAAGTGTTCAGACACACTTCAAGCTTAGTCCTTGAGCTCCCTGGCCCTAACCTGCAGCTTAAAGAAACCTGGAATCCAGCAGATAAGTCAAGAAATGGTACCCATGGTCCAGCAGGGCAAGGCCATTTCCCACATGCTGGAATTCTGTCCCTATCTTGTCCCAGCAACCAGCAGCAGTCACACACTGCAGGGATCGGGATGAAGGCAATGCACATGTGAGTGCTGACACTCAGGCCCACTGCTCTGGTTCCACAATACTAGTCAAACAACACTTGGAAAGTTCAGGTTCAAACCTTCCCAGCCCTGAGAACCTTCAGGGAAATTCCTGCTCCCTGGGGAGACAAAGCAGCTCAGGACGGGACCAGAGCAGGATGGGAAATAGAAAGGCAAAGGAACAAGAACAGTGCCTCACTTGCAGATATTCCCTCTGTGCTTCCTTGTATTCCATGTGCTTGGCATGGCCACGTGCCCTCTCTGGCAGGGGGAAGGCTGAGTGGAACTGGGTGAGCAATAAAACACAGCAGCACTTCCAGGGAAACTGCAATTTCCATCCTATTGATCTTCTCTGGACACCAGTGACACACTCAGTTTATTAGGAAAAGTAAATTCTAGAGCATGTTGCAGGAAAATACTCTAGTTAAGCCTAAGTGACTAAAATTTAATTACATTTATTACTGCACTCTGAGATACAACAAAGAAATACACATTCACAGCTAAATAAGCAAATAATTTGAAATACTTTCTAACTGTAACATACAGCCAAAAGTGTCTACGATAAAAAGGTGAAATTATTTAGTGGTTTGGAAGATTAAAATTTCATTGCAAATTATTATCAAAACTACAGCAACACAAAATGAAATTTTAGCTAAATTAGAGTTCCCTTAATTGCAAAACCTCCCGAGCACTTAACTCATGCAGCAGCTTCCAAAGCTGCACAACACTTTCCAGAAAAATTCTCCCAAAGAAACAAATAGAAAAATTGACACTTAAAAAAAATCGTTACATAGAAATAGATTTTTAATACTCTCTCCCTGTAACATGAAACTCCTGACAATAACTCCTGATATTAATTTGTTTCTGTTCATAATGCACTTTGTTGCTCAGATATTTTTGCTGACAATAAAGGTGCCAAGGACCTTCCATGGGAGCTGTGAATGAAGCCTTTGCCCTGGTTAATAAACAAGGCAACACTGGGGGCATCAGCAATATTGAACAGGAGGGCCTGGGCTCCTCTGAGTGGAAAAAAGTCACTAGGCCACAGGAGAAAATCATTCCCTGATCCATAAATGATTATCTGGTGGTGGGATTGTGTCGCCCTGCTCACCACTGTTTTGCAAAATCTGTGTTTTAAAATAATCCAGAAAAAAAGCCATTTTGCCCTTCAAAGTCTGAGCCATCCTCTCTGGGACCTTTGTTTCGTACCTTCAAAGTGCCAACACTGTTCTGATGCATCAGGGATGACAGCATTGGTCCCTCAGACCTGGAAAACTTCCTTCCCAAAACCCACACGGACCACCAGTAAGTGCTGACTCATGAACTTTCACAGTCAGACTTTGTTCCCACCCCGCTGTAAACACACTAGTTATTTGACATTCTAGTTTTCAATCATACATTTTTAATAATTTTTAGGAGAGTGTGTCTGTTCTGAAATCTGCTCAAAATAGTGCTTGGATTCTTCAGAGTCCTGAATATGAAGAGCATTTTTTCCACATTCTCTTTTCCCTCTGGCACAAACACACGTGCACACCAGTTCTGCCCTTACGCTGCCATCACAGAGCTCTTTAGACAACACTCGGAACTAGGTGCACAGGGGGGTGGGTGATGATTCCCAGGTAAACCCACACACCTCATTTCAGGAGCATCTTGAATCCTAATCCTCCATGTCCTTATCCCACGGAATATGGCAGAGTTTAGATAAGAATACATTAAAGATGATGTATGAGCTGAAGTCCAAATCTTTCAATAAGTATTGTTCAGATGAGATGAGGGAGCTCTTTAAATGGATTACTTTGGAGAAGAAAAGACTTAATGGTGTGTTATCATAAATCTATATTTCCATGGCAGAGACGTTGTAATTTAATTATTATGTTGTTTAGCTTCTGTAAGTTTAAGGTACAACATTGTTCTCCTTTCAAATCTACATGGACAGATGTCTTTTCTACCTCATGGAATATGCCATGCAAGTATTGTATAGGGAAAGGCAAAATCCTAAGCAGCAAACTGAAAGAAGTACATTTTACTGAGAAAAGGATCAAAACAGATGTCCAGGAGGTACTTGACATGACAAGTAACAAACACTTCAAGTGGTGTTTTTTTTGTAATAATACTGTTAGAACATCAAATCAGTTGGCAAAACAAAATCCTACTGATTAGAAAAATACACTTTTTAGCCATGTTTCATTATCCGCAACTGAAGACAGCATATACTTTAAGCCAACTGCAAGAATATTCAAATACCTAATATAGCCTGGTGTGCAAAGACTCCTCCCCGGGGTCTCCGCAGGAGGAATGACACCTTTTTGGAAGAAGGATTTCACACTGAAAAAAACAGGAGGCAGAAAAAGTTGTGGAGGCAGAAAAAGTTGCTGTTGTGACTCCCTCACCTGCCAATCACTTCCTAACTGATGGAATCAGGCAAATGGAACAGGTGAGTGTCTGTATCTGCTTGACTGCAAAACTAACTCACTAAAACACCAGGCAAGCCGTCCAACTTCGGGTAGAGTTAACACTAAGTTAACACCACAAAGCATTAATTCTCCCAGTCCTGCTCAATGCAGACGTGTCTGGGATCTGTAATTTGCACAAGTACATTTTCTGCATCTAGAAAGGGAGTCTCTGCAGGACCTGACATCAGTGGAGGACATCAGTGATCCGATGGCAGCTGCACTGACAACCTTGTTCTCAAGCCATTTATCCAAACTGAGCCGCAGCAAATGCCACGTTCCAGACCACAGTTGTGGAAAGCTGATAAGGACACAACCCACAGGGAACAGTGAGGCTCATTTTGGGCTGGCTGCTCTGGAGAGAGGGTAACAGGGGCGCCCGTGAGCACCGCTGAATCTCCAGGGGTATCACCCAGCACGTGCCCTCAGTTACACCCCACAGAAAGAGGACCAAGCTGTGGCCACCATTAACCCTGGGAACTGCTTTCTCTGCCCAGGGCAAACCTGGCACAAAAACAGAAAGCAAAAGGGACATCACCTTTTTCTGGGAAAAAGACAAATTTCAATTCCCCCTCAAATGCCACAATCGGGAATTAATCCTTCCTTATTTAATCTGTTCTCTCATCTGAGGTCTTTCTCAAGGCATCAGCACATGACTGGCCTGCACAGTGTGAGCACCACTGACAGCTTATGAGTGGAATTAGGTCTCTGATTGTGCCCTGCTCAACCATCCTGAGAGCAGCAAACACAGCCCTTTGCTCAGGAAATTTGGCATTCTCATCCTGTGGCCTTTACTGACCAGCAAAGTCAGCTGTCATATTTGAAACTTCAGTTATTCAAAATCCAGCAATACTTTAATCCTCTAAATAAATAAAAAAACATTAATTAGATGCCCAATGAAAAATCACTGAGTAGTAGACTTTCACATGGGATTTGAAAAAAAATTTCTTATCATAATGTCAGATTTCACTGTTTTCTTTTTATTGCTCCTTGGTTGATTTTCTTTCCCATGTCCTTCACAGTCCCTTTCATTCCTTTCAGGTAAAACTTTCCAGCAGGACAGATGGTACAGCTCTGGGCAGCAACTCAGTCAGCACAGGACCCACAGTTTAGCTCAGGGCAGTAGGAAATCTTTTTGTAGTTCTTTTTCTCCAGTCTTAGGAGAGGAAGAAAAAGTAAAGCCTAGTCTTTCACATGTTTTGACACTGCCTACTTGTGTCAGCAGAATTCACTGCTGAGAAACTTAGAACCTGTAAGTTTTTCTGAGTGAGTCTGGCCAGCTGCCATTAGGCAAACCAGCCTCCACAGCACCATCCCATGCTTCCAAAGCTTAGAGGGGAAAAACACCAAGTATGAGGGGTATCGTCCAAAAATTGTCCAAACCCCATTGAAATCAACGACAATTTGCCCATTGGTTCTCACTGGCTGGGGATCAGCCTTTAAGGCAGTTTTTATGCACTACTTGTCCATTAGGGCTGATCCCAGTAGGACACAGAGCACCTGTCTTTGTGCCTAAGACATTCCAGACAAAACTAAGGAACCTCTTCTCTCCAGCCAGTGCTAAACTGCAAATTTCACATTTCCTCCCTGTACAGCAAAAGGTCAAAGAACTGCAGAAGAAATAAGGTCCCGTGACTGATTTATTTTGCAGAACAAGATGCAGAGTAGCTGCAGTAAATCTGCATTTCAGGCACCGCAGGGATGTGCTCCAGGTGACCCTCCTGCAGCCACAGATCAGGGATCTGTTCCGTGGCATCTGTTGGGGCAGCTCACAAGCCTAAACCAAAGCACATCCACAACACAGATCTGCTCCAAGCCTTGAACTTGGAAATCCATCTTTCCATGCTCTGTTCCTACATACTGACGCTGAGGCGTTTTTATTGTACCCAAAAGTTTTTCCTTGGTCCTTTGATATTGTGTTACATGGCCATCCTACTCCAAAGATGCTCGTGGGAGTGTTACCAAAAGAGCTGAGTATCAAGAGCCACAGAAGACAGATTTTGCCTTCAGGAGAAGGAAGAAGCTCATGGCACTCCTCCCCCTGGCCCCTCGTTGCTGTCAGAGCCTCTGCTGGGTCTGGTGCATTTAGTACCAGGAAAGAACTGAACAAAGGTTGTCCCAGGATAATTCCCCACAGAAGGAACCCACAGAGAGAATCTTTTTACTGCTCAGAGAAACTATTTTAAGCTATTGGCATTTGATATCAATAAAACAAAAGCTCTTTGGGATTCATTGTTCTGCCTTGCTGAGTAATGAACACCAACATGATAATTACATCAAAATTGATTGGCTTAAAAATGTCCACTCTAATTAATTTATTATAAGACTTACAGGACCATTTCAGACAAGCTCTAGTGCACCAAGGATTAAATGCTATTCACTTGCAATGCTGGGGGGCTGGACACACCCATTTGCAAGGAATGGAAATTAAAATCAGAATCAGACATTAAAAATCAGAAAATCACAGAAATCATTACAAAACGGCTTAGGTTGGAAGGGACCTCAAAGATCATCTACTTCCAACCCAACAAATAGGTTTAAGTTCTTTATTTCCCAGGCCTTACTTTCTTTGCTCTTAGTACTATGTGAATGTTTTTTTCTATTTAACTTTCTCCTTTGTTATCTTCTTTAAGTAAGGAAATGGAAAAGATGAAAGATCACTGAAATCTCAGCTCATAACCTTCTGGTTTTTTTCCGCCTGATGGGAAAAGCTGGCTAGGGATTTTCCTGCTGATCCAGGCTGTGGCAAGGACAGCTCTTCCACAAGGTGGGAGTTTGGACACGTGCAGGAGCTACAGGAAGATTTTCCAACCCAGCAAATAATTGAAGCATGTTGATTTCTTAATTTCCAGATACTCTGCCAACTAATTTAGGCCACAGGACTAAGTTATAATTTCTGCCCTGGTATTTATGTGCTCCAGCTGTGACCTGATCACTTTGAGCTGGGCTCCTCCAAAACAAATCCTTAATTCTGGATCTGAGCCACCAGCCCACCCAGCCCAACTGCTGACATGGTAGGGGCTCATTTACAGAGGATAAATATACCCTTCTACTCCAATATAGCGGCTGAAAGATATCAGGCAACTGGAGATATATAGGAACCCCCCCCAAAACATTAACTAGAATCCTCAGAATATTTGATGATTTGTCAGCTTCTTAAATTAAAATTGGTAACCGCGACTCAGTTTGGAAAGTAATACAACCCACTGTGAGGGCAAGCATTTTCTTTTTAGTGGAAGTCAGTTTACATTTCATCAGCTGAACACAAGCTTTATTTCTGTTTTGTTTAGGAGCAGGAAAGCGTGATGCCACAAAGACCAAAAGCCCTCTGTTGGTATATAAAAAACTGCTGTGCTCTGAGCAAGAGCTTGGCCTGCCCAGAGTCCATTAATAGTGCGCTGTACCACAAAGACAGCCGTGGATTCCTGTTTGTTTCTGTCCTCCAATTCCCCCCCTCCAAAGGCTAAATTGTGCTGCTTCGAGTAAAGATTAAATAGCAAAGCAATTCAACTTCTGGCACTACACTTTCAAATACGAAAGAGGTTATGTCATGCAAGAAGAAAAGGGTTTTCTTTGGAATTGGGCATTCTTCTTCTTTCCTGACACAGTGAAAGGGAAGGGCTCCCTTTTAAAGCTCTCTGACATTATCAAACTTCAGGGTGAGAGCCCCAGCACAACACCGAGACAGGAAATGATAATGAAAAATCAGTATTAATTGCTCACATAACCGGTGTCTGTTCCATCCCTGTACACAAATGACTGCCCAGATCTGCCTCACTGCTCCCAGGTATTGGAGGGGGGAAAAAGTCACTTTCATCCCCTGGTTGTTTACAGAGTTACTCAGTGAATAGTAAGAGAAATCTGAGGCACAGCAAGTCAGCAAATAAATCACAATTATCAGGTTTTTTATTTCAGTCACACTGTGGTAAATTCAAATAAGTCTAATGAAGTCAACTGTGCTGCTCCAGTCTGACCCCCTCCATGACACAGACCGGGACAATCACAGTGTTCATTTAACAAGCAGAAGAGATACACTGATGTATTTTTGCAGATATAGAGAGATATAGCGTACATTATTAATAGCTTCTATTCGGTATTTAATCAGTGTTGTGATCAAACTAACCAAACTGCACACAGGGCAACAAACTGACCTGACTACTGAGGCTGCACAGTTAAACTCCTTTGACAGCCTGTCCGCAATCCTAATGGCCGGTCTGGCAATTAATGTTCCCTCATTCATCACTACTAATTAACTTCATTGATTTTTAACACTGGGATTTCCACATTAAAGCATGCTGCAAGAAGCACCACATTTGTTATGATATAATATTCAGAGGAAATGAAATAAAAGAAGTGCTGTGTCAGGAGACAAAAGCCCCATTTAGGCCAGGATGTTAACTTACACCAAAAACTACACATTGATCTTCGCTTGCTTTTATTTTAACCATCTGCTCTCTTGAAAAGGAAACAGGCACTATTTGTTACATGGACATGAGTATGAGCAAAAAGAAAAAGACCAAGTTGAATGAATAGGGTGCAAAGGGGGTGCAAAGTTGCTTTGCAGACCCACTGCTCCTGCATAAACTCCATTGCTTCAATACACAGCCTAAAATCCCCACAGCTTCTGTGCTGGAAGGAAGGTAGAGAATGTTTTTAAGAAAGGATTTTAAAGATGTTAAGACTTTGCATTGGTCAAACCTATAGGAATGGAGGGGGAGATAAAGGTTTTATACAGTTTCTCTAAGAGATATCTGAACTTACATCATATGAGAAGATAATACAAGAATTACCATACCAATCAGGCATGAAGACTGAGGCTCCGAAGATCAGAAGAGCCACTCAAGAAAGAGCAAACTATCACAAGGAATTAAAGTTACACTGTGTTGTGGAACTGGCTCGTGCAGGTAGATCAATAGAGCATTGACAATGCATTTCTATGCCAGGAACATTCACAAAGCACGTGCTTTCATTGAGCTGGAAGTTCTCAATAAAACATAAGCCATCACAGAGCAAAGAACTGAAGGAAAAAAAAGCCATCCTGCTTATTTCCTAAACGGTGTTTTAATAACTTAACCTAATGACCTGGACTGATCCGAGGGGATCTGAGTGGTCCTGCTTGCGACTTGACACTGACTCTCTGTATAAACTTGAGCAAATCCTATTCCCTGCAAGTCTCAGGCTTTTCTCCACTTATAAATTTGAAAATGGCTCTTGAAGACTTTTTTTTTTTATGAGAAGAGAGTTCAGTATTTCGGGGTGCAAATGAGGACATTTCACAGCATAATAAATCACCAATAAATGCAAAAAGAAATTGGGTGAGAGAAAAGTTTTGTGCCTGGCAAACTTCTAGATTCTTTTCCACAGGCCAGGCACAGATGGTTTGAAGGTGACACAATAAAGCACATAAAAGAAGAACATCCTTTCTCCTGAACCTCAGCTGGAAACGCGAGCTGAAAAAGTAACAAATTCATGGTGCACAGGAGTCAGTGAAGCTCTTCCAAGTCTCCCATGAAGGCTCTGCTTAGCTTTCTAAACAGGGAACACGCAAAGGGCATGTACTGCATACAGAGCAAGCCAGGGATGGTGCAGCAGCCAGAAAAGTCCAGTAAGAATTATAGGAAAGCAAACATAGAAAGATTTTCAAGATCAGAAGTTGTTCATCTGTGAAGTAAATGCCCAGTATTGTCCTTCAACTTCCTGCCTCATGCCTTGGGATGACACAACCAACAAGGCTCCCGTTGTCGTTTGGGTTCTGCTTGATGGTACATTAATGCACCAGATAGAGCTGAATCATCTGCTCTTGTCTGCAAGCGGTGCTGAGGATTTACAGCTCCAGAGGGCAGCCACAAGTGAGGGGTGTGGGCAATGCCCAAAACAGAAAGGCAAGGGCAGCCACAAACAGCAGTCCTGAAGAGAAGGGGACAGTAATATTTTAAAGAGAATTAATTCTGGGGAAGATATTAATAAATATATCACAGAGTTTCCATTATCTTCTGATCATTAAAACTGCTATAAGGCTTAGAGAGGCTTTGGTGTGGTATCACTTAGTCCAGCATTTGGTGCATAATTTCAGTATTAATTTCTTCAGAGTCTCACACTGCCCCTTTCCCAGCAGAGGTTCCAGAGGGGAGTTCCCACCTCCAGGCTGAGCTCCCAAGTCCCTCTCTGTGTCCAAGGCACAAAGCAGGGAATGTCCTGGAATAAGAGAAATGTGAATCATAAATTAATGTCCTTTCAACATAAAGAGATGGAGAGATTTTGCAGGAAGCCGCTTTTTAACATATTGTGCTCAGACAAGCCAAGGGTAGATCAGATCCTGAGCACATGTTTTTTTGGAAAGGATGTGTGAAACAAAGGATAAACAAACTTCAAGCAGACTGAAGATGCAATTGCCATCATTCAGTTAAGATCAAGATACTGTGATTTTAAAGTTACATCTTCTGCAAATCTTTTCTGTGGCCTTGGGATTTCTTGATGCATTTTGGATGGCTCAGCTTGCCAAAATCTGTCTAAAGGCAGATTCTATGTCCATTAGAGTACAGTTCAGGAGTTCACTAACCTCCACTTTTCCCTTTGAAATCTACGGGTCTATTAAAAATAAACACATATTTAAGTGCTTTCCCGTAGACTTACAAATTGCAAAGTATTGCCAAAAATCCAGCCTAAGAGAGTCCCCTTGTCAGAGTTCACACTCCCTGACTCAGACTGGAGCGTCCTCAGAACCTGTATAGACTGACCTGGGAGTGTCTGAGTATTCCCCATTTTGGAATAGGGAATAATATATAAATTATAAATAATACAAAGTATTCCCCATTTTAGAATGGGGAATAAGATGGAGTACATCTGCTGAAGAAGACAAAACAAACAAATCACCAGTTTACTTTGCTCTCTGCTTTTCCTCAGTGACACCTCTTCCCCTGAGCTGCGGCCTCAGGGCAAGTTTTGCCCCAAGGTAAATGAAGATCCCCTAAATTCCTTCTATCCTTGTTCCAAGATAAGAAAACCTCCTGGGACATCCTACCTGAAGATTCACCCCAGCCTCTGAGATTGGATCCAGCCTGCCCTTACACAGCCATGCGGCTTTGGCTGTTCCTTTGTTCTCAAAGGCATTTCCAGGTGGTTTCCCCAGTAAAGTGGGACATGGTGCCTCTGACAGACTGGAACCCAGCAGAGGGTGGGATGAGTGAGGCCTGCTGGCTACAGAGACAAAACAGGAGCTTTGCCAATCCTACAGAACGTGGTACTTTTGCCCCAGGAAAAAAAGATGCTTCCAAACAACACAGTGCAATCTTTGTTGTGCACTGAACTGGATCGAGATCTGATATTGAATGACATTCCATCAAGAGCAGCAGCAGCAAGAACTGACTCACCCAGGCAGTGCCTACCAAGCCTTCTCTGGAATTCCCACTTTGTGGTGATTCTCAGGGGAGGAAGAGAAGGAGGAGGAGGAGGGGGCAGCCTCCTCCAGCTCACAACAGCGCAAGGCCATCAGCTCAACATAAAGCCTTTCAGAGTTATGCTGTGCCTGTCCAGCCCTGGGGTCACATTCGCACATTGGTGTCTGAGGGCTCTGCAAAACCCTCCTGGCTGTGGGGCCAAAGGCACTGAGAGAAAACTCTCAGATATGAACATAATGCCAGCAGCAGCTTCAAAGAGGGAGCTTTTGGTAACCAAATAAACATTTCCAAGATTGCAGCACAGCTTTGAGATATAAATTTCAGAAATACTCCTACTGTGATCTGAAGTCATTTAACAGAGTTGTCACGGGCACATTTACCTTTGTAACAACAGTTTGTTGCTTGAGAAAAGCACTTTGCAAAGGTCATCAATTCCTGACACAGAAGTTTAAAAGTCTTCCAAACCAAGAATATTCCTACTGAATCCCAGCACTAACCATTTCCATTACTGGGTTTGCACCTATTTCACAAGGCTCACAATCTGCCTGTAGTTGGTATGAATATTCCAGTATAACTTTGTGTATGTAGGACATGTTTTGATTTCCAAATGCTGGAAACAGACGTTAAAAAAATAAATTAAGAAAACACTTTGCCCAAACCTTGTCTCCTTCAATCTGTTCACAGAGTTTTTTATCAACTTCTCATCAGAAGGAGTAACTACACCTACATCTTTATCATCCAAACTTGCAACTGATATCAATTTGATATCTTACTGCAACTTGCCGGCACACAATAACAGCAAACCACATCTGCTCAGCAATTGGTTTGTAACTCTTTGGAAGTTAAATTAATCCTCACACCTGGAATTGGTGCTGTTATCAACATTTCCTGTAGCAGGATTTGGTCTTACTGAGGCAAACTGCCACAAAGCATAATTTTATAAAGTAAAAAACAGTCTCTTCATATTATTATTGTTAAAAGTTTCACTGCAAAAGCATGAGAAATTTAACATACACATCACTCACGACAGAATTGAATGGGTTAACTCTGAAAAATACACCAAATAATCGCCATATGACCAAAAGGAATCATTTTCCTTATCAGGAGTGGAACTCAAATATTTACACGTGTTCACTTCCAGTGGGGAACAGTATTCAATGTTTGGGGTAAATAACAGATACTGCAGCAAATGAAGACAATGCCCATCAATAAATACACACTTGTTTTGTGCTTCATTACTAAATTCAGCTTATGTTGGTGCCACATTAACACAGGACCAGGAAAATGGTGAGAGAAGTGTGTGAAACCAGGTAATTCCTGACGCATTGAAACCCGTTCTGATTCTTAGGTCAGAAGAGTTTCACAACCAGTATTTTGGCCCAGCCCTGATATATTCAACTGGTAGAAGCTCAGAGCAAACAAGCATGTGATTTACAACCAAAATATAAAATAAGGTGTCAATTTATGTGCATGAACTGATTTGTGTCTGTGAGTGATGTTAATCATTTTCTTTTACATAAGCAACATTATTATTTACATTTAATTAACAGCTGCAATTTCAGTAGCGCTGTTGCTTAAGAACATTAAAACATATTCTTTTAACTTCCATTCATGAAATTAAAAACCATTAAATAAACCTTAAAGTCATTAAAACCAGCAGGTAAGATTCCTGTGACACTTTATACCATCAGTTCACACAATACAGTGAGAATTACAAGGTTTGTAGCCATATCCAAAGAGGTGACAAAATGAAGAAGCATCTCTTTAGAATATTAAAAGTGGAAATTCCAGTAAAAATGAGCATGAGCTGACCCTGTACAGCCTGCAAGGAATTCAATTCCACTCCCTGAGCACTTCATGGAAGCAACATTCCTGGTGTAAAAACACTCCTGGTACAGTCCAGCTTGTGGGGAACACCAGGAGGATTTTGGTCAGTACATAAGAACAGAGCTTTGACAGGAATGGGTTGCTGCAATTATCCCCTCTGGTGACTCCTTTCATTGTATGAGCAGAACCAGCTTCAGTAATTAATTTCCAGCGTTCTCTGTGACTATGATTAGCTTTCCTGTCAGATTCTTCAATAATTTTTTCTAACAATGCCCAAGAAATGTTCTCCTCAGCTCCGTGGCCTGATCCGCACCCAGGACACACATGAGGGCTTGGCATAGATTACACACCCTATTCTCACCATTAGTAAGCAATGTGAAGCAGAAAATCTATGAATAAATACAAATACTCTACATCAGGCAGTCCAATCACCTCGGAAAGCAATGTTATTATAGTTTTCTACATTATTATGCCCTCCATAAATATTCCCATACTAATTAATCATATATATGTTCTGTGTTCTTTTCACTTCTTTTTTCCATCTCCAATTTTGTTGTCTTTCTTTTTACATCTTTAGAAAATGGTTTGGTACTTAAGAAGTTGATGTTGAGGTCTCACATGGTAACTATAACTTTATTTAGATGGGTACTTTGAGGTACTGGTGTAGTTTGAGAGGGTTTATTCTCTTATGTGCTTAGAACAAGACATATGAATTGACATTAATTCTACACCTAAATACTGACCCAAAAATCTGCAGGAAGCTGCTGATGTTCCAGTTTCTGCCACGTGTTCTGTGCCACCTCTATCTGAATATATACTTACTATCAACAGTTTTGCTAGCTGTATGGAAAAGAATGGCCTTTCTTGAACCAAATGAAAGAAATACCTATGGAACAAAAACTCCAGAAAATAAAATATCTTGAATAATCTCATTGTTTATATCTACACACACAGAGAGAGCTCATTTTATATATGTGTGTATCTAACTCCTATTTTCACCCTAAACTCCCCTGCTCACCGACCTGAGAACAGTCCTCCTAATTACACAAAGAACTGTACAAGAGTGCAATTTTCCTCAAGATTTCTCTCACATAATGGAAGTTTTCAATTTGAAATAGTTCTTAATGATGACCAGAAAAGTATCATTCAAAGTATTCCAAGGTTTCAGCAGATGGCTCAAAGATAATTCACTGTAAATTATCCCTACAAAGTATATTCTTATTTTCAACAGCAACTATAAAAGATGTAAATTTCATGTGCTCATCTTGTCAGTCAGTTCTACATTTATATCCAAATAACCAGCTGTTAGTTAAAAACATGAGGTCAATGCAGCCAGCCAGCACACCCCTTGACTAATGTATTTTAAATGAGTGGAAAACACGCTTTTCTGTGTTCTAACAATGGACAGAAATGTGTACAACTGCTCCAGGGATGTAGTTTTTAATATTCCAGCTGATGTTTTGAGAGCACCAAGTGGTGTGTTTTCTTCTTGATGTACTGATGTATTAAAAGGAATTCTGCATGTAAAGCTGGCCACAGGAAGATGAGACCTCACGTCTTCTACTGGGCTGAGTTTGATTATTGAGATAAAGTTTGTAACAAAATGAAAGCAGTGTCAGGGGAAAAAACCTGTAACTCCAAAGAAGAGGAAAATCTCCAGTAATGCCATGTTTCCACCTGAAATCTCACACCTACGACAGTTTGAATGGCCAATAAACTCAGTCTTAACTAGGTTATAACTGCAGCCAATGGATTAATGCCATTAATGCCGTGGTTTCCTTCACCCAGGATTGACTTCCAGGCACTTCCATCTGGTGGGAGAACACGGCGTGGGGGTTCGATTTCACCTCACCAAGGCCAGGTTGGACGGGGCTTGGAGCAACCTGGGCAGGGGATGGAACCAGATGGGTTTGGAGGCCCCTTCCTTATTTTAGCCCTAAATGCTCATTTCCTCTGCATCCCTGAAGAAGTCAGGGAGGCAGCAAAATCATTAGAGTAGACCAGGACAAAATCTAACCTGACAACCAGCATTGTAAAACCTGGGAGGGCTCAGGGGATGGGACACAAGGGGCCTCAGCAAGAAGGAGTGTCTGGAGACACAAACACCATAGGGATACGTATGACTTCTTTTGATAAACTTCCATTAATTGATTGGGAATTCATATTAAAAGGAGACTAAAATACAAGCTAAAATTTAGAAACACTTAAAGTGCTTTATAAGTTCTGTAAGGCAGTGGATTAAGAGAGGTAATCACAGAGTTTCAGATAAAATGAGCGTATTTTCTGAGAATCACAGTACATTCTTTTACAAATGTGCCCAAAACACAGCCCTTGTATGAGGCACAAAATTTCCTGCAGGTACAGGATGTTCAGGGAAGGATATTTCTGGCTATTTCTAAGTTAGAAGTTATTCAGTTGAAGGAAAAAAGAAGATTTTTTGCATTTAATTTGAAGCTGACTGGAAAATGTTATTGAGTTATCTCCTAACCAGATTGAAAATACAGCAGCAAAATCAAATCACAGGATGAGTTTCATGCTCTCTTACAGAAGTGGTTTAAATTTCCTAAAGTTAATGGTGTCTCTGTTGAATTACATCAGCTTTTTAGCTCTAAAAGAACATACTAGTATAAACTAAAACATTATCAACTTCTTATCAGCAATCTGCTTGTCAGTGGCTGCAGGGCCAGAGAGGAAGGCTCTTGTTTTAGGCACAGCCCAGTGAACCAAGCAGACCCCCATACGTCCAAGAAGTCCCAGCTCGAAGTACTAAAAGGCCTGAAATCCTCCCAGAGTCCTTGAGAGTTCTGGGTGTAGTAAAAAAGTCACCAGAAATAATTGCTTTTAACTCCAGATGTTCTGAAAGCTGTGAATAGTCATCTTGAACACAGAGCCCAGGCACCTAAGTCATACACATCCTATTTTCTGGCCTGTTGCTCTGTTGATGCTCAGCTAAAACATCCCTGTAATGAAGCTTTGGATCTGCCTGTTGACACACGGATTGGGAGCAGCAAACAGCCCTGCCCAGCAGCTGGGTTGGGATGGAATCCCAAGTGCCACTTCTCAACAGTCCCAACTCAGGTCTCAAACGCTCTCTTCTGACTCGGGCAGTGCCAAAAATCGCAGAGTCTCGAGGGCTGCGAATCACAAAATCTCTACAGTTAGAATTCCACTTTCTGGAGTTCCAGCCAGACGATGAGCAAAGTCTTTACAGCTCTGCTTTCCATTATTGGCAAGCCCAGGTTTTCCCTGGTATTTATCCCTGTGCAAACTGCCTTCACAGGATTCCACGATGAATCAAGAGAACTGCCGTGGGGATGTAACAGGGATGGATGTGTGTACCCCAATCCTGGCTCTGAACTAGCCTTGCCAAAAATAGAAAGCCCCTGGCAATGCAATTCTTCAAAAAGTAAACTTGGAAGGAATAAAAAATGGTAATTAATCGCCAGATATAAATGGCTCTGGACTGAGCAAGAGACAATTTGATTACCTAACAAATAAAACCACCTCCTGAGGTGATAACCTGGGTCATAAAGTTGGGTAGAAAAATATTGAAGCCCAAAGTCCTTGCAGTTCCTCCTGGGGCTGTGCAGGGCTTGGGCCATGGCCTGAGCTGAGTTATCCATGCAAAAAGACAAAAACCAGCTAAAAATCCCAACTTTCCCTCCCTTTGCTGCCAGCAAACATTGGAACTAACTGCCTCGTGCTTCACAGAGAGGAGGCAGAGTTGCTCCTTCCCTTTGCTTGTACTTCCCACTGAAAGGGCTGTAGGAGTGAGCGGACAAAGAGGAGAAACCCCAATCCCTACCCACCAAGGAACTGATTGTTGCTGCAGGTATTTGGAGAGCAGAGGAAGAAAAGAGGCAGGGGGGGCTGGGATCTGTGCAAATCAGATGGAACCTGGAAAAGTTCTGCTGTCTGCCTGCACAGGCTTGGTGGTACAAAGCTATCTAAACATTGTCACTTCATTTATGTACAGTTTGGCCTCCCTCCCCAGCTTCCCTGGCTCTCCCTGATCCCTAGTCTCCCAGCCCCTGTGATGCTCCAGCATGGCCACAGGAATGCCATGCCCCACCACATGTGCCAAGTCCCTGCTGACCCCACCCAAACAATTCCCCCACACTGAGGGTGTCCCACAGGTACATGCTCCCTCCTGTGTACCAGTTCTCTGGCACTGCCAGAGCATTCCCAGGCAAACACGTGCTGAACCAGAACACCTGGAACTCCCAGCCTCCTTCCCTGCTCATCTCATCCATCCAATCCCAGCAAAACCGCTGAGTCTCAAACTTTCACAGAACGGAATTTGGCTCCATCGTTTTCTTTCTGTTGAACATGTTTTGTTTGATCATAACAAATCAGCCCAGGGTGATGGGAAGGAGCTGATCTCAATCAGCAGAGCACTAAAGATCCATGTGACATCTGCATACATTGCTGGGCCCTGCCTGCTCTGCATGCACAATTTAATTACATGAGTAATAAATGTGGCAAATTTATCAAAGGGAAAACATTTGACTGCAGTGAATTTACAGCCTTGACTTGGATTGTTCACAGATGCCTTATTATAGCTAACATGGCTTACCTATTTATCCTAAAAAATTCATAATTATCTTCTTTCATTTACATTGATTTGTCCAATTTTCCAGGAGGGAAATACAATTAACCACAAATAAAATAAAAAAACCTTAATGTTGACTGATGAGATGCTGTTTTAAGATACTCAGTTCAATTAGGCTAAAAGCATTCTCTCTTTGTTGCAACAGCACTTTCCAAATAAAACCTGAATTGCAATAGTAATAAAGTGAAAACTCCACCAGAAGTTTGAGAAAGGATTGTCCATAATTTCCTCAATTAAGCAGTGATTATTATACATAGCTAACACAAGTTATTTATTGGAATAATTGGCAGAATAATGAAAAAAGTAATGAATTCTTAATAAATAAGTTTTCTCTAAAGCTCTCTCTTTTTTAAACAGAATTGAAAAACTTGAGTCTCAGATGCTGAAGCGGCTGTATGGGAGTATGTTTGCAAACCTGTGCTTAGGTTCCTAAAATGTTAATCCAAAATGCACTAACTGCACAATTCCTTTGAATTGAGTTGGAATTAGGCCCAATAAACTTCTCTACTTTCAAAAATCATAAGACATAATAGAATTGACTTGCACCGAAGTTTATTACACAGCCACTGGACACAAATGCACTCAGTATAATCAAGTTGCTACTTCTCATATTTTAATTATAGGAAAAGCATTGTAAAAGTCAGACTTCCATTAAAAACAGGCAGTTTAACAAGACCTAATAATAAAATTTTTATCAATAGGAATATTCGGAATTAACTTTCTGTGTACAAATTAGATTTTAAATAGCAGGTTCATTTCTCTGGTGATCTAATTTAGGTTTTGCTATCAAACAATGTCTCAAACACTTAAAAAACCTCCTATGGTAGATCTTCATCCCGAACATTTTCTGGCTGGTCTCTAATAACTATTCCTAATTGTACTTGTTAAAAAGGGGATTTATGAATCTCAATTAGATGGGTTTTACTTATCCTACAGCAATTTTCAGTCCCAACCAAGACTATTTCCAAATAGAAAAAAGTTTTATGGGGGTGATAGAATAATTATGAAAATAAAAAACAAAATGCCTTTTATACCATTTAATTCTCAGTAATTCTATTTCAATAATCCAAACCAGAAAATACAGCAGGTAATAACCATTTTTTGGAATTTTGTTCATTCCACGAGTTACAAGGTATTTTTATTACCAGGATATTCACCCTGCTTTGTGCCTTGCTGTGAACATAAAGATTTACATCATTCTCAGGGAATCTATTTTAATTTTCTTCACAAACTTAATACCCTGACTCAGCAAAGTATGGAGGCAGAAGCTTATTCTGAGCACACACTGAGGCCCCAGTCTGTGGCAATGTTCCTGAAATTCATGCAGGGCAGCTCGAGCAAAGTTAAATCCGTGCTTATCTTTCAGGGGCTCAATCATCAGCACCCAGGTAGCCCTTTAATTAACAGTTTTGCTGACCAACATTCAGTGCTGTGGAAGGAAAGCTCCGAGATATCCTTACCAAGCCAAGCGTCCCTGCCAGCACTGACCCCTGCTGTAACCCCAGTCTCCCCTGCTCTCAGTACAAACACACCCCACAGCACATTTTCTGCCCCCTGACCCCAAATGGATTCCTAAAGAGACCTTTTTCATCACCTCACTGGGGGACTTCACAGAATCAGATCATGGAATCCTGGAATGGTTTGGGTTGGAAAGGACCTTAAAGCCCATCCGGCCTCACGCCCTGCCATGGGCAGGGACACCTCCCACCAGCCCAGGTGCCTCCAAGCCCTGTCCAGCCTGGCCTTGGACACTTCCAGGGATCCAGGGGCAGCCACAGCTTCTCTGGGCACCCTGTGCCAGGGCCTGCCCACCCTCCCAGGGAAGGATTCCTTCCCAATATCCCATCTAACCCTGCCCTCTGGCAGTGGGAAGCCATTCCCCTTGTCCTGTCCCTCCAGGCCCTTGTAAAAAGTCCCCTCTCCATCTGTCCTCTCAGCTCCTTCAGGTACTGCGAGGCCACAATTAGGTCTCCCTGGAGCCTTCCCCTCTCCAGGTGAACAATCCCAATTCTCTCAGCCTTTCCAGAGGGCTTTGCAGTTAGGACTCGGCCACTGAGCAGTCTCAGCCACGTCTTTGTGTGAGTGTTATCCACCATCCCGGGGCACTCCAGCAAAATTAGTACATGTGCCTGCTGTGCCACCTTTATGGAAAAGCACAGCCTGATAGGAGAAAAAAAATTTAAGTGACATAAAATCTTTTAGACAAAAACATATCCCATCTATGGGAACAAATTTCTGCTACAAACGCATTTTTTTATTACAGTCTCCTGCAACTTTCCCAGATGGCCAGGTAGTGGCTCTTCCTTGGGGGTCACCATATGTTCTACAATTAGTGACTCACGGCTCTGATTCACATTCAGCTCTCTGACAAATGCCCACAAAACCAGAGCTGGAGACCAAGACCCCTATGCATAAAGGAGGGAATAGGAGGCTCTTCCACAGCAAACTCTGAAAATCAAAGTCATTATCCCTCATGTAATAGCCATGAACATCCTCCTTGGACAGCACTTCCAGCCAAGACAATGGACCCAGCTGCCCTAGTTTCCATCCCTTGGAGGCTGAATATAGACCCAAAAAAATGCTATTTTTACAACACTACATTACAACTTTGTTGTTGCAGCCAAACACTTTGGCTTGAAAATCTGACTTCAGCTCTGTGTGAAGTGATGCACACTAAATTCTCCTGCAAACAGCAGTGCCGGAGCACGTGCAGAGCTGTGCTCTGGGCACCAACAGTTAACATGGGCCTGCTGGCCACTCTGCGCTCGCCTTGAGGGCTGCTGCGAACAAATCCCATCTCTCCCCAGAAGTTTTATGATTGAAAGCAGCAACTTGAAAACAGCAATATTTTTATGGGCTCCTGTGAAGAGGATTCTCCAGTGCTCAGTAGGGTGAATCCAACCTCCTCAAAAACACTGATCCCATTATTCAGTTTTGGTAATTAAAATGTTTTCTAAATGATTGTTCCCCAGCAGGAGGAAATTGATTAATTTTAATGCATTATTGTATTTTAGCATGGAACAACTTTTTCTTTCGTTTTTTCCCCTGCTCTTGTTCCTACCATTTGCAGATGAATTATTTAGATGCGAAGATTTGTCTCCTGTGTTTGACATGAAGCTTTAGGGAGTAAAGTGGAGAAACCCAAGGAGTGCCTCAGCATTAGCAAGTTCAATTCTTTCTATTCGTATATTGATCAGCACAACATATATCAGGAGGAAGTGGCTTGGCTAAGGGAACATAGACATAAACGTGACTTTAACAGAATTTGCATATTTAGAAATGCATTTAGGAGTTCCATTATATGCTGCTTTTTAAAACAAGTTGTTTTGTTTGGGAGATTGTTTGGAGTTTGTTTTGGTTTTTAAATCCAGCCACAGAATCTTATTTAAATATATTTTAATGACACTACTTAGGAAGGTAGCGCCTCTTATTGAGGTCCAAACTCTGAGTCCTTTGAAACACCCATTCACTTCAGGCTGTTAATTATCCAGCCAGAGACACCTGGAGAGCTGACTTCAAACACTGGTTCAAAAAGAGATTCTGACCCATCTGAAGAGAAGAGATGGATGTATCTTACACTTCTATCGCAGCAAGCAGTATTCTAAATAATTAAAATTACTTTGTGTTCATCTCCTGTGGTACTGAGAGTAGAATCGATGCTGCCACAGGTGAGCAAACACTAACTTCTTGAAACAGTGTTCCTCCTGCTCCCAAATATTTTCCCTTTTTTACAAGGCTTATGCTTGATTAGAAATTAGAACTAGCTATATAAGCAAACTTCTATTGGTTGATAAAATCATATTGGATTTCCCTTCAATTGCCAGGCAGACTTCAGACAACAAAACTGATCAGAGCTTCTGGAATGAAACTACTATCATCCAATTGCACAAAAACTGGAACAGAACTAATTGGATTAGGACTTTAGTGGCATCTGGCAGCAGCCACCTCCATAAAACAAAGGGAAACGAGCAGGTAGCCTGCTCTATAGCTAATGGAAGGCTAATTCACCTGGGGATGCCCACAGTGCTCCTAAGAACTCTGCACAGGGTCTTGGAGCACTCTACAAAAAACACCAGGAGCATTGGTATGCCCAGCAAACAGAAGGCACTGGTGTTAGAGGCAGTCTTTGACAAAGCCAAGAAGAGCTTGATCCTTCCCTGATTCTCTAACACATCACTTTTTCTGGCAGAAGATTTCTCCAATAAACACCAGTAACCATAACATTTATTACTTAATAGCAAATTTGCCGAAGTGCTCAAGGGTCTCAAGCAGAATGAAGGCCTCTACATATTATGTAAAGACATCCAAAGAAGCTGTCCCAAAATACTCACTGTCCTACATATCTCTGATGAAAGTCTCATCTTCAAAGGAACAGCAAGACTTCAGTGCAGCTGAATATCCCAAATGCCAGCACTTTCCATCGTCACGGACTTGGTTGGAAACTCAGTTCTGACAGAGGCTTTAAACAATCCAAAGTGATGTCCTCTGCACAGCAAATTTATAAGGTATGTTACAACACACCTGTGAGCAACACAGGATGGATTTTTGGCACACACTGTACAGATTGAAGCCTTGTGTACAACTGAAAATATGACAGTATGGAGGGGAACGGCATGAAATCCACCTTATCCTGTTTCCAAATAGCCCAGTACTTGATGCCTTTGAATACATAATAAATAACAAGCTATTATGTTAATGCAAGAAAATACTTATTTGTAGCAAAGTGTTTTTCCCTACATGACAGGGAACATGCAACACAAGATTTCTTTTAATTCCTCCACACATGTCCCAGATGTTTGCTGGGAAGAAAGAGTCCAAGTAGCAGCTGGGGGCTCAGTGTGAAATGCAAACTCTCAAGCACTGCTTTCTCCTGGAGTGGATGAGACGGCCTGAGCAGGGACCACATCTGCTCAGGGATCTTTCTCCCTGTGGCCTAAGCATTTACCTGAAGTGACAGAACTTTTCAGGCCTGCATCCTTCAACACTGCAAACAGGAATGAGTCATGACATCAGATGTGCCAGCCCTCACCACGGTGTCAGGCTTACGCTCTGCTCACTAACTTACACCACTGCTTCTCCAGAACTCTAAGGCATGAGTTAAGACTTCATGGGACTTTTTATTTTTCCCATGCATTGGAATAAACAAGTGGAATGCAAGCACCGTGGAACATAGAAAAAAGATGCTTTTAAATTTTAAAAGTAACATCAGGCCCAGGGGGGGACTGTTGGGGTGTCCTGTGCCTGGTCAGGAGTTGGACTTCGATGATCCTTGTGGGGCCTTTCCAGCTCAGGATATTCTGTGATTCTGTGGTTCCTAAACAGGTTCTCTGCAGTAAAACCAATGTCAACAACTGCAGAGTGCTGTCTGTTGGCAATGGCTGAAACAAACAACAGCCAAACTGAGGCCATAGGCCATCATTTGCTGGAAAAGCAGCACAAGGACACGGGCCCTTCCCCTCCCTGGGTGCTGGCTCCAGCACAGTCCAGGAGCTCCAAGCAATCAGATCCCAGCATTGCACATTCCTGCAGCTAAACACACCGTGCTCTCTTACTCACATTCACACCAAAGCAGCCCTTTTGCACGCTCAGAATATTCACCTTCCCCTCAGCAGTCTGCTGTGCATGAACATCAGAACCTATTTCATTCAGAGTACCTGTGCAAACACAGTCCTTTCACAAAAGTCAACAGAACTATGAGTTTATATTCTGCTTCCAGTGCACATTACTTGAACTACTATTTATTATTTGAAGGCCTGCATAGAGAAGAAACAACCCAAACTCAGCTCTGTACTACACAGAGAACACAGACCTTAAAAGTGCTTCATGTTCTACCAAGCTGACCCACAAGAGGGAAACTTAACCCTTAAATAAAGCCTAAAAGAAGGTTGGGGAGGGTAAGACCTGCAGAGCAATAAGAGAGCAGGGGAAAACCATCAAAAAATCAGGAGGATGCCAGGATTACCTAGAACCCATCAGTGTTAGATGCTGGGTACTAATCAGTGCAGCAGAATTCTGCTATTTGTCTCTTTCTGTTGAGTAAAAGGCTTTTGCACACCATACACAGATCTGATTTCTCACCATTCTCAACTCAGTAATTTCTGGGTGAGCCTTTAATCTGTTGCTGAATTTTATTTAGTTGTCTCTTTGTCCTTTCCTGTTTATTTTCCTGATTGTGTTTCTTTTTCTCGCTTTTTTCTATATATAATTGACTTTCTGTGTCATTTCTACCCACACACCTCTGCCTGCCAAGCCATTTCCCATTGCTTTTCTTATTTAACATTGTTTGCCCCTTATTTAGAATTCCCACATTTTTTGCATCTTACAGATCAGAGCAAGAGGAAGAAGCTCAGTTTCCAGGCTGCACTCAGATCATCCACAAACAATCCCACGGAACATCTTTTGAGAAATAAATTTCACTTACATCTTTATGAGCCAAAGTGGTGCAATATAAATCAAAACAGAGTAAGAAAATGAAAACTTTTCCAAATTCCTGTGGATTGGAATGGATGTAGCATCTGCCTCAACTGTTAAGGGCACCCACTGCATTCACTCATTTGTTCCCTTCTGACCACAAGCAGCAGGTGGTATGTTGTCATTCCACAGACCTCAGTTTACATAAATCCCAATTTCTGCCCTGCAGAATTTATAACCCAGTGCTGGGTAACAAGTGGATGGATCCTCTCCTGCAACAGGCAGTGCCACACAAATGAGCCTCCTTCCATCTGCACCTCGCTAATCTTTCTGTACATTTGACCAGCAGTATTTACTGTAAATGAATATTTCATAAATATAATTTACCACTGCCATGATTTTTGTGGCTTATTCCCAGTAGCCTTCATTGCATCTAATCAATCCTCAGTTACTATGCAAACACATCCCATAGGCTATTGATGTCTTTCCTGTCAAACCCATAATGCACAATTACAGACACTACAATGACACCAAAGAATCCAGCCCAAAGGAACTTCCTGAGGTAATTTACACTCACCACCACCCAAGAATTTTGATTTTTTGGAGTATTTAATTTTCAAGTATTTTGCAGTGCTCTGGACAAGTGATTACAGGTAGTTCTAGTCAGTGACTGCAGTCACTATACTTTGCTCCTCCAAACAAATCCCACATAACTCAGTGTGATGATATTTCCTGTTGGAACATTACCTGGATTAGTTAGGGTTACATCCCAAAATCCTCACTCAGGGAAAGCTCTCAGAAAAACAGCAAAAACATCACTGTTACACGATACATGCTCAGCTCTGTCATTCTGTAACACCCCAGCAATCAAAACTCATCATAGCCAAACTAACGCTCAGAGTTGTAAATGCTAATTTTCAAATTTGTTCGTTCATTCATTTATTTACCGTAAAGGTTTTAGTCTTCCTTTATAAGTAAAATGAAAACTAGGTATAGGATTCACGTCACCAGATTTAAGTAATGCAAAACCCTGATGCCTGGCCTGGTCTGGTCTGTCAGTGCATTGGAGGACTAGGCTACCAAGGACTCCCTTGACTTCCATGGAGGAAGGTATCATATCCAGAGGGCAACTCATCCTAAAGGTGATACCATTGCAAAAACGAGCCTCCAAATGCCCAACCCCTTTGCAAATAAACACAAGCACAGAACTCTCCTTTCCCTGGAGTCACACTGTGTTTGGAGAAGACAGTGCATAATAACACCCAGAAGCAAATTTTCTGATGCTTGAATTGTATCTATAAAATAACTGACTGGCCCTGTTTGGTTGATAAAATGCCTACCTGAAATATGCAGAGGAAACAAAATTAAAGAGGAGAAAGGAAGAAGAACATTGCTACATCAGACACTTTTACTCAGTTTGAGGAATCGTAGGTGTCACAACTTTAATGGTTTTGATTTGCCATTCCATTTTAACACACAGAAGTTAACACAAGTTCAAATTAATCAGTCAGCACTTCTTTAAGGTGATATTTACAGCTTGCACATTGAAATGAAGGCAAACGAAAATATAATTTATGCTCTAATAATGCCCTATAAAGTAACATTGTTTTAATTCTTTAATAGAACTAAGCTAGCTGTGGCAAGTAGATAAAAGCCCTTTGAAGAGTGAAACACAGCCACAGTTTGTCTTGGCAAGGCTGCTGCTTCTAAGAATATTTATGATTTTCCCATTCCTTGAGAACCATAAATGACACATCAGGTCAATGAGACAGTTTCCATCTCAGTTTGGATATTTCCATCCAGAACTAGAGTATAATTCAGTCTCCATCCCCAGATAACCCCAGCCTTTCTCTTTCTACTACTGACAAAGGACTCAGTGCTGGACTATCTCCAGAGAAACAAATTCCACCCTTCTGCTGGCCCCCAGGACTCCCCCAAGGCTGCATGGTATGAAAATGGAAGTGGAATTTCACTGGGAATTAAGAAAGCACGACCCAACCCGAGTGCACAGCGGCAGTTTCTGGAGTCTGCCTGTCAAGCAGGTCCTAAACTGTGATGCACAACTCACTTGACACACTCAGTGTCACTGAAGTCACCTCCCAGCGTCCTGTGCTGCTCCCAACAGCCTGTTGGCTGCTAAATGACTTTACATTCTTTTTTATTTTTCTACAGAGCTTATTTTAGAAAGGTTGTATATCAATCTGGAAAGTGCTGTGAACATGATGCTATCATAATGGTACCATATGCCAGTCGACTACTTACAAATCATCCATGCTTCCCTCACTTGGTAGATTTTAAAAGCACGATAAAGAACTTGATTCTCCTCATGCTTACACTGGATTTATATCAGTACACCTCCATGTTTTACACTGGTAAAAAAAAGGGAGAAATGTTTGTATCAAACCCTCTAAAAAAACTTTAAAAGCTCTTAAAACGGCTGTGTCAAAATATAGTTTTTACTATCCAAGTATTTGTCTCAAAAAAGATGTGAGTACTAAAGACTGAAACCCTATGGAAAAGTAGGATATGCTCCCAACTCACCTTATCCAGCTGTATGAGGTATAGAAGCGGATTATATCCTTTAACTAAAGAGCTTTGGAGCTGTTAATTCACCTCCCTGGTGTGGCCCCTTAAGGCCAATGTGAATTTCAATATTCCACCTGATCATTTCTCTCTAGTTTTTCCCTTTCTTTATTCCAGAGAAATCAGATTTTCATGTGTTCACAACACTCCATAAACCCTGCAAAAAATTATGTACCATAAGACTAGTGATAAAAGAGGAGATGAACAGAAGTCTAGACCTTAACAAGGAATCCAAGATGAAAGGCTAAGTAAAACTTTAGCTCATACCTACTCATATCTAGCAGTTAAATATATATATAAAAAATTGTTCACAAATTTCACACTTGGCCAACCTCTAAGCTGTTCTCTGGTGCCTTTTTGACCCTTTACAGTATTTTTCAGACTGACTATTAGTGCTCATAAAATGTTTTGCATGAGAAAACTAGAAAAGGAAATATGTGAAGTTAGAGCCCAGAACTATTTTTGCTCATCTACTCTAACTCCTAGGCAGAGAAGTGTGTTTAGCAGTGACCCTGACTCCAGCCTCGTGCCTATTCATTCATTAGCCCTTATACTCAGGCTGGTGCCAGAGGAAATTCTCCCAGTTCTTAGGAAAAGGGAAAAGTGAGCCCTACTAGCTCTGGTCTTGTTTGCAATCTGGTGCGAGTTGGGCGTGCTCTTGATTCCTGCTGCATTTCTGTGGGCAGGCTAAGTGATGACCTTCATCTTCTATCTCTCTGCCTCTCTCAGAAAGAAGCTTTCATACAAATTTCAATACTTGCTCTTTGGAGCAGCAGCCAGACAAGAGAAACTGCCTGAAGGCTGAGCACCACTGGTCATACACAAGTGTTTGTAAACACACTTATCCTGGAGAATTCTGCACTTGTCTTTGGACATCCTGTCTGAATGCCCACTCTTTTACAGCTACTGAGTCTGAGATGCACAAGGGTGTGGAACATTGTCGCTTCACAAATTTGGTACGTGATCTATATTAATTTATAAGTTGAGTCACACTCTGCAAACTCTCAAACAAAATTCCTTTTCTCTACACCAACAGACCCATTTATCTCGCTCACAAGAATCACATACGAGTATCATATGGCTGAAGTCATCAGGCAATCTAAAGTTGATTCTGCTGGGATTTGTTTCCTTTGAGAGTAGCTCTTAATTTTCTACAAGCTTTTTAATCTCCATCTCCTTAACACAGGGAACTTCCCCACTGAGGTTCAATCAGTTTTGCGCCAAGGGAAGCACCAGCTGCTCGGGCAGCACGGTCAGTCTGTGCACTACACAACAATAAGCCTGAATTTTTTTCCAGCTTTTCCATTAACATCTGAACAACCCTTTCTGGGGTTCACAATGGCAATTTTAGCTATTTCCTTGACCCCACGTTTTACATACTAGTCATTTTTTGTAACACGAGAGATAGTCAGGAAAGGCTCAGTTGCCTAAACGGGGACGCCAAGTGCGGTTTGAGACACGGGAGGAAAACCAGGACACCTGCACTGGGCACCATATCCCGGGTCTGTCTCACAGGACAACTGAGTATTGGGGGAGCAGCACCAAGAGGGCAGGAAAGGCTGGAGAAAGGAAACTGCAAGACCTGAGCCCCACCTGCATGTAAATCATCTAAATCAGACCACCTAGTGTGGTTTACAGTCCATTGCCATCCCTGGAGACATGCCCAGAGACCTTGGCTTGCAATGGGCACTGGATTCTGCCTCTTGCAGCACCGCAGGTTCCTTTTCATGGACAGGAAAGGGAGAGAGGGGCAGTGGAAGAGCCTCCCAGGCCTCCAGGTGCCCCTCTGTAAGAAACAACCAGAATGGACAAATTTCCATAAAATGCCAGGATGACAAAAACATATAAATAGGTCACTCAGACCCAAAGTGGCCCAATAGATGGATAGTTTGTGGGAACCCACCACACCCTCTATGCACCTGGGAGGACACACGTTGCAATAACAAAAATGTAAAAACCAGCACAGGCACCATACTCCACCCTCCCCAATGCCTGCAGCCCCCATGTTTCAAGAAAAAGACTTACAGTTTTTATATAAAGTAACACTGAACTGTATAAAGTCTCCATTTAAATTCCCAACTCAGAGATTTGCACAGCAGTATTGCAAAAAGTAGTAATTATATAGAAGCTTTTTAATATGCAATAGTATGCAGCACTTCTCTTTTTAAGCTGAACAGCCAAAGTAATATCATAAATATTATATTTCAATAGTAGTTCAAACCACATGGTTTTGAAAACAATAACCAAGCACATGCTTTGCAGGAACGCAGAATTAGAAATGATCACATACGAGGATAAAAGGTTTGCAAGAATTGTGATCATGCTAAAGGGAAATCGTTTATCCAGGCTGTACTCAAAGGTACGTTCCCAGTTCCAATATAATTAACTGTTTCCATAGATTTATAGTCTTGCTGTATGCATTTGCTTAAATATTAATTCTGCTGCCTGGTGTTTAAAGCAGGATGGATTGTTCAAAGTGAAAATGGCTGAATGTCCCATTCACAGGAAATATGCGACTTCTTACCAGAGAGCACTGGCTTCTGGTTGATACCTCTGAATATTAATTTATATCTAATTGTAAAAAAACAAGAGATCAAATTAGTTCTTTCTCATAAGTAAAAAGTGGGAGCAACGCAGTGAAGCCTAATACTGTATATTTAACCTCAGCCAATTTTGGGTTTTTTAACTAAAAAAATGTTATAAAGTAGGCGACTGGGGGTGACTGGAGAGAGACATGCTGAAATCCTATTTTGAGACAGTGACCACACAACTATTTTCAATGTATCATACCTTGAAACACTTGCACCCTAAAACTTTTACAATTTCACAACACATTTATTCACATATCAACAAGAAGTGGAAATAAAACTAAGTTCAACTGCCAGCATTGATAAAGCCTCCAGAGGTCCTACTGACAAATAAGAAGTTGTGCACTTGCCTTAAAACTAATTTTGCAAATTATCATTATCCTTCAGCACAGGTGCTTATTAGCATTTATTAACCTAATGCAAAGCCAATTCGGGTATCCCACACCAACTCTAACATGCTCCAGATCAAGTCCTATGAACATCAACTTGTTCACAAGCTTTTGCAAGACCAGCTCCTTGGTCTGTAAAGATCACATAAAACCCAGTCCTGTGATGAGACTGCTGGTTTACTCACCTTTATTCAATGCTACTATCACGAAGGCAATACCCCTAAAAAAATCCGTCCAGTAGTCATTACTCTGAGAAAGAAAACTTGGGGGATTTAATAACTAAGTGAACATGGAAGGGAGATCCAAACAGAGAGGGACAGCAAAGCTCTGGCTGTGCTCTAAGAAAAGTCCAAGCACGGGAAGGATTCAGTCTGAGACCTGGATATTCCAGAAGAAACCTGCACAGAATTACTCAGCCCCATAATGTGAATTTAAGAGATGTAACATCCAGTCATCTCGCTGGAGATTTCTATTACCAAAATACCAGACTGAGCATGAGAGGGGTGGGATCTCCCCCACCTGACAGGGCATGGCAGGCAGACAGGCTGCCACATTCTAGTTAATTTATGTTACATACTAACGTTCTAAATCGGGAGGTAATAAAGACAGGAACATGTTGAGTTCCACCCAGCAGGAGTAAAGTCCAGAGCTAACCAAAAGGGAGGACAGGGGCTAACCCCAGCGTCTAGTGATCACAGGGGTTGGAGAATTAAGCAACTCTGAGCGATGGCTGCCTTGGTTTCACAAACTATTGATCCTCTGCCCACCTCCCTGGGCCAACGAGATGCCCCGTGCTTGCAGCCGCATAACAGGCATCACATTAGCACAAGCATCGGAACCATGCGCTGTCACCTGCGGATCTCAGCTGAACATTGAACCTGGGAGCTGATGTCCTGACGCTCCTAAACTTCTCTTTGTCAGGAGCCATCTGGCACGGTGGCCAGAGTCCTGCCTAAGGAAAAGAAGGGAACGTTTGGCAGCAGCGAGTAGCACCAGGGAGAGTGAGATTCCACCCACTCCCCAACCTCAAGAAACGGAGGTGTCACTTACACACTGCATCCTACAACTTCTCCCCGTGCCTCTCCCTACCCCAAACACCTTCTCCAGCAGGAGCACAACTAAGCACAGACCAGGGAAGCAGCTAAATCCGAGCAGCCAGGCGCCAGCCCGAGCCCACTCACCGGCGCAGCGCAGCAGCCTGAGGACGGGGACACGCGGGGACCAAACCCGTCTACTGCAACCACAAGAAAGTTCGTGCGATACAACACCCCAGCAAACCACGCGGGAGGGAAGGAAGCGGCTTCTTTGAGAAGCGCTCAGAGGGGAGAGCCCTAATAGAGCCGTACGGTCTCACCCACGCGCACGTCTCCCAGCTCAGCACTTCCCGAATCACCACCGAGAACCCAAAAATCGAGCGAAGGAACCGAAATGGGCGGCAGGAAAGAGCCTCCCCCGGCTCGTTCGGGATGCCTGGGCAGTTCCAGGAGGAGGAGGGAAGGGGGCTTCTCCCCTCGCAGCCGGGGGGTGCAGAGGGAGCTCCTTGCCCCGCAGCAGCACCCCCTGGCACAAACGAGGGTGGGGGGCCGCGACGGCGGGTAGGGGGCTCCGGTGCCGCGTCCCTGGCAGTGCCCAGCGCCCGTCCCGACTGGCACCTACCTCGGCGGGGCCGGGGCTGCGGCGGGAGGCGGCGGCAGCCCGGGCAGCCACGGCCGAGCCGGGGCCGCTGCCCAGAACGCCAGGCGATGCTGCTGCCGCTGCGAGGGACTCCGCGCGTCTCTTTGGCTCTGTTAGGAAAGTTACCGCGGCCACAGGACCCACCTTAAACCCGCCTCCCCGCAGGACCCGAGGGAGGGGGCAGGAGGAGGAGGGAGGGAGGAGACGGGGGTGGGGGCTCGGGGCCGGTCCTTTGGCGGCGCAGAACCGAGTGACAGCGGCGTGTGTCGGGCGGGCGCTCCGGGGTGCGGACTGGGCGCACCAGCGCAGCCCGTCTCTCCCGCAGGCTCCGGGCTGGGGCCGCGCTCCGCTACCCTGCTACCCTCCCCCTGGATTCCTGCTTTGACGCGCGGTACCAGCTTCAGAACGCAGAAACTTTCCCGTTTCCTGCGGCGCTGACGCTGATTTTTTTTGGCTTATTCGTTTGGTGATGGTTGGTTTGGCATCTCGTTATTTATTTAACCATTTGTTGTTTGGGAGAAGGGGGAAGTCTAGTCCTGATGCCTCGGGCTTTGTGTATGTGTTCTGGGGTTTTTCTCCGCCCGATTCAATTAAAATGCCTTAAACAGACTAGAAGGACAAAGAATCAGACCGCCACCCGGCATCCCAAGGCTGCCGCCCGAGCAGTGCATGTGGGAATGAGGAAGCAAACTCTAACTGAGGCAGGAACACTTGGCGGCTCAGCAGAGGTAGGAGAGGGGGGGAAGGCACGGTTCCCTGCCTCCTGCGGCTGGAAAACCGCGATCTCCAGAGCACACATCCCTCAGACTCCACGGATGTGCTTAGCGGGAGATCACGCAAACTTCTGGCCCCGTGTCAAGGTGCCTCGGTTTGCAGCTCCGGGTACACATAGGCAAGCACCCGCAGCAATCAGTGCCTAAAGCAGACCCTGGATCGGGAGAAGCTGCTCAGAGCCGAACCAGGCGAGACTGAGGGGATGCTGACAGGGAAAAGCGCGGTGAGAAATTTACCTCTTCTCTAGCATCCTCTACCGTCCAGAGCTTCTGCCCTTGCACTGTCACATCGACTGCACCACTGCTGCCTTCGGGTGGCTCGGTGCCACTGGATGCTCAGAGAGGCATCAGCCAGGGAACGAACTGAACTCCGTGGATGTCATTTTCTTCCTGAAAGATGTACCAGAAGTTACAAATGTGTAATGATTTAAATCATTAGACCAAAAGGCTTATGACAGGTGATTTGAACAGCTGCACTAACTTAGCTCTTAGCCAAGAATCTTACACTCGCACAGGCTGTTCAAGATGAAATGCTCTACTTGTGTTATGTACTATTACTGATTATTTTCTAATTAGAATAATAATGTTGGCTGGGTTCCTGTTTTTTTTATCATCTCAATATGTAAGAAACATAAGACCGAGTCCCTTTTTGATAAGACACCAAAATGGTCAATAGAACTTTTTTTGTCACAATAATCACACGATGAATCCCCACGTTGTAAAATATTTTATGTCCATGTGAGGCTGCCAAAATCCTCTGTCCTGCACCGTGTGTTTCTTGGTCCTATGCCAGTACATGACTGCAGATGATGGCAACATTTCAGAATCGACATAGTTTGGGCCAGAATTGGTACAATGCTTCCACAGGGGACTCCCTGCATCTCCCAGCCTCCCAAAAAACTCCTCCACTCCCAGCTCTGCGTTCCAACCCTCCCCCTTGCTGTGCTGTCCTGCTTTGCAGCCTCCCCAGGACGTTGCCCCTGACCCAGCAGAACAGGGCCGTGGGGAATCCACATGTGCTGGAGCCACTGCTGGAGTGACTTCTGCTTCCCCAGCTCTTCCCAAGCCCAGCTCTGCTCCCTCACCAGCTCCACAAGCTATTTTTCTTCATTACCCATGGCTATGGCAACCTAAGCAGGTTCTGCAGCAGTCCTGGTGCCTGAGGTGAATCCATCCCTCTCTTTCCCAACCTACTTTTAATTATTTTTTACAAACATCCTAATAATGAATATCAATAATAAATTAGCAATCATGTTTATTTATTAAATTATTTTCAATATTTAATACAATTTCATAGATCAAATTTGAACTTGATTTATTGAATAAATAGAGATAATTAAGTTTTGTTGTTTGTATAAGAATATTAAATCCACCAGTTGCTCTGTACCAATGGCATTGTTTATAACTCAGTTTTGTCACCAGTTTCCAGATGGGGAACTATTTAGCATCCCTGATTTTTCTTTTTAAACAGTGAGATGCTCTCTGAAATGCACAAAATGCTTAAAATTAATTAGGCCAGCCTGCTGCTACAATTTGCTTTAATTTTTTTCTTTATCTTTCAGAGTTCTCTTCAAAACTTTCGGGAGAAGCTAGAAAGTAGCCTGTCAAACTATGACATAATGAGGGCCCTGGACATAACGCCACCTGAGATACTACACTGTTGTATGGTTGTTTACAAAGGTTTGAGACAAAGCATTCAGCCCTGCTCTTCTTGCTCATGTAAAATCCCATCCAGCTCAGTAATTTCCCTTGGAAAGTTCTGGCATTCTCTGCAGTACGGCGGTCTACTTGCAGGGCAGCACGGGGTAGTAAATGCCAATGAGTCTGGCTATGGAAGTGTTCTACAGCTGAAGGTGACTGCTAGAATATTCATTTATTATTGGTCTCTATTTAAATGCAACCCCCTTCTAAGAAGACATTCAGTACAAACAGCACTAGATTGCAGCACACTGGTTCTAGTTCAGTGCTTCTGCTTTTAAAATGTGTAGTTTACAAATAAAGATATAAAAAGACAGTTTTGGCTTTTTTTTCCTATTATTGTTGACTCAGTGAGTGTAGCCTAGAGTTATAACTCTGTAAACTCCAGCTGAATCTTCAAGCTTAGCCAGATTCTTTCATAAATCATAATGAGTTGTTGAAATTCTGAAGGACAAAATAACTCTCAGTTATGAGTGCACTGCCTCAGTTTGGTGAAATGATAACTGGTTATCCCCGGGAAACCTGAGCACCAACATGAAAATGAGAAAAGAATTTGGAGGGAAAAAAAAGGAAAAAAAAAAAGGCAAGAAAAAAACCCAAGAGTATATTACAAGAGTGACTCTGCAGAGAAAACTGCTTAATAATTCTGCTGATAAAGTGTGAGCCAGAGAAGAATTCATTTCCCTCTCCCAGAGCTCAGCTGGGGTGACAGGAGTTTAAAGAAGTGCAGCCTTTCATAAAGGTGAGCAGGTATGTCCTTCAGTGCAGACTATGGAGTTTGACAACACTGGAGTCACTGGAGCTTTGCTGTTGACTTTTGGGGAGGCACAATTTTACCCTGGGAGTGGAACTGCTGAGTAAAAACCAGCCACTTGCACATGTTTTCTCTTCAAAGTCCATTTACCTTTCAACAGCATTTTACTGCTTTTCTTTGATTGCTTCTACATGTCCAATTCAAAACTAGTTCCTGTTCACTTTTTCAATTTCCATATGTTCTTTTTGCTTATAGGGACAATTGGGCCTCAGAAAACATCAGCAAACTGAATCGTGTTATTGTTTGTAAAAGCATCAGTTATCAACACTCTAAAATTATTATTCTGTTAATATTAAAGCTCAAGAAATTAAATAGGCATCATTTGTGTCTGAATGAGCAATTATTATTGAAAATAATGCTTGAAAAAGAAAAACAAAGCTTTTCAGACATAACATGAATTTTAACTCGGATTTTTTTAGCAAACCAATCAGGGTTTTAGTTTATGCATCATTCTGTTCCCTGCAATAATACGCTGTCTGTGCAATCAGTGATGATAAATGGGACATAATTGTAAACTTGATATTGGTTTTCAATATTGAATTCATCATTCTGTCCTCTTAACACATATTAAATACTTTAAAGAATTTATATATTTGTTTGATTTATCTGTGATTTTTTTCCAATATGTAAAATTTATTAGTTTTCTGGTTTTTGAGAAACTAAGAGTAGACAACATCATTAATAACACTGAATAATAGTGTTGGCCTCATTTATGCATGACTCCCTTCTCCCAAACAAAGTGTCCAAATCCAGTACAAACATATTAGTTGTAGGCAGGGTAGAAAATACAGTCTGAGCTAGAGCCAATTCTGCACAGGTTTTGTTTGACTTCCCCAGTCTATTCCTGATCTCTCCAAATAATGATTGCAAGAATTTACTTTCGTTTAGATAGGCAATTCCTGCACTCACAGGACCAGCATTTCACTTTATTCTATGTCAGAATTGTTGACTAAGCTACCAAGCTAGGAGAAGTACAATAGGGTACTTCAATCTAAAAAAGATAAAAGCTTAGATATCCTTCAGAGTTTGGGTCCGCTCCAGGGACAATATTAATTTACCTCTTCCCATATGATGGACCTATTGCCCAAAATACAAAGGTTCACTCAAATTGTCCCAGTACTCTTATTGAACAATTAATGGGAAAATAATCAGAAAATATTAATCCTGCCTTACACAGAAGCTGTTCACCTAATTCAAAGAGACACTAAGCATTTAGGGCCTGGTTCAATCATGACAATTGTTTGTTCCATTAGCACAGCTTTAAGTCTCTCCCCAGTCATAAAACAAAGGGCCCTCAAAATTAGTTAAAAACTGGTCAGTGATCAGGGTTTTGTGTAAATCTTAACCTATATGAGGTCAAATTCTGCTCTTAATCACGTGTGTATGACCATCATTCTTAGTATCTGCTATTTCTCTTAATCATGGTTTCTGCAGTGCTCCAGGGCATGACATTACTCTCTGTTTAGTATGGTGTAAATTTAAACATAAAAAAAGGATTTGGTCAATTATGCAATGATGCGAATCAACTGAACTATAGCTGGTTACTTAAGGGAGAAATTTGATCCACTAACAAAACTAGCAAAGAAAGTCAGTTGTATACAGTTATTACTTCTCTTCTTATAAAGGAAATAGGTACGAGCCCAGTTTGCCACAAAATGGGGGAGTGGAATTCCGTGCTGCGGGGTACCTGTGACCTTTTTTTGGATAAAAAGATCTGCTCTTTCGGTGAATCAGAAGAGTCTGAGCAGGTGGAATAGCTTGGGTGTGTTACAGTCTGAAGCTCCACAGAATCAGTGGTTGGCAGTGTGTGATGGTGCATGAAACACATCAGGATCCCAGGTACACACTGGCATCCAGAGTGATATTCTGCCTTTATTTGGAGCACATGGTCCTGGTAAGTGTTGGAGAATGATATCAAAATACATTAACAATCACACTACAACACCTAAATTCTTAATAATGTTAATGAGGGTTATGCAAATTAACTGAGAAGTGGAGAGATCCCTCACATGCAAAAAGTATATGAAAAGCAGCATTTATAATGCATAATTAATAGCAATGTCACATAGGTCAACAGCAACAGTGGCTTTCCTATGAAAATTCCTATGTGCAAAGCTGCCAAGGCTAGATTTTCTCTTCTGTCAAGAAAACCCACACCACAACTGAAGCAAGAAACTGATTGCTTCCAACCACATCTTCACCTTCTGATTTTGAGAGCTAAAGGGCAATTTACCATCAGGCTCCTGCATGTCTCCTGGACACCCCTCCTAGGACTGTCTGAGGTAGAATCAAAGAATTTGACCAATTTTCAACTTTACACCACCAAACAGGCATTTACAGCTTCAACAGTATCAGCTGTATTTGTGATTGAGTTAATTATTTCATTTAAACAGCTGTCTCCAGATACACAGAATATTAAGGAGAGTACTTAAATCTGTGTGAAATGTACTGTTGCAGCATTTGGCATTATTTGGACACACTGTGGAATGCTCAGCTATGCTTTCATCAAAAGAAATTTGGAGTTCACTGCTCCTGCACTCGTGAGAAATGGGTTTGATTACAGAAAGAAGAGACAAGCTGAAAGAAGCTGTGAATTTATCTGCAGGATCGATTTCTGCAGGAATTTTTACCCTGAAGTTTTAGGAACTAGCTGAATGCCAACACTGAATATAAACATTCTTTTAACTGCATCCCTTTTCTGTAAACCCCCCAAGCCCTGATTCCCAGTCCAAACTCTGCCAGCTGCCCTGGCGTCTCTGTGTGCTGGGGGCTCCTTCCTTCAGCCGCAATGGGCTCAGCAGGAGACTTTTGGAAAGAGGATCATTTGAATTTTTATCTACTCTGGGAATTTTGTTATTGCTTTTATTCTTGAACCGGACAGATTATTTTATGCCCCCCTTTCCTACCTGCAAAATGGAAATAGCATTCCATGTGCTGATTAACATTAATTCCTACCCAGAATCTTGGTCTATCCTGCATATGCTACAGAGATTAAAATTATAATGGACATTTTGAAATTTTGGAATTTCAAGTAATTATGTTTGTTCTCTTTCAAATTGTAAAAAGAAATCAAGCAAATCCTAACAGAAATTCCCACAAGTTTTATTTCTGTTTTCAAAGAAAATCTAAGAAAACTAGGCTGCAAGTATTTCTTTCGTTTTCATCCATCCACAGGCACTCACAAAAATTAAAGTCAAGATCTACCAGGAGTTGATACCCAAAATGACAAAATGCTGCAATGCATTATTTCTCTGGTTTGCCACTTTACAAGGGGAAAAAACACATTTCTAAGATATTTTTGGTAACATATGACTAAGTAGCAAAATTAAAACTAGGAAATTAATAACTACATGGCATTTCAATCCCATCAACTCTAATCAACATAAATCCATTCTAATTAAAACCTGCAAATCCTGAGGATACCAAACAGATAGCCCTCTGTTATAGGGAGATGGCAGCAACAGGCACATTCCACACAAATGGAGAGGATGGAAAGCTCTGGAAGAGGTAAAGATGAAGCTGTACTAGAAGCTCTATTTTCAGAGTACCATTAGGCCCGAGTAATCTCTAATTGGTGAAGTAAAAAAAATAAAAAAACCTCTTAAATTCTGTCCTTTAAAACTTAAAAAGACTTTTATGAGCTAAATGAAGGAGTGTACAGCTTCACAGGCTGAAAAGGGTCACTAAGTTTATCACAATCATTGCTTAGTTTTAGAATACGATCAACCCCCGGGAATCCCTAATTGGCGAAAACAAACATAAATTTTGTCCTTTAAAACTTAAAAAGCACTTTCACAAGCCAGCTGAAGGATCTGAAGGAAGTGTACAACTTCACAGACTGCAAAAGGTTAGTAAGTGTATCACAATGATCAAACCAGAAATAGTACGGTGATGCAAAGCATCTTCTGATCAGCATGATGAATAACACAAACCAGTTTAAAGGAGGATAACAGAAATTATGTAATTGCACCAGAGCCTTTGTTTCAAAGTCAAAACATCTTAAATCTTGAATCTGTCTTAAGGACTTGATCAAAAGCCCATAAACATTAACTAGATTCTTTGCTCCGAGTCCCCCGGGCCTTGCATATGTCCTTTTTACACCACCTTCACTCATCTTAAATCAGCTCAGCAAGCTCCTCATCTCTCCTACAATCCATTAAGTCTTGCACTTAAAGTTGGCATCAGCTTTTAAGTACATAACTATAGCTGTCAAATCCACCTGATTCTGAGGACTTTTCCTGTTATACCAAGATCAGCAGTTCCCCTCTGCTACTACTGCCCTGTCAGGGGAAGAGCGGGATAAGAACTGAGCTTGGCTGTGTATTATTTGTGCACATCTACAATTGCTAATACTGACACTGAGGTTTAAGGAGAGAACCCATCCTCACCCAGCTTTTTAATAAAAGGACTCCTTTGTCTACTGGCAGTTTTCCTCTCCAACCAGCAGAGATTAAACAAATGCATGAGCTTGGCAGGCAGTGGCTGTCACCCTGCCAGTGAACTCAACAGGAAGCACACAACCTCCTGACCCTCTGGGGTGAGCAGCGTCTCTGAGCAAGCAAGAAGGACTGTAGTCAGGGCTGTTCTTATGACCATGTTTCATCACAAATTTACCCCACCATTGCCCTGGAATCACAGCAACAGTCCAGAGCTACAGAAGTGTAGAGCTGGAGAAATCCAAAGCCATCAGTATGTCCAGTGGTTTCCAAAATTAAGTTATGAAATCATAGCGAGTGTTGTCTTTATGATATTTGCAACAACCACTGGCACTGAGGGGGTCAGGTAGTCAGAGGTCCTGAGGGCTGACAATGGTTTTCCAGACTAAAAAGCCTGGGAATCACTGATTTTATTACTGCAGCAAGGAGCATGTTACACCTGGACTACTGCTAACATGTTCATTCAACTTGTTCTTACAAATTGCCAGTGAATGATAATCCACAATCTCTTCATGCAAACCATGTGAGAATTTAATATACTGGTGTACTTCAAGAATACTTAGTGCTAGTTGTACATTCCTTTTCAAAACTGCAAATTGTGGTTTGATTGGGTTTTTTCTTGCAAGGAAGAAAAAGTGGAACATCACATATATAAAGGCTTGGACCACATTATATTCAGAAAAGCAAGAAAATAAAATTGATCATTTTAATTCATCCTAGCCTGTTGTGATGCCCAGTGCTGACAGTTTAGTAAAATACTTACGCCCTCTATGTTTTCAGTGTGAAGCAACAGTTATAGTTGGCCTTTGCCATATTAAAGCATTAATCCCACCCTCTGGAATCAGTATCTGGAACAGTAAGAGGACTTTGGTGGATAATGAGGAAGGCAGCTTTAGTGAGGTTCCCCAGCTATGAGCACAAACACTCCTCAGGTGGAACTTTCATCTAAGTCCCCCCTGCACGTCATTCCATTGGATCAAATCAACAGGAGAAGCTGAAAAGTAGACTGAGATAAAAATGTATTGGGACACAGGAAGATGCTTTAATAGATAAAAAGCTACAGACTCTTTTAGAAAGGATTTTTCCACTTTGTATTCTTATTGTCTGAAATCAGGCCTGAATAGAAGAAGATAACTTGATAAAATATAGGCCAAAAAAAATCGTATAAGGAAATAATGGAAATGCTGTTATGGACTTTTGTGAGTATAAATAGTTTCGGAAATGAAACTGTCAAGCTCAGCATCTGAAATGCTGTAGAAATAAAGTCACTTTAATGGTCAGCCTGCTGCAACCACATAAACACTCCCTACTTCCTTTCACAGCCCAGCATCTTGTAAATTTTTTTCTTTTAATCTGACATGTGGGGAGACATTAGTTGGAAACTCAAGGAGACAGAATCTAAAAGAGAAGCAGAAATGGATCAAGAGAAGATAAGGAACAGAAATCATCCACGAGAGATATTAAATTCCAAAGATGAAACTGAAGGCATGGGACATACCAGAAGGAAAAAAAAGAGAGGTGGTGAGATAAGCCAGAAAATAACATGCTGAACTCAATTTTAAGCAAAAATACTAGACTGAAATAATCAGGGACTGTATCCCCATCTTTTTCTATGCTTCAAAAGGTCTAGGCTGCCCTATCTGTCAGAGTATCTGTGGCACCTGACTGCAAACACAGAACTGTTCTGCCACGGAACTGGGGCGGCCCTTTGGCCTTCACTTTGCACCAGCAGAAAAACTCTCCTACCTGCAGCTGCATCCAGCGTGTGGGACACCTGCTCACACTGGGGCTCTGTTCTTCCTCCACACACTGCATACTGCAATGTGGAATTGGCACTGGAGAAAGAGCAGAAAAATAGTTAAAATAACCATTGGTACAAAAAAAATCAGGCAGTCTCTCACTAGATTAAATGGGCATTTTGGTATTTGATTGGCATTCTCATGTCCTTCATGTCCCCAGAAAGTTCCACATCTCACAGCTGCCACATAAAATAGCTTCACTTCTAGAACTAAACACAAAAGCTCTCGCCACAGGATGTGTTGGAATGCTGGCTTATCCCTGATCTTTAGTTATAATGCCTTAGGCAACCTGGAACAGCTTCCTGACACCAAAGGATTCTGTTTGGACCATGCACAGCAGCAGACACTTTCTTTGCTGTGCCCTGTAAAGGCAACCTCTTAATCCATGGTGGATTTTCCCTTTGGAGGTTGTGGGGACAGCCAGAGGTGACAGACTGCCTGATTGTGCAACCCAAACTATTGGTCCAATGTTTAATTTCTTCCTCTGACATATTTTGTGTATCTTGTTTTTTCTTAAGTTTTTTTAGCCCATTAGGCAATTTCCTCCTTATAATGGCAGCTCAGTCTGTTTCAGAAAGTTATAAAACATATAAACCTTCCTAATGTCTTCATAAACCAGAAGTAAATCTACTATTTACAGTCAAGGGTGATGAACCAAGAGAATGGATCTTTGGCTCAAGTCCTGGCTGAGCCACTCAGTTATCATGTGACCCCAGGCAAATAGTTTGATCTTCTTTAATTGAAGCAGTTATAAATTTGGCTGAGAAGCAAGACCATTCTGAAAAGCACCCGCCTTTGACCTGAGATTTCACAAGTAAATGCACCTCCAAAACCTCAGGCTGAATGATGCAACAATTTTTCAGTTATCTACCTCTAGAAACTATGTTGTTGCTAACGTAACTTTAATCTTTACCATAACAGGGGATTATGGCACAGAAATATTATCAGTGCATATTTGGTCCCATTAGAGGGAGTGAAGACAGACCCAGAGACTTCTCAGTGGTGCCCAGTGACAGGATGAACACCAATAGGCAGAAGCTGAGAAACAGGAAATGATACCTAAGACTAAGAAAAAACTGTTTTATTGTGAGGTGGTCGAGGAGTCTCCATCCTTGGAAATATTCAAAACCCAGGTGGACATGGTCCTAGTAAAGCTGCTCAGTGAGGAGGGCCTGGAGAGTTCCTGAGGTCCCTCCCAGCCTCAAATCCTCCACGACTCAACACATGGACGGTGTGGGTGACACAGTGAACACACCACCAGTGCGCACCAAGTTGCAGGATCTGACACCTCAGCCACAGTTATTGCCCCATCCCTTTGCTCAGCTTGATCCAAATGTGACCAGAGGAGATGTACTATTTTGTGAGGCAGATACAAGCAGCACTTTGGCAGTTTTATCAGTTGCTTGGTACTTACAGGACAGTTATTGACCACCTGACTCTTAATGCAATTAGACCTTGTGGATGAAAGCAGTGGAGGGGAAAAAAACCTTCAATGCACATCCTGCTCCCATGAAGGCAAGTGAAGAATAAAGGGGTAACTCAGCTTGCAGGAGCTCAGTCTAAGTGGAAAATAAACAGCAGTTCCTGCTTTTTGCTCTCATGGTTGATGATCCAGACTCTGCCCATCAGCAGGTATTTTTCCAACACGCAGAGGGGTAACTGGAGTCCCCGGGACCAGGTTCAGCGAGGCCATTGGAAGTTATGTCTCAGCAAGGGCCAAAGACCTGAGTTGCTTTGACTCCACCTCACTTAAACTCAGTATTACAAAAAATCAGTTTTTAACTACTCTGGAAAAGGAACAGGCATGTGAACAGTCTCTCACCTTGCCTCACTCTAACAAATCACTTTAGCCGTATCAAGAACAAATTTTGCATAATGACTACAATATGAAGTCGTAACAAAACTATCCAGGATTTGTCATGAAAGCCTTAAGGACAACGACAAAGGCACCCATTGAGAAGATGTTCAGCAGCAGAGTGTCCCAGTAGAGCTGGGCAAACACTGAAACCCATTTCCCCGGGATATTCATTTGAATTTTTAAATGGGTTTCTTTGACTGTTCACATCCCTTTTGTGCTCACTTTCCATGAATAGCAAATGAGCTTTAATAAGGGGGATAATCATGAAAAACACATTTTAAGCTTGAACATTTGCCAAATGAAAACCTCCAATAGCACAAGCAGTAGTTAGCAGTACATGTCATTTTATGACTTTTACACTAAATTAAAAATGTTCACTGTTGGTCAGTTTTCACACACCCAGCGATCAGACCTAAATAATATCATTAGATACAGAACTGGGCAGTATAGGTTAATGTATTACTATGTACTATACATATGTGTATAAAAGTAGGTATTCCTGAATTATTTGCTGGCCGAGACTTTGTTCTTGACAATAATTATGACAAAAGAAAGTATCTTGAAATCTTGCGTTCTTTCCTTCGTCAATTTTGTTTTTAGAAAAAGAGTAACCTGTTATTTATTCAGCCCTGCCAGGCAATATGATTTGCCAGAGGATAGAGCAGTTACAGGTATAAAATCTTTCCTCAAAGGGCTTTTAGTGAGTAAAATTTAAAGCCCCTAAGATGCAGAGCTGCAGCCCAGAAATGCAGTGAGATATATTTTCCTTTAGTTCCAATATACATCACTGAGCTCTCAAGGAAAACCTTTTATACCTCAATTGTAGAGCAAATCACAACAGCTGAGTCCCCACAAGTCAACACCATTTAATTTCTTATCATAGAAGCCTAAGATGGAATCGACTTCACCCATAAACTCCTTGTTACTTTGAAAGCAGGGGTAAAAAAAAGTCACCCTGGCAATTCTGTCTTCTATTTACTGGGATATATAAATAAATAAATCTTAGAGCATGATATTGTGCAGCACTGACTCCAAAGCTGAGCTAGATATACTACAGGGAGAAATCCCAATTTGGAAGTGGCTGAAAAAGGTGCTCTGTGAGGTCTTTCCACCTCTAACCACGATTATCCTTTGAACCTGGAGGCCAAGGCACCCCTGAGCATCACTGCAGTGCAAAGGCTCTGACCAAAGCAAATGCACTTTGATGACAAAAGTTTGATATGGTGGCCTTCTCCTTTGATCCAAACTGTTTTCAGAATTTCCAGCATAACAAATATAAGCACATTTTATGAAAGCAGAAATTCTGGGATCCACTAGATTACTATCAGCTACAACCTAAAGCTCCTTGGTCAGAAAAAGTTTAACATTCTAATAATGGGAGTATAAAGGCTTTTGTCTTTTAAATAATACTTGAGATTGCTCATCACTGAATATAGTGAAAGTCCTGGCATAAACTATATAAAGTTACAGAAAATAAGTGAAACAAAACACTGTATAACTTTGCATTTCAGTGCTGTAAAGTTTTGAACTGCATCCAAGAAGAAAAAGGGTGGTGGGAAGAAAATCAAATGCATACCATAGTAAATATCAGGTATTGTGATAAATTACTTTTATGCTTCCTATAATTGTAAACATCGTGTAATTTCATATTCCTGACATGCTTGAAGAGATCTGCAAGCCTTTTTTTTATTATTATTATTACAGAACAGCATCGGTTTCTAGTTTATTTTGTGGAGAAAATTGTGTAGTTATGTTATAAGCAACTCCAAGCAGTTTGTTCAGGGAAGCTGAAAGGCGGAATTTTAGCCCATTAGACACGAGCGGGGAAGCCAAAGGGCCCATTGGAGCCAAATTCGATTAAATAGCGTCTCCCAGCGGTGGCACCTGGTATTGCAAACGGGAATGGCGAACGTCGTTTGTGACGAACTGAAATCCAGAGAGAAAAATTCCGAAGCCCAGCAACGCAGGAATATAACATCATTTTCTTTTCGCTACAATAAAAAGAACACTATCGTGTTCTTTGCAACGCTATATAAATAATTTTAAAGGATAAATGAGATAATTATCAAAGTGCAATCCCAAGCAAAATAACATAAAGTTTAATTAATATGAGAGCTGAAAAAAATAATTAAAAGGAAGGTTACCCGGGTAATCCAGTTCTCACAGGATTACAAGAAATAGACTTCGTTAAAATAACTTGATTTTTTTTTTTTATGAGTGCAAGGAATGATGCATTAATCCTGAGACCATTCTAGATGTAGGTACTATTTTTACAATACTTTTACAGAGCCAGCAGTCCAGGAGAAGGAATCTCCAAGGGGAAGGACAACATTTATCCAGTTTATTATGAGTTAGAAGGAGATGCTGAATTGCCAATTGCTCCAGAATTGCATTAAGGGTGGAATAACGTACTTCAAAAATATGCTAGAAGATAATCAAATTTTGCATTTTCTACCTCAGCAATGGAGTACTTGGAGGGGGGAAAAAAAAGGAAAAAGACCTGCCTTTTTCAAATGGGAAGATATGATTTCTATTGATTCCATGGCTGTGTGGATCCCAGATGAACACTCTGTCTCTTGTTTGTGGTATTTGGCAGATGAATCAGGCTTTAGACTTGGCAGACATGAGCCAAACACCAGTATTCTCCAATGACCTCCAATTTCTGTGCCAAAATATTGAGCCACTTCTATCCAAAGGTAACACACTGAAATTCTGTACTGCATCTCCTGACATGGTTTTCCGAGCAGAGAGAGCTCCAGAGAAGCTCATACTTCCTGTTCTAGGAAACATAAACACAAAACTGAACTTTTAAGACTTCTCTTGCTCATTTAAAATAAAAGCTTCTCTAGCACTCTCTGGTGTTATCCAAGGAACAATGCATAAAGAGAGGAAAGCTCTATAAAAACAGTATTTTTATGGATTCCTTGCTATTCTACCATGATTTTTTCCTAACAAAGCACTTTGTGAAGTAAAACTACTTCAAACTACTGAAGAAATACATGGCCCATCTTTCTGCAGCCAGAGTGCACTCTACCCTCATGCTTCAACGTAAGATTTTCTAATGCTGATACACATTTTTGCAACTTTTATTTTAAAACAATTAAACATGCCCTTGTTATGCTGTTAGTTTTGACTGTCCCTGCACAAACTTCTTGCCCTGTATAAAGACAGTTACCAGTTGTGCACAAAAGTTCATCCCTGATCTCCCAGGGACAAACTCAGTTGTTAGATAAAGAGTCAAGAGTTCTCTCTGGCTTAAGTGACTCCAGTTTTGCCTTTTGCAATCATATGAGCTTGCTCTCCAAATGAGGAAGGAAGGGGGAAACTGAGGTTAAAACTGTTCTGACTAGCATATTAGAAATACATAAGCAGCTACTTAACAGTACCAGCAAGGCAGGAACTTGGCCCAAAGGTCTTCCATTTTCCTCTGTGAAACAGTGAACAAATGCGAGCAGTGATCTCAGCTACTTTTCTTTAATTAACCTTCACTTTATTGCAGTCATTAAATGTCACTGAGTAAGCACACTGATCTGTGTTCCTCACTGTGTCAGCACTCAGCACCCACTACATTTCAAACTCAGTTAAAGGTCTTTTCTCCCAAATGTTGTGTGTTTCTTACCCTTTTTATCACCACAGGTTAATTCATCTTTGTTCCTTCTGAACAAGAGCTCCATAATTTTGGTCTCCATTTCCCCTTTCCTCTCACATCCTGCTTACGTAATACATCTAAAATCATCCTGACTACCAAACCCAAGTCTACACTTCAGTCGTCTCTCACTCAATTATAACACCTCCTCCTCCTCAGATGTTTGAGAACTTGGCTTCTACAAATCAGTTTCTTACAGATGGTGCTTCCATTTACTGGCACCAGTTGGTTACTTAGAAGTATTAGTCATTGCAGATACACATTTTATAAAACATGTGAAAAATAAGAAGTGGAATAAACAGGAACATACAGTGACATACTGCCTTGGCTCTTTCCCAGGTTTTTTTTCCTCCTAAGGACAAACACTACATAGCTCACCCCATGTATTTATGTTCAAGTGAGGTTATGATGGAAGCACTTACTAAGTAGGAAAGCTTTTCTGATAGTCAAAATAATGTCCCAAATGCCACACTTACAGCATTACAGCCTTATTCACAGAGCAGTAACTCAGGCCCAGAGACAGGGCACTGGACTCGTGACCATCCACTGCTTTTCTGTTCCATCTTGGACTAGACTTAATCTGTCAGTGTGTTTATCTTCCCCTCTCTTAAACATGAAGGACGATATTGGTGATTACTGTAAAATTAGTTGGCTTAGGGCTTGCCTGCAGCCCTCACACACCCCTGCCCCAATCCCCACCTCAACTCCCTGAATGCTGCAGGTGATCACACAGAATCAGGGCTGAAGAACGGACCTGGGATTTCTCCTCGAAGATGTCAGGAAAGACCATGGAGGTTCACACGTGAATTTATGCATGACTAGAACTTAGGCACAGCAAGGCAGCCTCAATTTGTTCTTGTTCTTCCCTGCATCCTCTTCAACCCTTCAGTGTCTCCAATACCTAAATACCACATCACGGCCCGGGGAGTAAGAAACCTAAAAACAAACAGAAAAACTCCACATGTAGTTCCCTCGGCTCTGGCCCGGTTCCCTCGGCTGTCCCTCACCTCGAGCCCCAGTTCCCTCAGCCCACCCCGGACCGCCATTTCCCGTTCCCTCAGCTCCGCTCTCCGACCCCTCAGCCACTTCCCGCCTTTCCCTCACAGCTCCCCCGGCTCCCTCAGTTTGTCCCTCAGCTCAAATTCCAGTTCCCTCATTCCGTTCCCGCTTGTCCCTCACCTCGAGCCCCCGTTCCCTCAGCCCACCCCGGACCGCCATTTGCCGTCCCCTCAGCCCCTTCCCGCCTTTCCCTCACAGCTCCCCCGGCTCCCTCAGTTTGTCCCTCAGCTCAAATTCCAGTTCCCTCAGAGATGTCCAGTTCCCTCAGCTCGCTCCCGGCTATGCCTCAGCTCGCTCACTCCTGTCCCTCAGGGCTGTCCCGGTGCCCTCAGCTCGGTCCCTCAGAGATGTCCCGGTTCCCTCAACTCGGTCCCTCAGGGCTGTCCCGGTGCCCTCAGCTCGGTCCCTCAGAGATGTCCCGGTTCCCTCAGCTCGCTCACTCCTGTCCCTCACGGCTGTCCCGGTTCCCTCAGCAGGGTCCTTCAGGGCTGTCCTGGTTCCCTCAGCTCGCTCACTCCTGTCCCTCACGGCTGTCCCGATTCCCTCCCGTCCTTCAGGGCTGTCCCGGTTCCCTCAGCCCGCCCCTCGGCGGGGCCGTTCCCCGCACGGTGACCCCGTGCCCCGCCCCGCGCAGGCGCCGCGGCCGTCGCGGCCTCTGGGCCGGCGGTTCCTTTCGGTCCCTGCCTGTCCCCGCCGGTCCCTGCGCTCCCCGCGGGTCCCCGGCGGCCCCGGCATTGCCCGGGAGGGCCGATGCTCCGCACGGAGAAGGTGCTGCAGCTGCGGGGCCAGCAGGGCCGCGCGGTGCGGGTGGTGCGGGAGCACTACCTGCGGCCCGACGTGCCGTGCGGCTCCGCGCTCTGCCGCAGCGCCCTGTGCCGCGCCCGCGGTGAGTGCCTGGGCTGGGGGCATCCCTGAGGGAGGGGGGACCTCTGAGGGAGGGGGGACCTCTGAGGGAGGGATTGTCCCTGAGGGAGGGGTGATCTCTGGGCATGGGGTGATTCCTGAGCAGGGGGTGATCCCCATTCTGAGGTGATCCCCGGTGTGAGGTGATCCCTGGTGTGAGGTGATCCCTGGGCTGAGTTGATCCCCGAGGGAAGGGTGATCCCTAGTCTGAGGTGTACCTGAGCGGAGGTGATCCCTGAGCAGGGGGAGATGCCCATTCTGAGGTGATGCCCAGTCTGAGGTGATCCCTGAGGGAAGGGTGATCCCCGGCCTGAGACGTTCTGACAGTCCTGCACTCCCCTGGAAAAACCAACTCAGGGCTGCAGCAGAAGTTTTCCCTCAGAGCAAGAGCCTTCGGAAATGAAGAAGGCGTTAGGAGAGAGAGGAACTGTGAAGTTGGTTGTTACATGGTTTAACTGGGAGCGGTTTACAGGAGTGATAAAGGGCTAAAGGATTGTTCAATTTTTACACTTCTCATGTTTTAAAAGATCCTTAAAAAATGCATTAATTTTTGCAGGGTAGTGGTTTATAGCATGCATTAAATTCTATACATACCTGTTAAGTATAACAATGGGGCCGAGCCATTATCTTGAAGCGACTGTAATTCTGCATCAGCAGTTCTTTCTGTTCAGTAATTAAATGTAATTGCCTGTGTTATATCAGGGCATTTCAGACACGGGAAGGCTGCCAGGCGCTGATGTCTCCATTTGTTGTTGTTTTTACGTACTGTGGTGCTGTTTATGTGCATCATAGATCATCACCTGAGCTTTGGTTGATATTTCAGTTTGTTTTTTTGTTGTTATTAAACAGCACAATTTATTTGCTGAAGGAAATTGGCAAATAACAAACATATCATCTAACCTAACAGGCCATTTGAGTGCCTGAGAGAAGAGGTTGAGAATTTTTAATTATTTATATTTTCTTTGGAACTGTCATTGACATTAAATGTCACTTTTGGTTTAGGTGCCTGTTGCCATTGAGGGTAGGAGATATATTACTTATATTACTGCAGTGTATTACATAGGATGTCAGGACTAGAGATAGTTACTGCTCCCTAATATATGGCATTTGGTTTTGAATTCCCTAAGGATAAGTTAAAAACACACACCAGAAAAAGTCTTGCCTCTCCTGCCCTGCCAAACTTCCCCTCTTCTGCACGTAGATGTAAACTTGTGCTGTAGGTGACTGTCAGAATATGTACCTTCATAATTATTCAGAGTAATCCAGAGGTGAGGGGAACATTTGTTTTCATTCCTGACTCTACACAGTGTGCTGAGCAAATTTATTTCCTGCACTGTGAGGGACTGCCTGAATAAATCACATCTGTAGGTGCTTGTAAAGGTGAGCTGTGCCTGCTTAGAAGTTGCTCTGTTCTAGATGTGTAGGTTAGGCAAGGGTAGCTTAGTATGAGCAGATTACATAAATCTTCCAGTGACATTTCACTTTTAATGCTCTTCTGAATTATTAATAAATATTACCTTTCTTATATGCATTCTGCCATCATCCATTGTAATCCTTCAGTGTGAGATGAAGCCAAATTACTGTCTCCACAGTTGTGCTGACTGGATCCACACTTCTAGTGATCACAGTTCACTGACAGATTGTCCTGTGTCAGCCTCTAAAAAAGACATGAAAATAGCATGACTTGTCAAGATCTGTATACTTTTATTATATATTATTTGTCTACATGCCAGTGAGTTCAGCAGCTCAGTGTTTATAATACCACAAAGAATAAATAGGGACAAAGAGGAAATACGGTGGAGTTCGTCCTCCCATCTGAAAGTTTATTGGGTAATCTTTGAAATACCACAAACAAACTCGTTCATTTTGAGGTACATTTTAAGATGTCATCTGGATCCTCTGGATAGAATTTGCACTAAATTTTGGCATCAGTTGATGCAAAAGGGCTTCTGTCACAAATTTAGAGACTCAACCACAGAATTGTACCTTAGGAGCCATAACTTTGTTCAGCAGAAAAAAAAGAGCTGTACACCTTGGAGGGTACACAATTTTAATTCCCTGCTGTCTGGAAGTATTTTCAAGAAACCAATATTAGAATTGAAAATTTAAGCCTTTAAACTCTGAATTATTTTTTAGATGGCAAATTGCTCTCGGATGATGTCACACACTACATTGTCCCTGACTGCAAAGTTGTGCAAGAGTACCTGGAGATTCTGGAGTTTCCAGAGCTGAGAGGAATTATTTTCATGCAAACAGCATGTCAGGCTGTGCAACATCAAAAAGGACGCAGGTACTTACCCTGTAGTAAGTTATTTTTAATTTAGATTGAAATAAAAACACTGACTTTGTAAAATGCATCATAGTTTTCACTTGATAGGAGCAGTATTAAAGCTCCTATTATTAATTATTTAATTAATAATTAATCATATGACTTGTGACAGGAATTAATGAGACTTCGCAGTAATGATAAGTCATGTGCCACAACTAGATTATGGACAGGTTTGGGTTTGCTGTGTTGATGGCTGGGCACTGGTCTCTGGGGAGAGTCAATACTGTTCTGTGGTATTACCTCACCAGACATTAACCTGTATATCACCATGGCATTTGAGTAAAGTTTGCTCTCAGGGCCTTTCTATATTTCCAAAGCACAAATGCTTTTTCAAGTAATAGCCGTTGTGCCAAAGTGACAAAATAAGTTCCTGAACACTTAAGGTGTTTTTGGGGCTCCCTGGAAAACAAATATGTTTAAAATCAGAAGCATTCCTAATGGAACTTAGAAAAGCTTGCTTGCAGGTGATGGTTTAGATTTTATCATCAATGGCATGATTTAATGAATGCATTTCTTTGTGCATGACAGTAATTTTTCTTGAGTTCTTCAGCTGTATTTTCACCTGGAGTTAAAATAGCATTATCAAAATAAAGCAGAAAAACATATTTACCTGTTTTTTATTCCAGACAGTACAACAAGTTACGAAATCTATTGAAGGATCCTCGTCACGACTGTACTGTGTTTGCTAATGAATTCCACCAGCACTGCTATTTGCCCAGAGAGAAGGGAGACTCCATGGAGAAATGGCAGACGAGGTTGGGTTTAGGTTCTGTTATGCCACACTGGACAGCATCCTGACTTTGTATTTAGGACTAGGAGCATGCCTTGGGTACTGAGAGTTCATGCTCTTTCTCTGCTTGCCTTTGGAAAAGTTCGCAGTCACTGAAAGTCTAGATTGTACTTTAAAGATTAGGAAAGTGTCAACATTGTTTTCTTAGGAAAATAGACAAAATATACTACATTAAATGTAATAATGCTAAAAAAGACTGGGTAATTTTAAAGATACACCACAGCATTGGAGTCTTGACAGCTTCCCTTGCTTTTTACAAATTTCCACAATACATTGTGTTGCACTTGTGGGCAGGAGTAGATGTATTGGGGAAGAAACATTCTATTTCCCTCTGTTCTCCTGGGGCTTATGTGTGGCACACAAACATTTTTGCAGACAAAAGGTTTATGCAGCTTGTGCATATCTCTCAAAAGCATGTGTGTTAAAGCAAAATCTCGTTTATACAAAGCCGGCAAAAGTCTTGCAAGTAGCAGGTGAGCTATACCAGAACTCTTATTTCAACTTTTGCTTTTCCAGGAATATTTACAATGCAGCAGCCTGGTATTACAATCACTGTCTGGGTCAGATGCCAGTTGTTATGGTAACAGAAGATGAAGATGCCATCAGGCAGTATGGAAATGAAACAGAAGGAGTGTTTGTGATTTCCTTCAAGGTAACATGCCAGAAAAATAGAAGGTTTCCTTTATGCTGCATCAAAATGATGAAGCAAGTACATTAAAGTATATTGCAAATCATTTCAGACTTTACATTTAAGGAAACTGTGATGGTAACTTATGTCTTCATTTATCAGTGAAAGCAAAGATGTCACTTACAGAAATGTCAGAAAAAATGACAGCAGTGAGAAAACCCGAGAACTAAGAAGAAAAACAGCAGCTCTGAAGATAGAGGTCATCTTTCTTAGGAGCCCTTTTCATCGTTTTCTTTGTTTTTAAAGAACCTGGTGTTGATGAGCAATGATCAGTTACTTATGGCTGTCTGAGTCTGTAGTGCCAGCAGTCCATAAACAGCTGTAGCCTAAATATCCATCAGCAGCATCCTGCCAGTTCACTTCAGCCTGGACTGCTGAGGATCCGGTGCTGCCTGAGCAGATAATCCATTCTTCATTTTGGTGTGGATCTTTGATGCTGTTTTCTTCAGTGGGATATGGGGATGGGATGTTTATGTTCAGCCGTGAAAGGATGTACAGTAAAACCCGGACCAAACCAATTTATCTTGGTTGTATTGAGCAACAAGTTAAGTTGAGTCTGGAATAAATCCGTAGTGTTTCCTGTCCATTATGGGTTTTCCAAATAGACCTCTAAATAGTTTCCTGTCTGTTTATGTTGTGTATACAGAATTACTTGGATAACTTTTGGCCTGACTTAAAGGCTGCCCATGAGCTCTTTGACTCTATACTCCAAGCTCGGCGTGAAAGGGAGAGTGAAAGCCAAGAGAATCGTGGAAAAGAATACCCTGAGCACTTACCTCTGGAAATACTGGAGGCTGGGATCAAATCTGGAAGGTACCTGCAGGTAATTTCTTGTATAGAGAGCATACACTGAACAGTGCAGTCTCATGCTTGGTCCCTCCAGCCTGAATTAGACTGATTAGAGAAAGAAATATTGCTATGGTGGGAAGAGGGAAGGAAAACAAAAAACGAGTAATAGGATGGAAGGGATTAGCGTTCTCAAAATATTTCCCCTACTTTGTCTTGTGAAGACATGGATATTTTTTTTGTCTTGGAGAAGTTAAAATGAGGATTGACTATGGAGGATTTTAAATTTGCTATGGATTTTTCGTCAGGTTGATATGTGATGTACCTGTAAATGGAGAAACCAGGTGTGATTTGAATCAGCTGGATCTTAAATATAAATAAGGCTGCACAAGGGCAGCAGTTCTTACTTCATTTGCACAAAGATCTCTCAGTCAATGAAATTAATTTATGGTTTTATAGCAGTTCAGGGCCTTAGTATGGATTGTTGGTGGACAAGTATCTTTCTCTTAAAAATAATTTAAAGAATTAGAGGCAGTAATTTGTTCCTTTCTTGGCAATTTCAGCAGTAAGGCAGGAATAAAATAGGAACAGAGAGGATGAGATTTTTCTTCCTTGTTGGAATAATGCCGGATTCCGTGTTAAGGCAAGCAGCAAAAGTAATCTCACACTGCCCGTGGCTGGAATAAGATGACCTTTACCATCTTGGAAATAAATTGAGCATTTAAACAAATTTACCATTCTTTTCCAGAAGTGAGTAATTCAAATTCTGCATCCTATGTTCTTCCCCTATAGTGAGAACAGTTGTGTTAAAAATAACGTACATATCAATAAAAGCAACTGACTTATGTGAAAATAATGGTAACCCCCCCAAATTGTATACTTTAGGGTTGGCTGTTGAGAGGTGTGAGTGTTTCATTACATCGATGGGTGTGTTGTTTTCTTTCAGGGCACACTGAATGTCAACAAGCACCGAGCACAGCTGGAAGCTTTTGTTCGACTTCAGGGCTTTGGCAGCAAGGACACAGGTGAGGAAACACTGGCAGGATTTACTCAGTGCCCGTGGATGTGGCTGTTCAGTTGTTAAACGGGGTGAAAGCTGAGATACTGCAGTGCCTGGATGATTTTCCTGGGCTGGAAAGGAGGCAAATACAATAGTCTTTATGTCCTTCCTCTTTCTTAGCACCTTTGGCCATGTTCGGGGCTCTTGTCCTGCTAAGGGTTTCCCCAGAGCTCTGAAGGGGAATGCTAATGCCAATTGTTATCCCTGTGCTTGGCTCTGACTTCAGGTGACCAGTCATTGACTGCAATAAGTGTTTACATAGATGTTGCAGGATTAGGAAACTGGTCACTGTGAACCTAATAAGAAAGATGTCTTTTGGATCAAACTGATCCAGTGTTGTCTTTCTGGCAGGAGTTACTAATAAACACTTCTGAAGGAACAGCCCATTATCCTTGCACAGGTACTTTGTCCTGGCTCTCACTAATAAGTACTTTGAAAAGTTCTTGTGACAGACCCTGCAGGCAAACCAGTGTTCAATATACTAATTATTTTTAAAAGCTTGTTTTGTTCTGAACCTTGCTCAGAATCCTGTGGCAGTGGTTTCCACAATTTGCCCGTGTTGTGTGTTTTTAAAGCTATTGCCTAAAAAGAATGAACTTCTCCCAGTCTCTGCTGCTTTTTCTCCAAGAGTTCACTTACAGAATTACTTAATATCTCCTTTAAAAAAAAAAAAAAAGGAAAAGGTTTTAATTTCCGTGCAATATTAATTACTTGCCAGTAGTCCTTTTTGGGAGAAATCATACTGCAAAGTTAATTTGCTGTTATTTCAGCAGAATGCTGCCAGGAGGGAAGGATTTTAAATTTTTTTGGCAGATGATAGTTCTATTCCTTTTATTTTAAATATAGAACTTCAAAGTGACATCCTTATTTATGGGACCAAGGCTCGGAACCGTGCAATCCACGGGGATGTGGTTGTTGTGGAGTTGCTCCCTGTGCAGGAATGGAAGGGCAGGACTGTTGCCCTCTGTGAAAACGAGACTGAGGATAAAGCACCTGCAGACACCACAGGGGACCCCATGCCCACAGGTAAGGACACACCAGCCTTTTAATACCTTCCTGAAAAATAATGGGGAAAAAAAAAAGATTTTAAGTGAAAAAGTATCCCAGTGTGACCTGCCTGTGCACCATGGGAGCTTAGTGTCTTACTTGAAATTATTACTCTGCAGCTACATCTTACAAGTTTGTTGAGGTCAGAGTTAACATTTTAAGAGGTTCATTCTCTTTCTGAAAGGAAATGATGTTTGGTTTTGCTCTTTCTTATTAAAAATTCTCTGTATTTTTTTACTAGAATTGGCCACATTCCAGCAGCAGTGGGAATCTCTGAATAATTTATGGACTGTATCAGTTGAAATCTATACAATGAGAGAGAGTCTCCACATAAATAAAAGCTCATTAAAATCTGGCTGTGCCAACAATAATTGATGACACACTTGTATTGTCTGCACACCATATGTTGTTGGCAATTGTAGCACAGATTTGAGGACACATTAGTTGATATTATATTACAAAGCAGTGACTTCTCTACCTCCCACATATTTGCTTTTGTGTTCCTGTTTAAGTCTCTGATGTGCAATGTTCTTTATTTACAGGTAAAGTTGTTGGAATCATTCAAAAGAACTGGAGGGATTACGTGGTCACTTTCCCCTCTAAAGAAGAGAGCCAGTCCCAGGGCAGAAATGCTCAGAAAGTCCTTGTGACACCTTGGGATTACCGAATTCCCAAAATCCGGATCAGTACCCAGCAAGCTGAGGCATTACAGGTACTGTTCTCACAGGAGTGTCCCTGCAGGAGCACAGAGTGCCCTGTTCTCATACCAGGGGGTCCCTGCAGGAGCACAGAGTGCCCTGTTCTCACAGGCGTGTCCCTGCAGGGGCACAGAGTGCCCTGTTCTCACAGAGGTGTCTCCCTGCAGGAATACAGGGTTGTGGTGAGAATCGATTCCTGGGAGTCCACGTCTCTGTATCCAAACGGACACTTTGTGAGAGTCCTGGGAAGAATTGGAGATCTCGAGGGGGAAATTGCAGCCATTCTGGTGGAGAACAGCATTTCTGCTGCCCCTTTCTCAGAAATCCAGGTCTGTCTTTGGGATCAAACATATTCTTTTCTGTTCATTTCTTGTTTCTCAAGGAGAGGGATCCTCTTACAGCTGAATGTCTTCATGGTCAATGGGTTTTTGAAAGCTGAAAACTATTGATAATTTATTTTTTTGGGATCTTTTGGATCAGTGGTTCTGTAGATACTATGAATTGTCAAGCCAAGAGTGATTTTAAGATAATCTGTTCTTTATGAGGACAAGATTATAAAGTCTTAATTCTAATTTGAGACAGACTTTTAAGATATTACTTATGTATTTAATATGTGGTTATGGTACTGATGCTAAAGGTCTGGTGCTACTGAAACCATTGTCTTAAATCCTTTTGTTTTCAACCCAGATCTCATAGATAACTATTTTGATTATGCCTACAATTAATTGAAAGAAAAAGAATGTTAAAAACCAATTGCAGTGGTAATGTTTGCCAGAGCTGCAGTATCACCACAGTAATCTCAGTTGCTATTGATACACATACAGTTCCTTTCAGTTCTGTTTCATATTTTCCATAAAGTAAATGGAGTGGACTGACTTGGAAAATGCAAGGGAAGAAGAATTCGAAAAACCAATTAACTCTAATTTGTTGGCTTTTGTTCGGTGGAAAACATGTCCATCTGTGCTCATCAATAATGTTTTTGTACAGATGAGTGAAATGCCCACGAGTTCTTCAAAGAGCCCATGGAAAGTGAGTCCAGAGGAGGAAAAAAAGCGTCTTGACTTGAGAGACACACACTTGATATTCAGCATCGACCCGAAGGGCTGCGAGGACGTGGACGACGCGCTGTCGGTCAGAGCGCTGCCTGGCGGGAACCTGGAGCTGGGGGTGCACATTGCAGATGTCACCCACTTCGTGGCACCAAACTCCTGCACCGATGTGGAGGCCAGAGCAAGGTGAGGCCTTCCTGCCAGTTGGGAAATCCATGGAGCTCGCAAGTTTGTGACGCTGCTTTAGGGAAACTTGGGAAGGAAAGAAGGAGATATTCTTTCTTTTTTTATGTGGCATTATTAAAACTAATACAACTAATGGTATTCTACTTTTACTTGGATAAATTTTCCACAAAGTAATTATTTAAGTTTGCCTTTCCCCGATCACTACTCTGCTTTATAGTCTGCTTTAACAGTTGTGATTTTAAGTATTTTTACAAACCACTTGCTTGCATTCCAAGGGGGATGAATCTCCACACAAAACACCCACAAAATGGGTGTCTTACATGGATTTAATTCCAGATGTATTTGTCAGGCTTATGTTTTAATATTCAGTCTGGTGTTTTAATGTGCCAATACTCCATTCTCTTTTATTGCCACTGTTTTGACTTTAATCTGCTGCATCACTTCATGAACTGCATTCTTTGTAGATGCAAACAAGTGTAACCTGTGTAGAGAGCAGAGATGTTTGACAGAGCCATGAAACCACCTCTTCTCACTGAGTATCTTTTGTCCAGCCCAAGTTCTGGCCTTTATGGCAGCTGAAATACCAGGGGAGGCCAAGTTAGGGTTGTATTGTACAAACAGTTATTCCCATCCTTGGACTCTGGTGTTGCAGCTGTGTGTGCTCTGCAGCAGCAACCCCTTTGAGATGGGGTGGTGTGTGCTGGTGAGCTGCAGCAGTGTGTGCTCTGCAGCAGTAACCCTTTGAGATGGGGCCGTGTGTGCTGGTGAGCTGCAGCAGTGTGTGCTCTGCAGCAGTAACCCTTTGAGATGGGGCCGTGTGTGCTGGTGAGCTGCAGCAGTGTGTGCTCTGCAGCAGTAACCCTTTGAGATGGGGCTGTGTCTGCTGGTGAGCTGCAGCAGTGGTGCTGGTGAGCTGCAGCAGTGTGTGCTCTGCAGCAGTAACCCTTTGAGACGGGGCCGTGTGTGCTGGTGAGCAGCACTTCCAGCCCTGCTGTGGGAACGCACACCCCAGCATGGTGGGAAGGCAGTGCCTGTTTCTGTCCCCAGGGCCACCACGTGTTACCTGGCTGACCGGCGCTATGACATGCTGCCCTCGGTGCTGAGCGCCGACCTGTGCTCGCTCCTCAGCGGCGTGGACAGGTAAGGCTGGCTAATGCTTCTGAGTAGGGAGGTTTCCACAAGGAACTGCGTTATTAGTTGCCAGGTGGGTGGATGTTTTTGCATTGTTACTAAATCCTCAAGTGAAAGAACAGTGGACATTAAAAAAATACCTTTCATTGCTACCATAGGCAGGTAGGGTGATAAAATACTCTGTCAATTTTACTGTGCCAAAATGTCTGTGTGCACTGAAGCATTTTGTGTGAGCAAAATGCAGCTGAACACAGGTGTAATCCAAGATTCAAAACATAACATGAAATCATGGAGAAGCCTGGGGTTGGATTTTTTCAATAAACAGAAAAAATGCGTTCCTGAAATCATTCACGGACACATTTCCCCCCTGGAGAGCTCTTGTAACAGTTATCTTTCATCATTGTTGAATATTTTCGTGGATGAAAATAACTGCTGACAGAATAACTGTGAAGCAAGAGCAAGGTTTCCTACTTGTGTTGAAGCCTTCCCCTGCTGAGGTTTCCAGAGAGCACCACAAATGATTTATCATGTACAATTTTTTTTTTTTTCAGTAGGAGTTAACAGTAAATGCTAAATGTCCAGCTCTAATTCCACGATCACTTTTATAGAGTGTTACTCAGTATTGTTGCCAGGAAGTGCATCCATGTGGATGGTCCCATTTTTAACTACTGTCCTTTCCTCAAACAGGCCATTACCCCATTTTATTTCCATTTACAGGGTCAGTTGGGGGCTGGTCTGAGGGATATGCTGAGGTGGTCATTATGGGTGCATCTGCCTAATGAAATAAAAATGAACAAAAATAACTATTGCAGTGGAGTTGTGCATTAGAACAGATGTGACCTTATATCTCAGGGTTCCCCTGCCTTAGCAGCTGGATTGAAATCCTGCTGATATAGCTGTATTTATTAAGTTGTGACATATGAGACTGAAAGGCAGGTGCATTAATCAGTGGTGTTGCTGAGCCCTGGTTTCATGAAGGTGCTGCTGGTAAAAAAACAAAACAGAATTAAATCTGGAAATTCCTACGGGTTTGGAGTTTAAGTCCACCAGAGCTATTGCAGAAGTGTGATCTTGTCCCTAAGGTACGCTGTGAGTGTCCTGTGGGAGCTGGAGCAGGAATCCTACGCAACGCTGCGAGTCCAGTACCGCAGGACCATCATCCGCTCCGCATACAAGCTGGAGTACGAGGCGGCCCAGGCTCTGCTGGATGGGGACACCGCTGTCGGGGTGGAGATCCCGGAGCTGCAGCACCTGGATGAGGGGACGAGGCAGGAGAAAGTGTCCGAGCTGGTTTGGGCCATATCCAAACTCACAGACATAGCGCGACACGTCAGAGCGCAGCGGGACAGATGTGGGGCGCTGGAGCTGGAAGGGATCGAGATCCGAGTGCAGCTGGATGAGAAGCGCAACATCCACGACCTGATCCCCAAGCAGCCCCTGGAGGTGCACGAGACGGTGGCGGAGTGTATGATCCTGGCCAACCACTGGGTGGCGAAAAGCATTGCCGAGCATTTCCCCCACCAGGCCCTGCTGCGCCAACACCCGCCCCCGCGGCAGGAATTCTTCTCTGAACTCCGCGAGTGTGCCAGTGCCAAAGGCTTCTCCATAGACACCCGGTAGCTTTGGTTAATTAAGTTCTTTACGTTAAGTTCAGGAATTAACTGTTTGGCCGTGTTACCATTACAAACCATCAGTGTTAACAGACACTGCAGAGCACGTCTTAAAAATAATTTCATCCTAACCCTTCTGATGATGTTCTGACCAGGAGAAACTGCTGTGCTGCAAGTGGCAGTGGCTGAATCATTTTAGGTATATGCAAAAAAACATTTGTTCAGTCACTGTGCAGTGGATGAGCTCTGCCATAGCCTTGTTTGCGTCAGATTTCCTGTGTAAGAGAGTGCTGGGTTAAATAATGTTAATTCTGTGCAATGTAGTAATTTTTAATGACTACAAGTAATTTAGAATTATTTTGTCAAGATGATATAAAAAGGTAAACTTCATCACATTGGGAGAATCGTATCTGGACATCACAGGGAGCGAGGGCCACCAGCAGAGTCTCTGTCACTTGGGTGTCCCATTTGTGCTGGACAGCAAGGGTTTGGACCAGCTCACTGTTCTGCACTGCATAGGGTGGGGTTTTGCTCCAGTCCCTGCTTCTCCAACTTGCAGCAGACAGGCCTGGTGGTTAAAACTAGTGTTTCCCTAAACATTTTCCTTGAGCAGAGCTGTAGTTAAACTGCAGTGCAGGTTTCAGTGTCATTCTGATTTCTGTTTCTGTATTAAGAACTGTCAATTTCTCTGTGCTTTTGTATGCTGTTGTTAATGATAGGTTATTATGACCAGGGGCAGTGTCATTTTCTTCAGAATTCACACTTTTTTGCCAGGTCTAACAAAGCACTGGCTGAGTCTCTGGACAAAGCAAATGACCCCTCGGATCCAGTTGTGAACCAGCTGCTGCGGTCCATGGCCACCCACGCCATGTCCAACGCCTTGTACTTCTCCACTGGCTCTTGTCCCGAGGAGGAGTTTCACCACTACGGTACCTGGTCTTGTTTACGCAGTCCCTGTTGGTTCTGAGCTGTGGGGCAGGCGGAGCACGGCTCTGATTGCTCCTCTTTACTCCCTGGCCCTGGCAGGACTCGCCCTGGAGAGGTACACCCACTTCACTTCTCCCATCAGGAGATATGCTGACATCGTTGTGCACAGGCTCCTGATGGCAGCCACACTGCAGGGGACGGCGGGGCAGGGGGAGGACGGTGTAATGAGCAACAAGGATCTGGAGGAGCTGTGCAGACACATCAACAACAGGAACCGAGTAAGGTGTCCTTGTGGGAGTCTCCGTTTCTGTGCTGCCCCAGGGAACGGGATAGCAGTCCTGGCTGCGGCTTTGGGGCACTGCAATGACATAGGATCACTTTGGGTTTATTGGTAATGCTTTGGGGTTTTTTTAAATACAGTTTTCTCAGAGTGGTAGTGACTTCATACTTCACTACATGTAGGATTTTCTTTTAGATGTGATTTTTCTAGGGGGGAGGTAAGGGAGTAAATAATGGGGAAAAGAAGCTGTGGAAATGAAAGCCAAACGCGCTCGTTGAAATATTTCTGTACCTTTTTTGTCTTCTCCTTCTGTGGGGGTGTTCATAGGCAGCCCAGCGTGCCCAGAAACAGTCCACAGAGCTCTTCCAGTGCATGTACTTCAGGGACAGCAGCCCCGAGGCCGACGAGCGCTGTGTGGCTGATGGCGTCATTTACTCCATCCGCACCAACGGCGTGCTTGTCTTCGTGCCCAGGTGAGCCCCTGGAGCTCAGAACGAGCTCACAAATGAGACCCAAGTGTCACCAGCAGGCCCTCTGGGCCTTGAGAACAGCAGTGTTCTCACACCAGGGGCCTGGTGGTGAGCAGTGACTGCGTGTCACTCTTCGCTGGGAGTCCCCAGCAGTGAACTTCTGTGCCTCAGCTCCGAGCAGCAGTTCCTGTGAGGAAACACTCAGACTGTGCTGCACGCTCTGTATTGATCCCAACATGTTTACACACCTTTTGGCCAAGCAGCTGCTAGTGCAGAACAATGGAATGTGTGTGTCCCCCCCCCCCCCTTGCTTTTCAAACAATAGAAATTGATTTTCCAAACCACACAGCCACATGTTCCCTAGTGATTTTTCCCATCATTGCAAGCTGGGAGCACTTTGGAACAGCCTCTCCTCGCAGGGGGCAGGGAAGGGTGGCAGGAATGTTCTCCTGGTGCTGGTTATGGCAGTTGGGCTCTTGGAAAGTGCTGGTATCTCAGCTCAGCCTCTGATTTATGTCAGCAGGAAGCAGCTCTTTGTGTGAAACCAACATTACATTTTAATTTGAGCTTTTAAATCTGTGTTTTGATGTAAGATCACAAAAAAACCTGTACAGGGGTGGCAGGGAAAGCAAACCATTACATGAGTACCTGGAGTTTCCTGAATGCAACAGGGGCTGCTTGATCCTGTGCTTAGACTGAGCCTGCATATAAACCAGCTCCATGTAGGCCTGTCATCTCCAGCATTCCAGAGGGTTGGCTGTGCAGCCAGAGGCAGAACCTCCCCAGCCAGGAAAAGCTTCCGTAGGGAGAACCCAGGGCAAATAGGCTGCTGGTCTTCAAGTCACTTGTTTTAATGGAGATCTGTCTCCTCACTGTGCTGTCTGGAAAAACCTGTAAAGCTGCTCTTCTCCCATCACCGAGCCATTCTGGGCTCCACCCAGCACTAAGATAATGGATCACTGACTGTTTCACTTGTGCTTCACTGCTCTCAAAGCCCTTCAGTCCCTGTGTCCATGCTGTTTTCATGTGCTCCCTGGGTTTCTTTGACACCCCTCAGTGCTCCTGCAGCAGCATTCTCAGGCTGCTGTGCTTGCCCTTTGTGTTGCTTTCCTATAATCCCAGCCAGTCTGGGGGATTCAAAACTAACAAGGGTGAAAATGGTTAGAAGAGCTTCTGTGTGCTCTCTTTTGTAGATATGGAATCAAAGGTGCTGCATATATGAAAAACAAGGAGGGCTTAGTGCTGTCGTGTGGAGGGGCTGGGAGCTGTGAGTGGCAGCCTGGGTCACTTCAGCGCTCCCAGAGCAAAATCACCTCCACCACAACCACTGGGGCATCCATCACGTTGAGCCTTTTTGATCACATCACAGTGAGTATTTAATCTGAGGGCAGGGAAAGGAAATAGCACATCAGAAATTAAATTAGAAAATCCTGCTTTCCAGGTGAAAATCCTTGTGCAGACTTCCCGCTGCCACGCCGACACCATCAGGCTGGAGATCCTCAGGAACACTCCACACCACAGCGCGGACAGCGAGGCTGCCCGGAGGGGCTCCCCCGTGGTGAAACCTGACGTGGTGAAGGCAGTCAGTCAGTGTGCAGGGGAGGCCCAGCGTGCCCAGGAGAGAGGCCGGGCCGAAGTGCTGGAGGAGGAATACCAGGAGTTCTGCCAGACCAAGGGGCCCAGCCTGTACCAGCTGCTGGAGGAGATCCGGGAGCTGGCGCTGCTGGACGTGTCCACTGGCAGTGGAACCTGAGCTGTGACCACAGCAGCTGCCTGTGCTCACTGGTCAGGAGTGCTTGGGGATGTTTTAAAAAGCAGTTTATTTAAATATTCAAGAGTCCTTTTAATAAGAAGCTAAATGTCTATTTTAAGTAAGAATTATTTTTACCTGATTGTGAACATGTAGGAGTTACCAAAAGATTTTATATGTGATAAAGCTCACCTTTCAGACTAAAGACAGTGTGCTGAATTCTTTTAAATATCATTCCAAAAATCCCTTTGCTCATGTTGTCCATACATTATTAAAACCTAAATACTTCCTCCTTCCCCTCTGGTTCAGTAAGTTTAAAACCCCTTCATGCTAGCCCTGGAACACAGGATTGTGTGTAGTGAAATCCCAGAGCTGCACATCAACATAAATACACCTCTTGCCACAAGGTTACTGGTTTCACTCAGTTCTAGAAATTCAGTACTTTTGCCACTGGAGGGGCCGGTTCCCTCTTCATTTCACAGAAGGGAAAGGAAAAATCTCAGGGAGAAAGCAGAATCAGGTGAGGGAAAGTCAGGCATGTGGTCAAAGCCAAACCCTGTTCCTAAGGACAGATAGTCTGGGAAGAGATGTGTGATCCAAAGGACAGGGAAGTTTGGGGGCCCTGGCCTTGCAATAGCCTCATACAAGAACTTCAGGTTTGACTCCTGAAATTTAATAGCTTCCATTTTATAAGAAGACCCAGGTCGGGATAAACATGTTAAAAAACTCCAGTCCCCCTATTCAGACCCAAAGAGACCTGTTAAAAAACCCCAAACACAACTTTAATAGAAACTTCCCCCGTCAACATCCCCAATAATTGTTTGACATTATATAAACTAAATTCCAAGTAGGTAAAAAACCTCGTAAATATCTCCTGAAGCAGGTGGGAGGGGCGGCTCAGGTGCAGCTGAAGAACTTTGTGCAGAGCTGCTCATGGGCAGTTTCCAGGAAGAGCTCTGTCCCACTCCAGCAGTGCTGTGGTGAGGAGTTCCTGGAGCTCCTGGAGTGCAAAGAGCCAGCAACACGTCAGTGTAATTGCAGTTCTTAAAGCAGTGGGGTCTTTTGGTCAAGAAAGGCATTCAGAGTGTGGGGAACAGTTCCTGCTCTTCCCTGGCACATTCCAGTTCTCCATCTGCATCTTCCGTGAGAGCAGCTGTGGCTGCAGGAACCTCAGTGTCTTCAGTAAGGTCAGCGGGATCCTGAGTGTTAAACTCCTCTTCTGAGTAACCACTGGGGAGCTCTGTTGGAGAAACAAGACATGAGCAAACACTTGCTGTGTTGAACTGCTTTTTCCATCCCCAGAACCCCCGTCTGCAGCAAAGGCAACTCTCAGAGCAAGCTGAGCTCTGTTTCACCAGACAAAGCTATCACAGCCAGGGAGGGCAGTGAGGAGTTTAACTATATGAAAACTTTACATTCAGGAGTTGCACGTTTTGCCACTACTTAGGAAAGCAGGCACTGCCCTTTGCTGTGCCCCTGCCCCGAGGGTGCCCCACCCCTGCTCTCACCGCTGAGCGGGGCCTGGCTGTGCCCCTGCAGCCTCGCCTGCCGCCGCTGCAGGGCCAGCTGCCTGTTCTTCTTCATCCGCTCCTGCTGCTCCTCTGTCAGCGTCGTGCCAGGCACGGATGTGGGCTCTGCCTTCCCAGACCAAGAATGTGCATCTTCAGCCGCTGCGTCCAGCCCGTTGCTTTCCTCTTCTCCCTCTGCTTAAACATGAGAGGTGGGAGGGGAAAAGCGGCACAAAACAACTCTGTAAACCCACAGAGATCTACCACACACCAATCAAAAGCACACATTGGAAGCATTTCCATGTTCTCCATGGCGGAGGTGTATGGACAGCTCAGCAGCACGTGTGGACAGTGTGTGGATCCATCGCACAGGACGCCTGATGGCTCTGCAGCCCCTGTCGGCAGGACCCACGCGTTGCTGTCTGTGGCTGCTCATGGCTGCACTCCAGTTCTCACCAGTACAGCCCATGGGAACACAAGCCACATGGCCCCAGCTGCCCAAAGAACCTCCCACAGGTCCCACCAGGTGTTGTCACTGGTGCCCCATCCACCAGAACACTGTCCCCAGGCAGTGGCTGCGCTGGAGCTGAGCTTGACATGGACACAGCCTGGATAATGGGTTCAAGAGAGACTCACAATCAAAGTGTGAAACCCTACACAGGACATCAGCACTGAGGATGAAATCCTCCCTTTCTCCTAATAAAGTTTCTTTCAAACTACCTCTGTTTCCTCTTTTGATTAAAAAAATTGTTTGTCTAATTTTTATCTGATTGGAAGACACTCTTGAATTATCTACTTGTTCAGTGGCTGGATTTTCATGCTGGAAGAAGAAACATTCCACAGCAGTTCTGTGCCACAACTGCCAGACACAGCAGAGCCCCAAGCACTAATGAGTACTTTGTCTGCAAAGGGCACTACACCCTGACTGCACTGCAGCTCCTCGTAGTAGGGGAAGTAATTTTAAGCACTGAAACACTGAACAAATAGCACAGAGAGCATACCCTCTTTATTTTGGTAGTCTTCATGTAAAATAGGAAGATCAAGTCTAATCCTCTTTAGGCAGGTCTGCAAACGAGAGATTAAAATACTAGTATTTCATGTGTACCAAGTTTTTTGGTTTAACATGGATAATAATGTTAACACTACAGCACTTTTATACTTTATTACTCTGAAAAAGTACTCCTTTCACTCCCTGTCTATTAGATCCACAACTTTCAACGCTGTGGATCATTTTCCCAGCTAGGTGAAGTAACATTCATCCATCTTTTGCAGGTTCAAACATGAAAAACCCCAAAGAAAACCCCAAACCCCAACCAGATCCAGCGCTCTGAACCAATTTACTGTGGCTGAAAATGTCCTGAAAATGCTGAAGTCAATTCTCTAAAGTATTAATTCAAATAAAGAAAATTTGTATCTAAATATAAACTTAAGTATTGGAAAGAGCATTAAATAAAGAGAAATTAATTTAAATACTATTATACCTTTTAGCAGTGTGCACAACTTAAGTCTTCTTTTACTGCATAATCAATCTCCTAAACCAACCTCTTGGACTGTTCCATAGGGCATGACATACCTGGACCTCCTTTTTGTTTCCCAAAGACTCCACACTGTCAATAAAATCCTCAAACTGCAATTTTGGAAACAGTCTGTGGGCCCAGTGCTCCATGTGTTGCATAAGTGTCTTCAGGTCCTCTGCCTGGAGCATAAAAAAAAAAAACCACTCAGCTACTAAAAGCTGACAAAGGAGGGAAAGGGGATAGCAACATTCCTGAAAACATTAAACATCTGCAGCTTCAGAGTCTCTTGAAAATTCAAGTTGTATGAATGTGTATGAAGGTGTATGGAGTGGGTACCCTTTCCTTCCCCCTCCCACAATCAAGTCTAAGTGTCATTTCAAGCTACGAGAACAGCAGCAACACAAGTCCAGGGGAGCATTTACACAACCCATAAAACACTTGCCAGGCTCCTGAGGAGCTGCCCTTAAACAACCCAGGTCTGAAACCAGACTAGAAAAAAAAAAACATTTATTATCTTGATGCTCCGAATGCAGATAAAAATGTGCACTTGAATACAGTGATTTAGTAAACATCTGTGCCCATTTCAGCAGCAGTGCCCAGCTCCCTTGTGCCTCCAGTGGCACTGAGGAATGCATACCATGCACGCCCTCTGGAAACCTCTGCCCTTGCAAAGGAAAGAGAATCATGTAAGTGTTTGGGTTGGGAAAGCCCTTCGAGACCATCAAGTCCAACCATTGCCCAGCACTGCCAAGGCCACCACTAACCCATGTCCCATGCCACATTCACATGGCTTTGAAATCCCTCCAGGGACAGGAACCCCACCACTGCCCTGGGCACCTGTGCCAGGCTGGACAACCCTTTCCATGAAGAACTTTTCCCTAATATCCCACCTAAACCCTCCTTGCACAACTTGAGGGTGTTTCCTCTTGTCCTCTGTCTTGTTACCTGGGAGAGGAGACCAACACCCCCTGGCTACAACCAGTAGTTTAATGGTACTAAAGGAAAACTAGCCTTCCTATGCTTAAGTGTGTCCAAGTCAGTTCTAGTTTGGAAGCTGAAGAAAACAGTTTTAATATCAAAACATGGATTTTGTTCAAGCAAACATGTTTGGTTTAAAATTTGCAACTACAAACCTCAAGAGGGTACATTCAAATACTGCTAGAAAGCTGGCTAACCAGTGTGCTATCACTTCTCCCCCTATCAGATGGGCAGCACTCCATCAAATCCAGATTAACCTCCCAGCAAACACAACAAAAGCTCACCAAGTCTTACCTCGTGCCCTTTACCCTTGAACTTCACATTGTCGAACATGTGTCTCAGGGCTGGAAGTCCCCGTTCCGAAGTTAATCTGGTAATAAGAAATGAGGCAAGGTATTTGAAATCCACACTTTCTTCTTTCAATTAACTAGTGAAAAAACACAAAGAAAAAACTCTCACATTCCTTAAAACAGCCTAAAGCTCCAGAGCTCTATTTGAAAGAAGTGCACAATTATGATCATTAAGAAAATGCACAAAATAGGGCAGAAACTGCTGCAAGACCCAAGCCTTTTTCATCTCTTTAATTCACCATACTTGTATTCCTAGCCCAAGAAGCTTTTTGCTTTTCATTACATGAAAGAGAACTGAATAGTCAGTTCTAGAATCTCTGTTGGCCACATAAAACCAGTCTGACGTGTGTGACCAAAGCATTCACCTGTGGTGTCACTGACTAACCCATCAGTGTATTTAGAACGGGTGAAGCTGAAAGGTTGGATTCTTTCATTGATTGTGAAGAACTTACTGCAGTTTTAGTGGTAATAGCAAAGAAAACATTAACATCTTACATAGAGTTTATCCAGTTTGTACATACATCAGGTGTAAGTGTACTTTATTTAGGATCTTACAGTCCCCATTATACTGAGGCTTTATTTTGAAGCAGATTTCATTAGATCAAGAAATCTACAGTTCTATGCCTGAAGCAAAATCAAGATGTTTAGGTCTAAACAATAAATATGTATAAATAGTATCCTTTAACAAAGTACCAGTCATGTACTAAGTCCCAAGAAGAATTCAAGGAACTTTGACTAATAGCATTATACAGTGGGCAAGGAATGAAAGGTTCAGATGCTGCATGCAAAAGGCACTTTCCCAAACTCTTGACCTTGGACTCAGCAGGGATCACAGGAAACCTGATCACTGTCCCACAGCCAAGAAAAGAAGACACACAAAGAAATATCCTGTAAAATTTACCTCTGGGCATCTAGTTTAGGCCTTGGTCTTTTAAGTGCATTCCTTGTGGCCACAGCAGCAGAGTCCTTTGTTTGTGATTGCTGGTTCCCCTCTGCACCCAGTGAAGAAAACACAGTTTGAGCATGGAATGCAATTGACAATCGACATTAGCTAGAATTACATCTTGTATGTTTTAAGGTTCTACTCTAATCAAAAAGCAGCATCACAAGTATTCCCTGGTAGATACAGCAGTCCAAAAAAATCTGTGTGTTTCACATTGCTTGTCCCATAAGATAGATTTTAAACAAAATTTTATTCTCTGCAAAATATGAGGAATCAACTTTTCTAACAAAGTAGGTCCCTCGAAAGTGAAGAACTTTCATATTGTACTTATGATGAGAAATGTATTGAGAGCAGATACTGCTTCTAAAAGTCAAGAAACTCAGATAATCAATAATCATAATTTAATAGATGTGTCCCAGTTTCCACTGAGACATCTGAACTTTACAGTTTGTTTTCTGACTCTTTTTGTACAGTGAACTGGAGGCAGCGAAGCACACCATCAACAGTTCTGATTACACAGCGTCAACATGGGGGTTTTTGGGGGTCACGGGTGTTCACCTCCACCGGCCTGAGCCCACTCAGCATCGTCTCTTCCCGGAGAGGCAGGAGGTGGCAGAGGTGGGAATGTTTCATCCTCTGTGTTCTCGTAATCAGGCAGATCAAACAAGTTGTTCTCTAAAGGATCCAGCATTGCCACAAAGAAGCTTTTGTTCCCCTCCTGCGAAAAAGCCAACCCAGAGCATTAAAGAGAAGCAGCGACGCTGCCCCAGAGGCGGATAAAACACCGATTACATACAGTAAATCTACAGCTTTTTCCGACGAAGATTTGCCAGCCAGAAACCAGATCATTATACATGTTAAGCAGCAAACACCACAGAGGGACGACACAACCCAGCCGGACCGAGCCCAAGAAAATAAGGGTCTGTCATGTTTCGACTCGCAAACTTACGTGCGAGTGGCAAGTATAAAACGAAAATAAATGGATTGATGAGCCCAGCGCTTACCGAGGCAGCTGTGTGTCCCTCACATCCCCCGTACCAAAGGGTAGGGGAGCGGGGGGCAGTTCCGCGAGGTCACAGCTCACCCACGCGGACACGCGGTGTGGAAGAGGGTTCCCTTTGCCGGCCCCTCAGCGAAGCCGCTTACAGGGTCCGGGCCGCGGGTCACTCCCGTTCGTGCCCCACACGGGCCGCCCGCCCCGGGCCGCACCGCCCCCGCGCGCTCAAGTCCCGCGAGAGCCGCGCTCTCGCGAGCACACGGGCGCGCCGGCGGCGCCGTTTGGCGCCAAAGCGCGTGGGCGGCGCCAGCAGTGCCCGCCCGGATCTATCCGGGCCGTGCGATCGCGCCATGGAATTGGGGACAGGTACAGCGGAGATCGCCCAGTGCCACCCCCGGCCATGGCACGGACACCTCCCACTGGCCCAGGCTGCTCCAACCTGGCCTTGGACACTTCCAGGGATGGGGCAGCCATAGCTGCTCTGCCCAACCTGTGCCAGGGCCTGCCCGCTCTCACAGCCAGGAATTCCTTCCCAATATCCCATCTAGCCCTGCTCCCCTTCAGTTTGATTGCAGTCCTGCTTGTCCTGTCACTCCAGGCTCCTCTAAAGAGTGTTGCCCCATTTTTCCTGTAAGTTTCCTTCAGGCCACAATGAGGTCACCCTGAGCCTTCTCCAGGCTGGACAATCCCAGCCCTCCCAGCCTTTCCTCCCAGCAGCGCTGCTCCGTCCTCTGACCATCGTGGTGCCTTCCCTGGATGCTCCAGCAGCTCCATGTCCCTCCTGTGCTGCTGTTGCCCAGGGCTGGAGCAGCTCTGCAGGTGGGGTCTCACCTGGGGGGCAGAGGGGCAGAATCCCCCCCGTCCTGCTGCCCAGTGTGGCTTCATCAGGCAACCTGCCAAGGTTCACAGTTAAATCTGAAATATCTAATGTTGCAAAGCCCCACAATGAATCAGCCTCCGGAATGGGTTTTAAAATAATGTCTGTTGAGCCCTTTCTCACTTCAGAGAATCCCAGAATTACAGAAGTTGGCAAAGCCCTCCCAGCCTACACAGCCCACCTTGTCCCCCAGCCCAGCGCACTGAGTGCCACGGCCAGTCCCGCCTTGGCCACCTCCAGGGCTGGGCACTCCAAACCTCCCCGGGCAGCCCCTTCCAATGTCCCATCGCATTTTCTGTGAAGAAATTCCTGCTGCTGTCCCCCCTGACCTGGCCCAGCCTGAGGCCGTTCCCTCTCCTCCTGTCCCTGTTCCCTGGAGCAGAGCCTGACCCATTCTGGCTCCCCCCTCTCTGCAGAGAGCCAGAAGGTCCCCCCTGAGCCCCTCTTTCTCCAGGCTGAGGCCCCCCAGCTCCCTCAGCCGCTCCTGCTGCTGCAGCCTCTTCCCCAGCTCCGTTCCCTTCCCTGGACACGCTCCAGCCCCAGGACAGGGAGCAATCCCAGGCTCCTCTCCACACAGATCCCAGCCAGAGCCTCTGGGTAATTTAGAACTAAACAGTTTGCAGTTGTCCAGGCTCCAATAAATATGCCGAGCCCTCGGAGATCTGGCAGCTGTGCACATGAAATGCCATGTAAGGATTTGGACTGCGGAAACAACAGGAGAGGCTCCAGGCTCCCGACTCCAGTGCAGCTGGAGCTGTAAAACTGTTCTCATATTTTTACAGCTCAGTCCATAGAAGGGTATCTGACTTAAAACAAAATCATGTAAATTAATGTAAAAATACATTAAAGGATTGGGTTTTCCCTCCTCTATAAATTCAAATTTGATATATAATGTTTCTGGTAATTTAATGTATTCCTTCTAGTATGACAAAATCAATTGCAGTTACTTTCTGGTTAAAATTATTTTAACAGTTCATGTTTGAAATGTGTACTCCCAGTTGCAGCAGCATCTTTTACAGTCAAGGATACATTAAATATAGGGAGAGCACACTAATGGATTTTTTAGCATTGAATCCATTTATCTTAACTTTTTAGATATAGCCAATTTCTTCAGATGACTGAGGCACTTGAAGTATGAAAACTAACATGAATATTTAATAATAATAATCATAGATCAAGTGCTGCTATTTTCCAGTGCAAAATACTGTGATTGTGTCATATAAAATCACTGACAAGCTGATGTCTATATGATGAGCTCTTTGCATGGAAAATAATAGTCACCATACTAAAAAATCCTTACAATCTCCGCAGAGGATACAGTGTTATAAAACTGGCCATATTTATGCAATTTGGATGAATCAATATTTTTGAAGAGTGTTTAATTAGAGACTGGACTTGGTGATCTAAGTGGTTCTTTCTAGTCCTATGTTCCTAATTACATAAAAAAACAAATGCTGGCAGACATTGATTATTGGTTTTTCCTCAGGAAATGAATAACCAGCCACATGCTGATAAAATAATAAGTCAGGGGAAAAAAACGAACAAAAAATCCCCCACCATAGCCTGCCTCTATTCTAGAAAACACTTCTGGTTGCTAGTTGAGGTGAAATGGAAATATTACTGTTTGTTCCTGTGTGGATTAGTGTAATTTCATTAGAAAAACTGCAGAAAATTAGCACCTTATTTTATATTTCAGTCCCATTTCCTGGTTTGTTGCATGTAATATATGGCAAGGCAAATCTGTCAAATGGATAATTGCCTGTTTCTGTGCTTGAAGGGTTTTATTCCTAAGGGAGTAGCATTTGCTCTGCAAAAAAATCTCTAAATATTATGTTGGCAAAGCTGTTCATGCAATAAACCCTCAGCACAACTGGTCCCATTGTAGCTGTGTTAGTGAGAAATCACATTTTAGGGATTAAGCAAATTTCAGCTATTTGTGATTTATATTATACCTTGCTAATCTAATCTGAATTTTCTATTATACAGTCACGTTCAACATTAATTTCTAGGCTTTTAATATATCACAAAGCATTTAAATTTTGTTCTGACCCACAGTGGTCTTTTCAATCCCTGTTTCTTGAGGAAAACAAGGTCTGCAAGGCAGGTTGTGATCTCTGAAAGTCAGTCTTTCTGTCATCCCCTTTCTAATAATTTTTGATCCTGTTGGCCAATTTTAATCAAATTCAAATCAGGCTTCTTAAATTCCATTGCTTTATGGACTAATTATTTCCTTAATTTGCTTTGCTAAACACTAAATAGATTAAGAAGTATTAAATCTTACAAACAGGAGTTTGTGTGTGTATGTTTTGGCAGAAAAATATGCAGCTTTATGTGGCAATCAAGTTTGAAAATTTGGATTAATTTAGATGGAATAATCTACATAGTGATTGTGTTTTTCTTTTCAGACAAGAAATTAGAAAAATAATTTATGTTTCCATAAAGGAAAGAAGAGGTAATGAAGACAAGTTTCATTGTTCCACTTCTATTTACAGAGACAAATTAGTTCCATTTTTCCAAGCAGTGGTGGAATCAATAAATCAGAAACTCTCCCTGCTCAGAAGTCTCACAGAAATTACACCACCTTCTATTTTTTCTTCCCCTTTTCCCCTGTGATTCACCTCCAGAAACACCTGTTTATAAAGCAAAATGCAGTTCCTTCCATGGAGAATCCTCAAATTCCCAAAACATGTGTTTTGTTTTGTCTGGGAAAATGTACTTAATTTTTAGTTGCAAATGCCCTGAGGTTAAATCTGTTTGTTTTACAGATGTTCAAACCAATTTACAACAGCACAGAGATTATTTCTGCAGTGAGTCAACCCATACACTCATGAATTTATGTCTTTGTTCAGTCAATCCAACATATTTCGGGTTTTCTGCTATAGGTCGAAGGGATTTTGGAAGAAATTCACTGAATTTAGTAATTTTTCAAAGATTCCGCGGCCCGAAGTTCTCAGTGCGAGGGTAAAGTGCTCCAGAGGAGGGAGCTGTCCCTTAATAGCTGGAATTGGATGGAGGGAACGGGTCTTTGAACGGCAAAGCCATGAAAATAGTAATTGAATCTTTTTTACTTTAGAAATGGGTAAGATACCAGGAACTACATAGAATTTTTGCATCATATGGAGAAGCTTGTTCATAATTTCAGTTAATTATTACTTTTGATTAAAAATACAATTATACTTTTGCAAGCCACAAAAAAAATGAAAGCGTGCAGAATTCAGACTGATTCTTTGTACAAAGTATTTACACTGTCAATTTTGTAATGGAAGTAATTCTGCACCTCTCTTTAATTTGTGTCTGAATCAATTCATTGCAGTATAAATCCTGTCCACAGCTGAAAAGAAGTTACTCATTTAAGTGATGTATTCACATGTCTTGTATATGAAAAAGATCATTAGGGAGTCTCAGGAAAAAATGTGGTTTATGGAATGAGCGATGAAGAGCATGTGATTGTGAACACTTCACAGATGGAGGCATCCCCAGGCATTGATCTTTTTCTGCTCTCAGGCAGAAGGAATAAAGCACAGAAATACCACCCCAGTTACAGTGGCTGGGACTCCCAAAGAAGCTGGTTTTTCCCTCCTCTACCCAGTACTAGCCATTAAGCACCACCTTAGCGCTGAGTTACTCAGTGCTTCTTCACTTCTTGGCTCATGTGTGTCTGTGAGAGGCTTCATTTACCACTTTAGCAAATTTATGAGTAACTGCAGAGTCTTTTCTGCTTGTGTGTCACGTTTGCTGGCAGATGGAGCACTGTGGTACAGAAATGTACAGAGCAATGGCAAGGATGTCTCAGATGAGTCAGAATCAGAGGAGATCTGCAATCCCCTCTCAATGCATAACTTTTATAGGCCTTAAAAGAGTTTTCCTCTGGGTTCTGTTGGATTCAGACAACAAGAAATTAATCTCATAAAGAAGCTCAAACTTCACCAAAGTCATCACAGAGTGGTTTGGGTTGGAAGGCACCCTAAAGCCCATCCTGTTCTACTGCATGCCATGGGCAGGGACACCTTCCACTAGTCCAGGTTGCTTCAAGCCATGACACACCTCACCTTGGACCATTGCAGGGCTGGGGCAGCCACAGCTCCTCTGGGTGCCTGTGCCAGGGCCTCTCCATGCTCCCAGGGAAGGATTCATTCCCGATATCCTCCTGCCCTGCGGACCAGATGCTGAGGGTGCAGTGCAGGCAGAGCAGTCTGAGGGCTCACTGAGGGTTCACTGAGGGAGCTCTGAGGGCTCACTGAGGGTTCACTGAGGGAGCTCTGAGGGCTCACTGAGGGTTCACTGAGGGCGCTCTGAGGGCTCACTGAGGGTTCACTGAGGGCTCACTGAGGGAGCTCTGAGGGCTCACTGAGGGAGCTCTGAGGGCTCACTGAGGGCTCACTGAGGGTTCACTGAGGGCTCACTGAGGGAGCTCTGAGGGCTCACTGAGGGAGCTCTGAGGGCTCACTGAGGGCTCACTGAGGGTTCACTGAGGGCTCACTGAGGGAGCTCTGAGGGCTCACTGAGGGAGCTCTGAGGGCTCACTGAGGGCTCACTGAGGGTTCACTGAGGGCTCACTGAGGGAGCTCTGAGGGCTCACTGAGGGAGCTCTGAGGGCTCACTGAGGGCTCACTGAGGGTTCACTGAGGGCTCACTGAGGGAGCTCTGAGGGCTCACTGAGGGAGCTCTGAGGGCTCACTGAGGGCTCACTGAGGGTTCACTGAGGGCTCACTGAGGGAGCTCTGAGGGCTCACTGAGGGAGCTCTGAGGGCTCACTGAGGGCTCACTGAGGGTTCACTGAGGGCTCACTGAGGGAGCTCTGAGGGCTCACTGAGGGAGCTCTGAGGGCTCACTGAGGGCTCACTGAGGGTTCACTGAGGGCTCACTGAGGGAGCTCTGAGGGCTCACTGAGGGCAGTCTGAGGGCTCACTGAGGGCAGTCTGAGGGCTCACTGAGGGCACGCTGAGGGGTCACTGAGGGCTCACTGAGGGCTGAGGACAAGGCCCACTGAGGGCAGAGCGCTCTGAGGGCTCACTGAGGGCGCTCTGAGGGCTCACTGAGGGCGCTCTGAGGGCAGGGCGATCACTGAGGGCTCACTGAGGGCTCGCTGAGGGCAGGGCGATCACTGAGAGCAAGGCTCACTGTAGGCAGGGCGATCACTGAGGACTCACTGAAGGCAGAACGATCATTGAGGGCTCACTGAAGGCAGGGCGATCACTGAGGGCTCGCTGAGGGCAGGGCTCACTGGAGGCGCTCTGAGGGCAGGCGTTCGCGCGGGCTTCGCTGCCCGCTGTGCGCAGGCGCGCCCTCCCTCCCCGCGCCTGCGCGGTGCGGGGCCGGCCGGGCACATCCCCATCCCCGTCCCCATCCCGGGCAGTGCCGGCGGAGCGAGGCGGGCACTGCCACCGGGACCCGCTCAGGGGACACCGCCCGCAGGGAGCCCCCGGGACCCGTCCGAAGCGGCGCCGCGGCCGCTCCGCCCCGCGCGCCGGGTGCGGGCGAAGATGCCGAAGAAGAAGCCCGGGCCGATCCAGCTGAACCCCGCTCCGGATGGCTCCGCCGTGAACGGGACCAGCTCTGCCGAGTGAGTGGGGCCGGCGAGGGGCGGTGCGGGCCGGGCGCTGTCCCAGGGGCTCCGCAGCATCCCCAGCCCTCATCATTAGGGACACCTTCCTCATCCCCTCATCATCATCCCCTCCCTCATCCTTCCCCCCCCTCATCATCCCCTCGTCTCCGGTCGGCACCTGCCCGGAGCCTCCGCTCGGCCATAAACAAACTTCTGTCACATTCGCGAGGTGACAGAAAAAAACCCCAAAACCGCGGAAAAGCAGAGGGAAACTTGAGTGAGTCTCCCCTGGCGGTCCGCGGTGGTGCCCTGCTGAGGGCTTGGCTTATATAATTACCTGGGAAGTGCCAAATCACACGTTTCCAGCAGCACGTTTAATGAAGGTGTGTTGGGGGAGGCATCGCACTGAAAACCGCGGATTTGCGGAGAAGATGCTTTGTGTTGTTTTCCCTCTGTCCTTGGCTGTAAACTAAACAATCGCGAGTGTCGGTAAATGTGTTTTTAGGAGGTGAACATGTTCTGAGTACGGCGTGTGTGTGGGGGAAGAGCCTCTGAGCCGTGCTGGGTGCGACACGGACGCGACACTGGAAGTGAGGGGAGGTCCGGGCTGGCCGTGGGGACACTTTGCGGGTGAAAATACCCAATTTTGGGTTGTGCTGTGTGGGCAGCGTGGCCTCAATTGTGCAGACACAGCTCCAGCACCCCAAGTGCTGAAGTCTTGGGGTGGTTTTAGTTCGAGGTTAACAGGTCAGTGTTCACACCTCGGTTTGTTGGGCTGGCTCTGCACTGAGCCCTGAGACAGAGCCGTGTCCTGGAGGAGCAGATTCCTGTCCCTGTATGGGCAGTTCGGTGTCCTCTGGGATATGTAAACTCAGCTCCTGTGTGCTGATGTGCCGCCCTGACAGAGGGATGGGAGGCAGGAGTGCAGAGATGTGTAAGTGGTGGGCTGTAAAGTGCCTTGCATGTGTCCCTGCCACACTTTCAGAGAGGCTCAGATCTCATGAAACCACACAAGCATCTAAAAAACAAAAAACCCGAGCCAAACTAACCCAACCACAACAGAAATGTAACCCCCAAAACAAGGCAACACCCCTCAAAAACTAAAAAATTCAGCCTCTAGGAGCTCCTGCTGTGCCATTTCTAGCAAACTCTTTTGATGATTAACCAAGAGATGAGCTGTTTAAAAGCTGTTCTTTGGCAGCAGTTGCTGATTGTATCTAAGCATTATGATCTGAGTATTATGCAGCTTTTGGTCTGGATTGACAAGGGGGAAATACTCATATTTTACAGTTGCCTCTGTAGCTTTTTTCATTTGATTTTCTTCGAGGCAGCTGGGGATATATTCATTTAGTCTTCAGGGATCTCTTGTTCCATAGATTAAATCTGATATACCAATCACTTGCTGATTGTAGTACCTGAGGTTAATCGCCTTGCTGGCAATATATTAAATATCCTATCTCTTCCCTCAAGGAGTGTCTTTAGTTTTAAATTGCTTTCACATGTCTGATAATCATTTACCTGTTGGAAACCTTTGGAGACTGATGGGAGTGTTGAGCCTTGTTTGTACAGATGAACTGTCTTCCTTCATTTTCTGCTCTGTGTGTTGATCTGGCTGGGGGGGGTGTGTGTCTCCCAGACTTCTTTGTCATACAGAAGGTCTTACACCCGCTTTTGACAGGCTTAGAGATGTCCTGTATTTATAAAAGAAGTAGCTTAGTGAAAGTAAATTCAGCAACCAGTTGTCCTGTAAACAGCCAGGATTAATTAATCATGGAAATATCCCCTGATCCTGCTAATATTAAACCCTCATTGTGAAAGAATAGTTGCACCAGAATTTGAAAATGTTTTTGGAATTAAGTTGAAAACAGCCTTGTTTTTCATTTCCTTCATCTGTGAGGTTGTTTATTTGTTCCTCGTCTCCTGTTCTGTGCTTTCCCCCTTTGGCTGCTGCCTGAATTCCACAGTGGAGGTGTTTGTGCACCATCCAGCATTCCGAGTATTCCGTGCATCCCTGCACTACCATATTAACACTTCCTAAAGCTCTGTGCCTGCTACCGTGGAATTCTGGCTATGTGAGAACCTCTTTTTCTTCCCCCGGATGCAAACCTGTCCTTCTGCAAATGCTCCCCTGCTCTGTGGAGAGGAGAGGGATGGAAGGAGCTCAAATGACTCGGCTTAGTGAAGGGAAGATTCCAGGTGATGAGATTCCTGCCTGGGAGTGCACGAAGGTCCCAAACATCCAGGAGGAAGGAAGTTATTTAGGTCCAAAGGCACTGCTGGCACCGAACCAAACGGATGTGCCTCTGCCACGGGCAGTTCCAGGCTGGAATTCAGAGACTTTCTCACTGTCACAGGGGGAAGGTTCTGTAACTCATTAATGCTTTTAGGAATGAGTGCATCTGATACTGTGACTCCCTGGCAGAAAGGAAGGGGAAAGGGAGGAAATGAAAGAAGGGGCTGGATGACTCAGGATGTCCTGCTTTCCATTTGTGTCTAGTCCTCTGTCTCATTCTTATTTGGCAATGGGAACTCATTGACTGGAGTAAGAAAAAGCTTATGGGGTGAGGCGTAGGGCTGTAAGAAGGAGGTCTCATCTGTATGACTCTTTACTCTTTTTTTCTTTCTTTTTCTCTTTTTTTCTCCCTTTCTTTTCTTCCTAGCAATGTATAAAGGGGAGTTATGGGACTTGCAATTTCAATATAAGTATATAAATAAGTACTTTAATGAAAATGTCACAATGTTTCTCTCTGACAACAGATTTTGTTATTTGTAGCGATTACTTAAATTGTCTGTCCAGGATGTTGTGGTTTTCTCTAGGGCCTTCCAAATCCCTGGCTCTACCCTGTTGGACAATAGAGACAACTTAATGAAAGGTTTTCCTATGCCCTGAGCTTCACTTCTGTTTTTGACACTTCCCACTGAGATGTGACTGCATGGGGAGAGCTGGGCTTTGTTGCTGCTGCCCTCGAGCTCTGTGTCCCTTCAGATCATCAGAACCACAGATGACACTGCCCAGCTGCAGGTTTAATTTCATTCTGGTGCATCTAGAGCTGCACGTGTGTAATTGTGCAGAGATTCTGCAGAGAACACGGGGTAAAAACCCCAACCAAGCAAGCCTGAAAGAAAATTAATAGAAGGAATAGTCTGAGGTCTGAATGTGTTGGGATGGTTTAGTGTCTAATTAGCCAAAAGAAACCAGAACCAATCTCCACTTTATGTTCCCTTCAAAATTCTGCCACCGTGTTGCTTTGAATATCTGACAATTGTCACCCAGTTCTGGTTTCTCTAGAGCCAAACCAGCCCCAGAACGTGAAGTAGAAACTCTGGAAAGAGGCAGGTTTTGAGGTAATGCCACTGTCTGTATTACAGTGGGGTTTTTGTTCACATGGAAACAAAGGTACTTCATGGCGTTCTCTAATTGCATCTTTAAAAACAAAATAAAGGAAAGCAGAGAGCAGGGTCCTATTTACAACAAGAAAATAAATCTGATATAAAATGCCAGTGAAGAGAACAACAAGTAGTTTTTGAGCTTGCTCTACATAGGACACTAAATGCCAGGTAAGGAAGTCTTAAATAAGATTTTATGTTATCTTAAATCGGATTTGTAGATGTTTGTTATGGTTTTTTACCTGTGTGAAAACATACTATTAAACAGCCACCTACCTGTTCTCTCAGGTGGCAGAACAGAATTGAAGTACTTTATTGTTCCCACCTTTGCTTTCTGCTCTCTTTGACATGTTGAATTACCGAAAACCTGAACAGCTCATGGTATTGATAAATTACAGGCATGACAAATTCTTACTGATTAACTGTTTTGGCTTCTAAAAATTGATACTTAATGAGATCCAAATAGATACTAGATTTTTTTTTTAAATTCTAAACATGATTAAGTTATTTAGAGTGCTTTTAGGGAGATGGCACAAAATGCAAGAATTCTATAGTTAGAGCCTTGTAATATATATATATATATATATATATATATAAAATCCATTCCTTTTTTTTAATTCATCCAAACCTGTTGTATGTAACTTAGACTGAATAATGAGTTCTGGAGTGTTCACTGATGTCAGCAAAGGGCATTAAAATTTAAATATGCCCATGTCCAGAAGTACACACACAGAAACAAAAATTGATTTAACATGTACCTTAAGATCCTAATTTATGTTTAATGAAATAGAATGTCTTGGCATATAATGCAGACTGTACTCATAGCCTATTTCAAAAGTACTTCCTTGAAAAGGTGAAACAAATAGTCAATACAATGTGCTTTGCTGTGGAACACAACCATCCTGTGGAGCACCAAACGTGCCCTGTAATTCTTTTTTTAGTTCATTTGTCACGGTGGAAGGGTTTACTGCAGAATTAATGTTTGTCGCTGCTTAAAACTTTTAATTACAGATGAGCTGCTTTGTGTTTGCTGTTCCTGTTACATTTTCAGTTACATTTGGATTTGCTGACAAACCAACTGCTCTAAACCCTGACTTTTTACCTTGCCTGAGTAACTTCCCCAGCTCTGCTGTTACAACTTAAACCTTCCAGAAGTACTTGGGATTTGATCAAATACAAAAATGAAAACAATTTTTTTTTGATTTAAATTGAGTGCCACTGACTTGTATGAGTTCTGACATGTTGGGATTGAAGTGTCTTGTTTTTAAATCTGTTTTTCATTCCAAAATACTCTGTGTATGAGTTTTAACAACAACATTCTCTCCCGAATCAAGCTTGAGCTGTGCTGCTCTCTGTAAATCTCAGATGTGACATAGTGAGTGCAATAGGAGTTTGTGTTTAATTAGAGAAAAATGTAAGCAAAAAAAGGAGACAGCAGAATTTGCATCTTCTCTGAATGTTCTGTGAAGAACTGGGTGTTTGAGGGGAATTTCAGATGCTGTCCAGAGGTCTTCACCTTAGGAACTGTATTTTTTTTTAAAAAATGAACAAAATCCAAAGCCATCTGTGAGTCGAACCAGGTCATCAGGCACGATGTGTTTTTAGGGGTTTTCCTTTCTTAAAGCTACAATTATCATAGATCTGTGCCTTAGAACTGTTCAAGCCAGAGAGTAATTTTGTGAAAATGGGTGACTGTGCGTCCCAGTCACAGGTTAAGTATTAATTTGTCAGCTTTTTCTTGTTGTTGCTGTTTATTCTGGCTCAATTGCACTTGAGGAAGGCCCTGAATGGCTGGTGGGACCTCTGAGTGCAACTGCCTGTGTCTGATGGGCAAAGAAAAGGTTGGGGATTGTGCAGAGTTGGTTTAACTCCAATTTACATCTCAGTTTGCAGAACAAGCAGTTGCTTCCTAACTCTGCATCCTGCAGTTTTCGCGTGGTTCAGTGTCTTTTTCAAGAGAACTTCATTTTGGTTTTGTAAGAGCAGGAGGGACAGTCACGTCCCATCCCCTGTGGAGTTGTGGTCTGTATTTCCATTGTGAGCTTTTTCCCAGAGGGTCTTGTTCCAAGAGGATTTGTCCTCCATGGTGTGATTTTTGGGTCAGTTTTCTTGGATGTGACTTAAGGTGAAGGAAGGATTTTCAGAGCTGTTGATTTTAATGGTCACTTCTGCCTTGCTTCAGGGGGGATTTTTCTTTGCTGTTATTTTTTAGCCTGTGGAATTCCTTGGGCTTCAGGGGTGCTTTGTGCCTGTGTGGAGTGTTCTGGAGGATTTAGACCCTGGAATTTTATAACTGGTTTGGCCAGATTGCAGTTGCATTCAATATGTGCATGGAATTTCTACAAGCTTGTAAATATTTAAAAACAAAAAATTAGAAACTTGGAGTTTTTTACCCCATATTAATGAAGGATTAACCAAGCTTCCAAGTACATGTGGTATGAGAGATATTTTTCATTAAAATGTACTCATGCACAGCTTTCTCCTTTAATGTGCATGAGCCTTCAGTGAATTAGAAACAGCATTTTAATGTTACTTAAGTAAACTAATAGAACACGTGGTCTACGCTAATAAGATAATAAAAAGTAAGAGCCTGCAGCACTTCACTGACTTCTTATATTATTTCTGGACGTGTGTGCTGAAAAAAATTGGAAGTGTACCCCACTAGCACAGAAATTAATGCAAGTGGCACGTGGACCTGTGCTGCTTTAGGTGGGTTTTAGTTGACAATTATGGGTGTAGGAAAAATTTTAAGACATTTAATACTGTCTTGTTGTGTTCTGACAGTCATATTTAAGCACAATTACAGTAATGGAGGAATACTTTAGTTATTATGATGTCTTTTTTCAAAAAGCTCAAGTGGGTTTAGGAGAGTTAAATAAAAACTGGAGGTAAAAATAAATGTTGGTGGGGAAGATAAATGGTGAGGAAGGTGCAGCTGTAATCAGGGCTCCAGCTGCTCTGCTTGTCCTCTGAGCTGATTCTGCAGATAGCCAGAGGTGTGATTTCACAGTGAAGGTTGTGCAAGATGCTGCTCCTTGGGCACCAGTCCTGTCCCCTCCTCGCTGTGCCTAGAGGATTTCCGGAGCTGCTTTTCCAGGCTCAGCAATCCCTGAGTCAGATGGGGATGCTCCCCAATTCCAGAGGAGCTCGGGTGAGTTCCAGGGGGTCTCTCTGTCCTCCTGTGCTCACAGCACCTTTGGTGAACATACGGTGAATAATCCAGGGAAATAATCCTGCAGAAAATTTGCAGTATTTTTAGTTTTGAATGGATTACTTGGGAATTAATGGCTTGGGGCAAGACAAGGCCAGAGGCACCTCCTCTGGCAGGAGCCCAGGCCTTTGCAGGATTAAGTGACTGCGCTTTCCCTGCCTGAGATATGTTGAAATTCAGTAATTACAACAATTTCTGGGCAGCACATCTTTTAACTGAGTAGTTCTCAAGTCTTTGTCTCAAGAGGAACAAATTACCTGTGAGGCCTTCCAGTGTTATCTATAGCCAAAACAAGGGATTCAGAGGGACTAGGGAAACCCAACATGTAGTTGAATTATTTATTGGTATAACAACAGTGCTGCTGTTGTTAATCTGGGAGAAGGCTTTGTGCTTTAGCACTAATTTTAAAAAATTTAAATGAAAATTGTGGGGAATTTACATGAGACAGGGAATACACCAGGCAGTTATTAGAGCGGATTTTGACTAAATATCTCAATATATATACAGGAGAAGCATTCTCACATTACCAGAGGAAAGAATTTTCTGTGTGATAAACCTTTCAGTCATACCTTTAGGCAGTTTGTTCTCTTTCAATTATGAAGTTCTAAATTTTCCAGTAAAAAAAGCTGTTCCTTCTTTCTGCCTGTGTTACTCTTTTTACAGCTGCATTTGTTGTCCCCCCCCTTGCCCTGGGGCTTGACTGGGCTGTATAAAGCGTGCACATTCCACTGCCAGAGCACAAAAGTGGCTCTTGGAGGAAGCAATATTTGCTGGCAATGTTGTTTTCCAAGTGGTTGAATTTTTGGGGATCAGGTTCTTCCAAGGACTTTTTATTTTATTTTTTTTTTTTTTTAAGAGGTGGCAGTAGATTTCTCTTTCTGAGCACTTACGTGTTGCTAGAAATTAGTAAGCAGATGATTCCAGTTTTGGTATGTGTTCAATATCACTCAGACAAATCTTGATTACACTTTGGAACAAATGCACAGGGCTTCCTGCCAGTCGGTGCCTGCGGGACCTGAACAACTGGGAAAGGCTAATTCCATGCTCAGTATCTCTTGGCAAACATCTGTTGAGGAGCCCTTGGTATCCTGAGTCTTGTCTGAGCAAAAGGAGGGTCGATTGCAGCAGGACTTCCCCTGCTGACAGCTGGGGCTGTGATCCTGCCCCTGGATCCGCTCTCCCCACAGGAATGCAGCAGCAGGAAGGATCGAGTGGTGTCCAGGGCTGGGCAACAGATGCAAAAGGAGTAAGGATGGAAGCTGACTATTTTCCCTTGCATCCTGAGAAACTAGGTTGGAGATATTCCAGCAGTGTGGGATTCTTTGGATGAACGAGTGTCTTCTCAAAAAAACCCAACAAACAGTTCAAACTTCCTGGCAACTCATCTTTCTTCCTTGCAGGGTTTTGTACAACTCAGCATTGTTCTGTGCTTTTCCAGAACTTTTTTCAGTGTAGTGGGAAGATGAGTCAGCAGATTGCAGAATACATTATTTGGGGAAAAAATATTCTGTCTGGGTATAGATGGGTGTGCCTTTATATGTGAGTATTTCAGTGTGTACTGGGACAGTACTAAGTCAAAGGTGTTCATTTCTTCCACCACCGAGCTGTGCTGAGAATGTTCTGTGTCATGCAGTCCATCCTTTTAAAGCAGGCAAGGATCTCAACCATCCATCCCAGGCTTTCTCAGTGTCCCATGTATGGATTTTTTTGGGTTTTCTTTCGCACATTCTGGCAGTTTCCTTTCCCAGTGCCTGGTCTGGGGACTGTGGTTGGGATGGAGTTTGTGCTGCGAGCGCAGCCCCAGCCTGGAGGAGTCTCAGTTCTAATTCTGGCCTTGTAAACTGATCTGTAACTTCGCCTCTTTATTGTTGTAGTGTCTCTTAAAGGCTGTGTAACTACCGCGGGAGAGAGCTGGGCAGATACTGTTACCATTGCTGCTGCCTGTGTTTATCCTTTGGTTTGGTCAGTAAATGGAAATCATAGTTCAGAGACATCAAATGATGGAACGGGGTAAATATGTTGTGTCAGCTGATAATCTGAATTTATAGTTCTGTGTATCCTCAGAATTGTATTTTAAATTCCTGGTAAGTTAATTTTTCGGTCCATAAGGAAATGTTAATTTTAAAATCGTTCCTTTATCCTGCTGATGTGCAGTGCTGGCTGGGAAAAATCAATGGTAGATGCACAGATACATGTGAAAGAGAGGTAGAAAACTTGGATTTCAGGTTCTGGAGATTTGGCTCTTGAATTTCTTAACTTGAGATGCTAAAGTTGATTCATGGTAAACTTGGAGTGCTGCAGTAAGTCCTGAGGAAGCCTTTTAACTCAGACAAAAACCCCAAGCCCCCCTGGCTGCATTGTTTAGCACAGAGCTTAGTGTGCCAAAGGGGTGCCTGAGCCTTGCTGGCAGCTCCTGCTGCCACCCAGCATAAAGGGCTGGAATTCCAAGGCATGGCTGGGAACAGCTGCAAAGGATCTGATGGGAAGAGGCACCCAGGGCACGAAGCTGATATTTGTGCCACTCTCTCTGTGCTGCTGGTGGTGACTGCTCGCTGGTGAGCTCTGTCTTCAATTCACACATGTTACCTGACATGTGTTGGCTTAGTTAAGGAAAAATAGTCCAAAATATTTCATAGTATAGTGGTTAGGCCAAAGGAAAAGAGAGGGAGCCCTAAAGCAAAGATCCCTTCCCAACAGCTCAGCCTAGAAGGAGTTTTGAAGTTAGGATGTCCTGTTGGCCGGGGCCTCAACAGCAGACTTGAGGTCATGTTGCGTATTTTCTTCTTTAAAATATGTGCCTTCCAGCTTTAGAAGAGTGAGGATTTCCATTGAATTAGGTCAGCAGGATATTCTTTTGGACAGAGCAATGCTTTTCTAATAGTTTGGTTTTGCATGCCTTTTACTGAGATATAGATTTTAATCAAGTGTCTTGACTCTTACTGGGTAATTTTCTCTCTGTGCCCTGTGGTGTCTGTGCAGCATGGAAGTGGATGGTGTGTTAGATATCAGCAAAAAATTCTTTACTATGAGGATGGGAAGGCCATGGCACAGGGTGCCCAGAGAAGCTGTGGCTGCCCCTTGATCCCTGGAAGTGTCCAAGGCCAGATTGGACAGGGCTTGGAGCAACCTGGGACCGTGGAAGGTATCCCTGCCCATGGCAGGGGGTGGCACTGGATGGGCTTTGAGGTCCCCTTCAAACTAGTCTGAGATTCTGTGATGTTCAGATATTAAAATTCATTCTGGAAATGGGCAGGTGTCCTGGGCAGTCGTATTCCCACTGAAGTGCAAAGGCACCTTATAAAGAACCTCTGAGATGGTGCAAGGGTTGTAAATAAACAGGAGTTGAAAAATCTCTGGTTTTCCAAAACAGACTCCTCTGGGTTTACAGGGAGTTTGGATCTTTTGGAGATGTTTTAACTGCAAGTTTTATGAGACTGCACTGGAGTTAGCCCAGACAGACACCTGTGCACTAAGCTATGAGACTTCTGGAATTCTGTTTGTCTTCCATGTTACTCTGTGAACTGTTCTTGGGCAAAGGAAAAGTTTAATAAGAATTTGTCTTGTTTGCAAGTTTGGCACAGTCACGTAACATAGTAGTCTGTGTTCTCAAAACCACAGAATGTCTTCATGTTCCTAATACTTAATTTCAGCTCCCTGATTGAGGTTGTTCATGGAAATTATGTAGTGAGCTGCCTACTTTCTTGTCTAAATTGACAGTTGTGTGGGCTTGGGGAAAGCATTACTGTCACTGTTCTGGAAAACAACCCCCAAGCCTGTATCCCCATGCGGCAGGGGATCTGAAAGTGAAAGTACTTCTTGATGCTTTCACTCAATGCTAATTGTTCAGCTTGCAAAATTGATAGTAATGGCTTTGAACAGATACTTGGCAAATTACTGTTACAAACTGTCAGCTTTTTCCCCCTCCCCATCACTGCATTTTTTCTTCTCTCTCTCTGAACTAGACTTTGGAGCTGAGTTGCAGCTGTGCTGTAGCGTTTAGGATTGAGTAACTTGTCACTAATGCGAATTAAGAAATCAGACTCAGGGGATCTGGAGTACTAGCATGAATACAGGATTTATTTTCTGGTTTTTGTTATGCCAATATGTACTAGCAGACTAAAGGCAGCATTTCTCTTCTCATAACTGGTTAAAAGAGAGCAAGTATGCTCTAAAATGTTGATGCATCTGCTCCGGGAGTGTTTTCCTCGGTGCTGAGGTGGCTTGTCCCCAAAATCAGGAACTGAGAGCTCTCCTCTTGCCTTCTGCCCATGTGAGAGCTCTCTGCACAGTGTAATTCCTCCCTGCCCCGCCTGCAATAGGAAATGTAGGTTTACTCATTACCCCCTAACTCCCTGCTGTGTCTCCGTGTGTGATGTGCACGTTTACAGTGGTTAGAAATCAGGGGGGGTTGGATGTTTAAAAAGAAAGTGAAAAAATCTACAATCAGCCTTAAAGGGAACAGTGTGATGGGCTCAAATGGTGAGCTGGTGAAGGAAGGGATGGTGTTTGTGACATGCCTTGTCCAGTCAGGAGTTTGTGGCTAAGACCCTGTGCCCCTCTGGGAAGCACAGAGCAGGATGGGCAGACCAGGACACACTCGAGGTGTTGCTGTGCCACCCAGGATTCTTTCTTCCTAACCATCCACTTTTGGCCACTGTCAGAAGGGTAGCTGAGACAATTTAAAGATCCCAGATGAGCTTCCGTACAGGTGAGTCTGCAAAGCTCCCTGGATCCCACACTGTTTCTCCTTGGCAAACCTTTCTGGCTGCAGAAGGGCTGGGCGTGCGTTCCCCTGGGGTCTCAGATGGACGGGGGTGAGGTTGCTGTGCACACACCAGGGGCTGTTTTGGGAAGGTGTGGTGTGTCTGTGTGCTCTGGTGTGTCTTTTGAACTTGGGAGGTGAGGAAGTGCCGTGTGACCCGGAGGCCACAGCACCGTCAGCACTTCCTTGGGCAGAGAGGAAGAGGAGATGGTGACTTAGCAGGAAGGATCCTCCCTGGTCAAGTGTGGGTGGCGGGAATTCCTCCTCCAGGACACCTGGTGCTGCACTTGGAGCAGGGGAAGGAACAACCAGCTCCCCAAAGACTTGCCCTGATAATGTGTTTTTTTTTTTAACTTCCTATTTAGTGTGGCCAAGAAGGACCTTGCAGTCCCTGTGTTTGAAGACAGTGCAGTTTCTGCAGAGGTGTTGTGTGCTAGCTGTGCAACGTATTTGTCCTTCTGCCAGCTGAGTAAGGTCATATTTACTGATGGTGTTCTCAGAGATTACACTGGTTCTTTACCTGAGCTCCCCGTGGCTGCATCCCTGTGATCCCACTGGGAAAGCCGGATCCCCTCCCTGGTGCAGCGTGTTTAGTGTGTGCCTGGCTTTCCAACGGGGAGCAATAAATGAAATGTTCACCTATTGTTTTAGAGCCGTGCCTGGCACAGGGAGGCCCTGAGCTGATCTGCCCATCTCCTGCTTTGATGGGTCTCTGGCAAAGGCTCAGTGCCTTGACAGTGAAAAACACAGCTCCAGGACTGCAGCAGGTAATGGGGATGAATTTTAATAGGAATCTGTCTCTGAATAAAAGTTTTATGTAAGATTAAGTAACTTGTAGTGCTTCTGGAGCACACAGTAGTGTGCTGCTACTTTTAGCTGCCAAAGCTTCCTTAACGTTCTCGTGGTGTCCTAGTGATGAGCTGTCCTAAGCGTTCCCTATTCTGTGTTTTAATGTGCTTTTATTCAATTTGTGAAACTCAATATGCAATCATTTACTTATCCACCAGTTTCTTTGTGCTTTACACTGCAACTTGTGATACTTTCACATGGGGAGGATCCAGATAACAGTCCTAGTGACCTGTTAGAGAAGTGTTCTTGGAGCAGTTTGAGTTAAAAACTGAAACTGCTGAAATCCTGCCTCCTGGAAATACTTGGGGAATATTACCACCACCAAGTTTGATGACAAAAGTACTCTTTTTACTTAACTGTTTACATTTTAAATTGATTGATGTTTAGTGCTTCAAGCAAAGGACCAGAAGGAAAAAAATCAATTTTTTCATCATGTCTGTCATTCAGTTGCCATAAATGTAATTATAGTTACATTCTTAAAAAACTACCTGGAGATATGATAGTTGCATTCTGAACAGTGACTCTGATAATGCATTTATTGGGTTAATATCTTTCACAAAAAGTCTTCAGATTAATTTAGTTTGCAGTTAGGGAATTGGTCCTTAAAATCTCCAGTGGGATCTGAGAACTTCATTGCTCCTCACTGTGAGTAATGAAGGTTTTACCATGAGAGCTCGGAACATTCTGGTTTTGCTGGTGGCCAAACTCCAGATGGAGAAACCTGGTGTGCTGAAATTCATGGGATCAATACCTTCCCATCTATGCAAGCCTCTGGAATCTCCTGACTGGTGTTGGAGCAGGGATCCCAACAATAATTTAGACTTTCAAGCAAGGAAATGCCTGCTTTAAGTGAATGCCAAGTTTGTTTAGATTGAAACAGGCAATTTGTTTAAATAAAAAAGCTTTATCCAGACAAACATTTGACTGAAGAGATGTGAAAAATGCTATCCTAGCAGATTTTTTGGTTACTGGAGCAGCAGCATGACGAGTGTTTTGTTCCATCACCCCAGTACTGTCTGCTCCAAGTCACGTGCTCGAGCATTTCTGTGTTGTCTCCAAGGCCAGAAACCCCCTTCTGCTTGAGAGAAAAACCGAGTAACTGTTCTCTTCAAAGCACACCAAGAAAAGCCTTGCTGCATCCTGTTTCCATGTCTCTAGATTTTCATTTTTCCAAATGCCTTAGTAATCCCTAAAATGACAGCAAATGCCTTCTCAAAACTGGTGATAAAGATGTGAGTTCTGTCTCTCACAAGAGTGAGAAGATTTAGGGTAAAATACAGTTTGTGTCCAGCATTCATTGTTCTTGTAGTGATTGCAGGAAAGTAAGGGGTGCTTAACTTTGCTTCAGTTTGTGTCCTGTGATCACAGTGTAGGAAGAGCTGGTTGACCTGTGTTCTAGGAAAGACACACTTTACTTTGACTTCAGGCTGGGAAAAAGTAATCCAGTGATTAATATTTCAGGTTTGCATTTTTGGGTTTCCAAAATACATCTCTTTCTTAATTATTCATCTTTAAAACCGAGTCTGCAGGTCAGATTAACCTGGATGTTCCTGTGAGCCCTGCTTATCTACAGAGGGAAATTTCGCACCGTGGATGCTGTAGGGTGGTTTTGTGTGACGATACTCCAGTGTGATTATCTGGGTATAAGGTGTGGTGTGAGGGCAGAAATAAGAGTATGTTTAGCTTAAAAATGAAGTTTGTGCACCAGAATGAAATGGTTTTTAGATTAGGATGGAGGCAGCTGTGGTAGTAGAAGTGCAGCAGACTGAGTACATCAGAACTGACTCTCACGCTGGGTTTGAGCAGCCTGGCAAAATTGCATTTGCCCAGGTGAGTGTTTTCTGAAGTTAACATTGTCTGAAGTGATGAATAGAAATACTTTTCTTCATTGTTGCAGAAATTTAATGTTTTTTTTTAATGGAAAGTAGTTTTGGCTCCAAAGTAGATCCTCTCCCTCAAGTTTTTCATCCTAGCAACGCTATTCCCTGGGAATGTTGCTTTAACTTTGGGAGGCAAAACAAGTATTTGCTGTTAAATATTTACTTTTGCAGCAACTTACTGTTGCAGTTAGAAGCAGGAAATTTTAAATGAGCTTTTAAGTTGTCATATTGGAATGAAGCGTTTCCATAGGAACTGAAATTATTAAAATCTTCCTGGAAAACGGAACTTGTGTTGTAGTCCCAAATTTAACTGCTGTTAAACGTTTTGTATTTCTATTTTGTATTGCTTAATGATGTTAAAACTGAGTTTCTGGCAGTTGTGCCCTTAAACAAAAGGAAAACGAAGCTTAAAACTCTTGAGCAAGAGACTTTCATGTTTCCATTGACCGTGTTTTTAATCAGTGTGTTTGGCTGTGCTTGATTTTTACTGACACCTAAACAAGAAGCTTCTGAATGAATTATTGGTTATGTAGTTACGTGAAAATCAGTAGATAGGACACTTATCAAACTCTGTGGGAAATGACAACCCAACCTTGAGAACACACAACTGGAAATAGCTGGAGAACCGTGCTGTGGCTCAGGAGCTCAGATCAGAAATGCACCAGCATTTCGGGAGAGGGTGAAACTCCACATGGACTTGGGCAGAACCTCAAGGGTGGGGAAACTGGGGGTCGTGTGTTTGTCATTGCTTTGTCTGGCATAAAACAGTGTTTGCCTAAACCAGAGCTGCAATGTCACACCTCATGGGGTGACCGTACAAGCCAGGTCCTCAGTAACTTATTTAGGTACAAAATCGCGGTGCATTTGTTGTCTGAGCTCAGTGCCCTGTTGCTGTGCCCTGGCAGCACTGCTGGGTAGGCTCAGCTCAGTAACTCTGCTGTCCTTTCCCTTCGTGCAGGACCAACCTGGAGGCGCTGCAGAAGAAGCTGGAGGAGCTGGAGCTGGACGAGCAGCAGCGCAAGCGGCTCGAAGCGTTCCTCACCCAGAAACAGAAGGTCGGAGAGCTGAAGGACGATGACTTCGAGAAGATCAGTGAGCTGGGGGCAGGCAACGGTGGCGTGGTCTTCAAAGTGTCCCACAAACCTTCTGGGCTCATCATGGCAAGGAAGGTGAGGGCCTCAAAGACAGCAGCTTGGGGTGGTGTTTGTTAAGGAGGCAGACTCTGAAGGACAGGTATTTTAGTTACAGAAATAAGTGGTGTTGACACAGAAAATGACTCTTTAATGCCAGCTTTCAGAGAAGTTCATGTAGGAAAGGTTGTACTTCCTTGTCCTACATAATCTTCCTAGTTTTCCAGAAATAGTGTCCCATGTGTTAGTAATGAAAGGATGGGCATTCCCCCCTCTTCCCCCTCGTCCCCTCTCTTGCCCCTCTTCCCCAGAGAAGAATACCTAAAGGAAGTTACTGGAAATTATAAATGAGGGAAAAGTGACAATATTCTGTATTCTGGGCAGCAAGTTCAGAGAAATGGAAAAGGTACCACCTATCTTAAGAGCTTCCTTCAGAGGCACAGACCAGAAAAGGGCTTCTGGATGATGCTAGAGAAAAAGAGAATGTAAAAAATGGGAATGAGGGAATTCATTGGAGTTCAGTGGCATCTCCTGTCCTATAGTTCCATCGTGGGTGCAGTTTTCTCTGCAGGAAGGGATTTGTCCTGGTGATGAGAGTATTTTCCAATGGTTCAGCTTCAGTTGTGACCTGGATTGTAGGAGAACTTTTTTTTTTTTTTTTTAAACTGAAATAGTTTGATGTTTTAATTCTCATTTTGTTTGTGTGAGGAGCTTCCATTTCCTCTCAGTATCTCTGGGAAGGGAATGCAGTGCAAAGGATAAAGCACAGGTCACTCTCATCCCAGGTCCCATTATCATCCTACACTAAGAGCTTCCTTTTTTTCGATAGAGAAGTTTTTTAGAATAAACCATCCTCAGGACAGTTTGGAGAGAAGCAAAGGAAAAATACGCAATTCTGAGGTGTGAGAATCACAAAATATACAAGTCACTGAGGTTTTCTTGAACTCAATCAATTTAATTGATTTCTTTTTCCACCTGCTGTGGGTTCAACAGGAAATTTTGCCCAAATTCATTAATATTTGATGGAACTGGCTGCTGAATTGCAATTCTCTTTCATATATTAACTAAAATTTTATTTCTGTAATGGCTTTTAATCTTTCACAAAAGAAATGTACTTCTTACGTTGTGTGAGATGAACAGTTGGGTGGAACAAAGTATTGGGGAGTTTTTCATTGGGGATTTAGCTTATTCCTTCCACTGATGCTTTACACACGCCTGTACAGATATTTTTCAGCAGCTCCCTCTGAGTCAGTGCATCTTTGGCACATTTCCCTAAGGAACAAAAAAGTTTCTGATGCAGAAGTCTTTTGTGAGAAGGAGGTGGAATTCCTGCCTTTCTGTGGGTGCTGGTGTTTCAGCTTTCTAATGGTGGATTGTAGAGAACAGGGGATGGGTGGTTTTACAGTTGAACTGTGGAATAATTCCGGTGGGAAGGGGCCTCTGGAGGTCATGAAATCCAACCTCCTGCTCAGAGCAGGGATGAGGGGAGGCCTGAACAAGCTGCTCCTTGGGGAGGGCACTTTGCCACTGCAGGAGCAGTAACAAGGAGCGGGTTGTTTCCCAGCTGATCCACCTGGAAATCAAGCCGGCCATCCGGAACCAGATCATCCGGGAGCTGCAGGTGCTGCACGAGTGCAACTCCCCGTACATCGTGGGCTTCTACGGAGCCTTCTACAGCGACGGCGAGATCTCCATCTGCATGGAGCACATGGTGAGTGCAAGGGCTGAGCTGGGCTGGGACATCCATCAGGGCACTGCAGGGGCACAGCTCCCCTGCCTGCTTCAGCAACCAAGGAGTCCCGTGGCTTGGGTTTGCTCTGCAAAGCCCACGGTGGGCTTGCTGAGTTTGTTTTATCCCCTCTCTGGTCCCTGCTCATCTGTAGAAGTCAGAGCTGTGCAAATGTAGCTTCTCCCTTATCCTGGTTTTGTTTTATTTCAAAATATTTACCCAATTCTGCTACTTACACACTTGTTCTGATTTGGGTTCAGCCTGGGTTTTTATGCAGAATGGACCAGATAACTTCTAGTTTTTTCTTTCTTAGATGAATCCGTATTTTGTCCCTTTTTTAAAATTTCAAGCATAAAGAATAGTGAACAAGCCCAGAAGGATCTTACACAACTTTTTTAATGCCAAAAAATATTTTTAACTGTGCTTCATTTGAATACAAAGTACACATTCTTCTCGACATCTGTTTGCCTTTCCCCAGCCATATGGAGACAAACATGAAAAGTAAATTTTCTGGAATTAAAGGACAGTTGGATCTGTTGCCTCACTTGCTCTGTAGAGGTTTTTAACAATATGAAACACAATACATCTGCAGACCTTTTTATTTGTTCCCTGAAAACACTTGTTTTTGTGGAGGGGAGCTGTATTTTTTCTGGAAAGTACATGTGATTGTTTTAATGCTGCTCTGGCCTCTCAGAATTTTTAGAAGGAATCGATGGTTGCTTAGGAACGAGTGCTCACAGTGCGGTCCTGAAACGTGTGAGAGCCAAGGGAAGGTGTGCATCCCCCAAAACACAAATCCCTGCTGGGAATTGGGAAGGAGTTAGGCTCTCAGAATGGAAGAGGATGATGAGAACCAGGAAAGCAGATGTTAAAAATGACCGGGCATTGTTTTGAAAGATGTTGTTAAATGTCACGAATGTTCACGTCTGCTGTTGCTAAAGGAGCATGTAGAGAAGAAAAGAGATGGTGGTGGGGTGTGATCACATGGAGAAATAAAAGGCCTAAAAAATCCCAACTTATTTGTCAGTGAGAAACTTAACAGGAGTGATCAGTGTTTGCAGATTCCAAAGCAGGGAATTACATGCCTGGCAGGGAATATAGTGTATCTGACAGTAAATTATCAATGTAGGAGAAGGCTGTGTGAAACTGAAGGGTTCAGGGTTGGCTCTGGTCTGGGTCAGACTAGACACAAGATTTTACACGTGGAACAATTGATCAGTGAGTTACAAAACAGAAAGAGAGGTGGGTTATTTAAACTGTAGTCTGAATCAAGCCATTAATCTTAATGCAGAGCATTGGGTGAAAGTTTTTGGTCTCCCTTGGGATAAAAGATTGGATGAAAATCTCTGTTGTCTTATTTTTGCACATCTCTTTCAGTTGTTACCACTCAGAAACCTTATTTTTAACAGCAGGTTACAAAACAGAGATAGGAATATGAACAAAAAGTTGGAGGTGGAAAAGGCTTGGAACTGGAGTGTTTGATATTTTTAGGTACCTAAATTCAAGATCAATGCCTGACTTTGCTCAGAAGCAGGTACTTAACAGGCCAAAGGACCGGAGGCTGCTCCTGGGAGACACTGGAGGCTGCTGCCAACACGAGCCAGTTCAATTGTGTTCAGCCTTGTCTGGCCTTCAGGGAGGGGGAAGAATGTGGTTTTTTGCTGTACAAAATCCTTGTTAATGCACCAGTGTTTCAGCAGAGACAGCTGTCCAGAAACTCACACCGGTTTTACAGGACGTTTATGTAGATGGTTTTTAGTGCTGGTGTATTTTTAATCCAGTGTGGAGTGTGTGGGTGTGTTTTTTACAAAAATACATGCTCAAGTAAGTATTTATATACTTCCCTTCTCATGAGAGTTTTAGCTTTTAGTCCTCTAATAATAAAGCTTCATATTCCAGTTTTTTTGCTTTACATGTTTAAATGGTGCTGAGAACTCCAAAGGATGGGAAAAGGCAGAAGGCAATTCCTTTATCCAGCTGGGTTTTTATCTTGAGTGCTGGGAGTTATCCAGTGCTGATCCAGACAAGAAGATGTTGTTTTAAATTTGAAAAATAACTCAGATTTCTTCTTTGTTTGTGTATTCTCTGCTCTGGAGAAACTAGACCTTATGCACAAGCCTACTGTTGAATCAGTTGCTAAAAATAAATAGCCTTTCTTCCAGTTTTCCTTCTGAAAAGCTCTTGGCAACAGCGGGATGAATTTGCCTTTGCTGGGGGGGAGTGTGTGCAGTCAGTTTATTTGATCTAATAAACAAGGCCATCACTTCCCATGGAGCTCTAAAAACATCTCTTCCTCTCGTGGTTCCTTCTGTGCCAACCGAACTGCCAGAGTCACCTTGGGCACGCACAACTCAGAGGCCAAGTGTTGGATCCCCTGATTTCCAGGAAAAGAACTCTGCATTTTCCAGTGTCCCGAGTTTTCTTCCCCATAATCAGCATCAATAAAACCTTCTCCTTCTCTTTTGGAGGGCAGAGAGTATGATGGGGTGGCTGCGACAGGAGAAACATGCACTGGGCTGAGAGTTCAATGCATCTGTAGAATTCCTGCTGTTTGTGGACAGCCCTTCCTCCAGGAGATCCAAACCATGGAAATGCTTCATGGAAGGGCATTGTGTGGAGTGTTTGAGTGGATGTTGTTACTGGCCAAATGTTTGTTTAAAATAAACAGAAAAGTGTGTAATTCCTACTGAGGAGTGATTTGTTTGTGTCAGGTCTGCACCGTGACTGTGTTAAATCAAACGTGAAGAGCAACGCTTCTCTTCTGGAGCATAGTTAGGCTTCAGCCTATAGTTGTGTTTAAAACGTTTGAGAGTAATTCAGCTGAAGCTTGACTATTCAAATATTTCTTCTTAGGATGGTGGCTCCTTGGATCAAGTGCTGAAAAAGGCTGGGAGAATTCCAGAGCAGATCCTGGGCAAAGTCAGCATTGCGGTGAGTGTGTCTGTGGGGGAGGCTGAACTGGGGTTGTGTCTCAGGGCCACTGCCAGGAGGGCTCCACTCAGGGCTGAAGGATGAGGGAGAGGAGTGTTCCCAGATACTGCAGTGTGTTCCTTTGTATATATCATTATTTGGTAGCTCAGGGCATTGGAAAAATTAACATTGGGTTTGCGCTGGGAATGATTATGTTGGGTTTGCATTGGTTTTCTGCTTTTGGATCAGCTGATGCTTCTGGATTAGAACTGAATTAACACTTCCTTAAAAAATGTGGAATATTGCCTTTTCACATCGGTTCTGCCACAAGCTCTGTATGCAAAACTGAGCTGCGAGTACAAGTCAAAACTCAATGTTGATTTGCAGTGATTACATTTTGGGATTTCTGTGAAGTTGCATCCAGGTTGAATTCTGGTATGGACAGAACATGCAATCAGCTCCTCTGCTTTCTGAATTAAATTCTTCTATTTGATTTGTCTTTAGGTAATAAAAGGACTCACATATCTGAGAGAAAAGCATAAAATAATGCACAGAGGTGAGATAAAAGTTTCCATTGTAACTTTTCTCGAATAGATTTTTTTATTCAAGATAAATTACAGGTTTTTTTCTGTGATTGCTTCTTTATGGGTCAGTATGATTTCGGTTCAGAGGGTTTTTCTTGAGTAATGTGAGGCAGACTTTTTTTTTAAATCCAAATATCTTACCATGATTGTTGTGTATCTTCAACTTGTGTCTTACTGCAGTTTGCCTGGGTTTGTAATCCGTGCTTAAACCTGCTGTTCTTGTGTTACATGTGCACACAGAATTTGCTTCTCGAGCAGTGCTGTAGCACTGCACTGACATGGTGTGAACAACATCTCTCAGGGGCTGTTTGTTCTCACTTATCCTCCCTTGGGGAAAAATGTCTCACTTGGTGGGCTTGGTGGAGTAAGATATGTTGGCTTTGTGTTGTGGGGAGAGTGGGCGACTTCAAAAGGGAGAGACATCCCCATGAAATCTGAGAACACAGGGCCAAAAAATCTCTTCTTAAATCTAGAGAGAGCAAGGCTTGGGAGAATTTTTCAGAGAGGAATTTATTCCATTTATTGTGTGGTTTGTGGCAGTATCAGCAAGTTTGTAACACTGAGCTCAAACTGCTTCCACACACAGGCGTGCCCTGGACTAAATTTGAGGAAAATGGTTCACTTGTGATTACAGACAGCTCAGGGAAGAAGTTATTGGGGCTCATTGCAGCAGGAGTGGAAAATGCAGTCCTTTCATAGAGTGTTAGCTCACCTGCAGTGCCCTGCTCTGTGTTCTGGGCTGTGAACAGACAGGGTAGAAATCCAAACCCTCTGGAAGCCAAGCTGGTGGGACACACAGCAGGCCCAGGGAAGGAAGGGGTGAACAGTGTGACTATGCTGGATATTTTCCTGTCATTTTCTGTGCTGTTAAATAAAGGTATTTATGGTCCTGTCTGGAGTATGATTCTCTCTGGAAAGTCTCTTCTTGCATAGGAACTTCTCTATAAGGTTTCTGAGCCCCAGTTGCTGCCCTGGCGTAGGAGGTACCACACATCAGGGAGGTGTCAGGTCAGAGCATCCTCATGAGATCCTGCCTTGAGACATGGAAATTCACTGGAAGGTCCCAGTAACCTGTGTGTCCTCAGGGGTCTGACTGCTCAGTAACTGGTCCAGAATGAGTTCTTGCCTGCTGGGGTTGTGATAACGTCCAGGGCCAGCCCTCAGAACTGGGTTTGTGTCTGTAGGGGAGAGCACAGGGCAAAAATCTCTTACAGAGATGACAAGACCACTTCTCTGTATTAACTGCCTCCCTTTTCAGTGTCTTGTATCCCTCCGTCTGCACTGGGGAAGGAATTCTCTAGAATCCTCCTCCTGGCGTGTCTAGGATGGTATATAAAATTTCTGTCACTTTCTTGAAAACTTAAATACTTACATAACACACTCTGCATTCCCTTTGTCGTTCTCGTGCCAGTCCCAGCAGAGACTGTGCAGGATCCTTGGCATTCCCGTGCTGCTGGCAAGGCACATCTCTGGTTTCCAGAGAAACTGCTCAAGTGCTCAGAGCTCTGCAGTTAAAATAGCAGAGGTGCTACATTTGGAGAGGTGGGAAGGCAGCAGCCTCCCAAATATCACACTGATCCCACGGCGTGTGGAAAATGGAAATACTCCAGGGAAGTCAGGCTTTGTGCAGGATTCCAGAGGGGAGACAGTGCTGAGCTGTTGGGAGAGGGGCAGCAGGGGCTTTATCACCTGGGGAAACACTGAGGGTGAAAATTAAGCCATCAGATTCCAGGGGCATTCTAAAGCACACCTGAAGATTCTTAAAAATAGAATGTTGTTTGGGTCACTGGTCGTGGAGTGTTAGTGATTTTTTTTGCCATTTAATTATGAAGTATTAATGAACTCTAGAGATTAAAGTGAGGATTTCCATCTCAGTTCTGGGCTGACCCCGTAGATGTGCACTGAGAAGCAGCACAGAACTGCAGGCTGTGCCTGTGATTTGTCCAGGCTCTGCTGTGCTTCCAGAGTGTTTGGTAAACATTTTCCACCTTGTTTTTGCCCAGAGCTTTGGGTGCAGGTTCCTGTGCAGCTGGGAATCTCTAATCTCTGCTGCCTCCTTCCCTGCACCATCTGCCTGGGCTTTGTACTTGGGTCTGCTTTTGCTTTTCTGGGTTTTCCCTCCTGCCAGAGTTTCAACTGGTAGGTTGAAGCTCCTGGACTCGCTCCCTGCCCTTCAGCTGAGTCAGGGAGAGCTTGTGCATCCCAAATCCTCACACAGAATATCCCAGTGGGTCTGGATGGTTACTTGGAGAGGGCATGTCAGGGACCACAAAAGGGAGCCACAATTTCCAAAAGTTCAAACTATTCAAACTCTGTGTTTTTCCTCAAAAGGGGACTGGGGGAGAAACAGCTGAAACAGAGTTTTGTCCTCACTTCCAATCCCTGTGGGTCTCATTCAGTGGGGCAGAACCTTCTGCATGGAGAATGTTTTGCAGTGCTGAGGAGGGACATTAATGTCCTATTTCAGTGCCATCCCATTGACACCACACAGGATGGTCAGTTCTGCAGTCACTGAAGTGAAAACTACTTGGGAAAGCAAATCAAAATACACTACACACTATGGCCTTCTGGGTCTGCTCTGAAGTAAAATAAGGATTCTCTTTCTTCCACCCAAATTTATAATTCCTTTTTTCTTTTCTGCAGCACCACTTTGCCACCGTGGGCTGTTGGTTATTTTGATAAGTGTTGGTAATGACCAGCTAAACAGTGAGATACATTAAAAAGCCTTCTTCCAGCTCTGAAAGAAACACTGAGCAGTTGTTCCCTGTACCTTGGCATTCACACAGATCTGTTATTAGTTGCTTGGCTACCAGTGACCCTTATTAAGTTTCCATTTAGAAAAAAGTGATGAATTCAAAACCATGAGGGGGTCTTATCACAGGAAAGCAACTTCAAAGTGTTTTAAATACACATTTTCAATAATAGGATAATTATTTTTTTCAGCGCTTTAAAAAAAAAAAAAGCCAAAACGATGAACAAACAAAACCAAGACCACCCTCAGCCCCCCAAAAAACCCCAGCAAATCCAGAGCAGCAGGAACACCCTGCAGGGAGTGTTTTGCTGTGGGATGATTTATACTTGTGTAGATATAAAGGGCTGATAGTGCGGCTGCTGTAGCTCATTGACCTCTGCAAATTAAATATGTAGTGCCTCTTTATTGATTATTTCTAGGCAAAAGAGCCTCATTCAAGGGGAGTTATGCTGTCATACACTTACTTATCTCAAAGGACATAATTTATCTGCAAGGAGGATGTAGATGCCCAAACCTGATATGCAAAAGCCAGGAAATGGGGAAATCAAAAAACTTAACAAGCCTTTTGCATGTGCAGTTTCAAGTATTTCCTTCTGTTTATCTCTGGTTAAGTAGAAAGTCTGTGAAACAGGCCTGGGAGGGAACCAAATCTCTCCTCTGATCATTCCCAGAGAAGGGGCAAAATTGTGTCACAGATGGGAAACAAACAGAGACAAATAATTCTCACCTTTCATGTTGCTTTTATTGTCAAATTCCCACTTTATCTCTTAAGAATATAAATAATCCCTTCGGTTTTTTTTCCAGATGTTAAACCCTCTAACATTTTGGTAAACTCCAGAGGTGAAATCAAGCTTTGTGACTTTGGTGTCAGTGGACAACTGATAGATTCCATGGCAAACTCCTTCGTTGGCACACGCTCCTACATGTCTGTAAGTACAGGTTTTACAGCTGGTTTTGGTAGAGTTGTCAAAGTTCTGGTGATGAAACAAGAATCCAACTGTTGCTGCTGCTGTTCAAAGTTCAGCACCTCCTGCATTCCAGGAATATTCCAGTGTCATATCAGATTGTGTGTGCAAGAAAAGCCACGGACTTGGAATGTTTGTAACCCTCCAAAGGAGATGCAACTGTGTTTGCATTTCAAAATCAAGCTGCTTCATGCATTTGGGGTTTGTGTGTGTCTCCAGAAAAGCCCAGTGTTTATGGTTCGTTTTCCATATGGAATGTGGTTCTATTTCCACTCCAGCATTTTGCTGAGGTCCCTCATGTAGAGAAAGTGCTGCTTGGTGTGACTGCTCCTAGGATCCCAGTGTGGCTGCAGCAACAAGAGGGATCCCGGGAGTTTCTGGTGTGGGCACGGCCACGGGAGCTGTCCTGGGACCCTTTCCAGAGTGTTCTGTGGATGAGGAACACCTTGGAACTTGCCCTTCAGATGAGCTGTGTGCCGGGTGTGGAGGGCACAGCTGGTGGAAAGAACAGCTCTGTTATTCTCACACCCCCCTTGCTCGGCGCACAAACACCTCGTGCAGCTGCCCAGAGATTTGGCTGGAGGATTAAAACTCTGTGGGCTCAGACTTGAAGGAAAAACCCTCCTAACACTGCCTCTGCTCAGCAGGGGACCTGCATTTCAGCAGCAAGGCCCACTTCATATTGGTGACAGACTTGAAAGCAAAGGTGGTTGGTGTTCTCTGCCCTCCTGGGGCTGTTGCCACAGGGCAAGAGCCAGTTCCCATCTCACACATGCCCTGGGGCTCCCCCTTTTCTCTCAGCACAGGGAAGCAGAGCCAAGTGCCATCTGCCCTCAGATTTCCTCAGGTTTTTGTTTCTGCAGACTGAGGTTTCGCTTTGCTCTCTGGTGTCCTGGCACACACCAAGCTGTGATGGTGATTTTGCTTCGAAATGTCTGAAGTACCTTTTCTTGCAGTAGCTGCCTTTCCATACTTACGTACACATGGAATTCTTCCATGCCAAACACCCTCTGCTACCATATGGAGGTGTGTTCAGTCAACAGTGTTTGACTTGAACAGATTTCTAGATTTTAACTATTTTTGTTTGTTTTTTCGCTATGTTTCCTGCTTTTTCTCATCTGTTCACTTCTTCATTTACACTTACATTTTATGAAAGTCTTTGGGTTTGGCCATCTCATCTGTTATCCCGCAGTTCTGTTGTTTATCCAAATGGCTCTGGAAGCAATTGAGGTGGAGCAGAGGAGAAAGCCGAAATATAATCTCAGTAAATGATACAAAACTAATTTAACAAAATTTTCACCCACCATGGCAGTGGGACTTTACAGTAATGCTGCCTTCTCAGTTTCTATGGGAGTAAGGTTCCAATTACGTATGTGTTTTTCAAAAATATGCATATAGTCAGGCAAGAATCTGCACCATTTTGGTAAAACACGAGTTTGGTTTTTAAAAAAGAAAACAGAAAGGCAAAGTGCACATTTTCTTCGAGTGCTCTCAGGAAAAATGGATCCAAGGATTCTGCAGGGCAGCTTCTCAGGGAAACCGGGGAACCCTGAGTTGCCCATCCCACTTTGCTTTCTTGCTCTTTATTGTCCCTTTAGCATGAATAGTTTCAACATTTAGATATTGTGCTAAAGAAATATAGCAGCAGCAGAGCAGCATCATTTCTAAGCAGCCTCAAAGTTGCAGTGATGGTGTGTAATGTCTGTGGAACTCTGGAACTTCAGAGGAGATGTTTCAAGGAAAACACCACTGAGTCACTCACTGGAGCACATCACACTAATAAGTTGATGTTTCCTCCTTGACTTCATTTATTTTATTGCAGAATGCTGTTTTTAATTCCTTGTGCCAATCCTGTCTCTCCTCCCCTCCTTTTTTCCTACAGCCAGAAAGACTCCAGGGAACTCACTATTCTGTGCAGTCGGATATCTGGAGCATGGGGTTGTCCCTGGTAGAAATGGCCATTGGCAGGTACCCCATTCCCCCTCCTGACTCCAAGGAGCTGGAATTAATGTTTGGCTGCCCTGTGGAGGGGGATTCTCCAGTGACAGAGACCTCGCCCAGGCAAAGAGCGCCGGGTCGGCCGATGAGCTGTGAGTTCAGTTCCTCCCTCCCACCCTTCCCTGCCAGCTTTGGAGCTCTTTGGGCCTGCTCTTGGGCTGCACACCCAGGATTGGACTGGGCCCTTGGCTCAGCCTCACTGTCAGGAGTCTTAGGGTTGGGGAGCAGAGATCCTCTTGTTACTGGTGCTTGTGGACAGCCCAGTTACCCAGATCCCAGTATGATCTGGTGCCTCTCTGAGAGGCCCTGCTGATCCAAGTATAGCAGGACAATTCCCAGAGAAGTTCATGGTTTGGATCAGACCTAAACCAATGACTCCTTGCATGAAACTATTACTCTGTCACTGTTCCACCTCTTTTTCCTGCAAACCTACTGGATGCCATGTAACAATAGTGCATGACTTGGGCCTCTTGAAGCCCCCCTGCCATGGAAGGAGAATAAAACTGTGTTTTCTACTTCTCCAATTCCTTCTCAGCCTATGGACCAGACAGCAGACCCCCAATGGCAATCTTTGAACTCCTTGATTACATCGTCAACGAGGTAATTTAGACACATTTATTCTTCTACAGTTGTCGATTTTTAAAGCATCCCAGATTTTGAGGGGGCGTGGGGTTAGTGCTGTTTAATTTGGTTTAGTTTTAGGACCAGCCTAATTCACAATACTGTATCTCTCAAATAACTAAGCTCCAGGGCTAGTTAGAGACCGATATTTTAGAACTGTGTGTTTCCAGTATTTTCACACTGAATCTTGTGTGACTCCACTGCTTGTGTGCTTCAAAAACCAGCATGCTCATGTTAGCTGTCACTTGTACCAGCTGGATAATAATTGTTCCAGGTGAAGGAATTACTGAAATTGTGTCCAGCGCACCTGTACAAAGGCACAGTTGGTGTCTGGGTCCTTGCATTGCTTGTGCTGCTGCTCATGGACTGACAAATTGCTCCTGTAACTCGTCTGCCTGCACAATTCTGCTCTTGCATTACAAATCTGTTTTGCATGTTATATAACACATTAATATGGCAGCAGTAACTCTGGAACACAGTTAGCATTGAATTACTGGAGCTGTTGTGGCCCTGCTCCTGCAGCATCCCTGGGGGCTCAGTTTAAGCTGAAAAGCTGTAGTTGAGAATTTGGCAAGATTCTTCTGCCACCTCTGATTTAGCACAGTCAATCTTCAGCAAGAGCTGCTGCCTCCAGCACAGTCTGTGCACCAGTGAGTAACTGAGAGCAGGCCATGTCTCTGCTCTGTTCCTACAACCCTGTGTGAGTGTCTGCAGGGTGAAGACAACCCTGGTCCTGGAGCAGATGTCTGCAGGACAGGGCAATAACATGCAGCTGTATGTAGTCCCTCTTCTTTGTTTATCAGAATTCTTTTTGAATTCAGAGACTGAACAAACTCATTTCTTAAGACAGAGTATTTAGATCCAAAGGATTATGGAACTAAGGAGGTGCAGGACACCTCCCTCAGCACTGTGCTGATTCCTGCCAGCTGCCCTGATCAGGGCTGTGTGGAGGGAGAATAAACCACGCAAACCCCACCCCTTAGAAACTCTCATTTATACTGAAACACCTGAACTCCCCTGCACCCGGGAGTGATAACCAAAGTCAGGCAGGGCTTTACAGCTCTACTCAGATGCAGAACATAAAGTTATGCTGAATGGCTGCTGATTGTAAAAATCTATTTATTTGTTTGTTTATAGCCACCTCCCAAACTGCCCAATGGTGTTTTTGGTTCTGAATTTCAAGATTTTGTCAACAAATGGTGAGTATTTTCCTTCTGGCTGGGTGGCAGAGGAGCACCCTGGGGGGGTCAACTCTGCTGCCTTTGTGTCAGCCCCATGGCCACGGCAAATGTGGAGTCAGTGCAATGAGTATAATGTGTCAGTGTGCCTGAAGCTCATCGTGGAGCACCAGCTTGGCCACACAGAGGAGCCCAAAGCTGAGAGATGTTCCCTCTTGGGCACTGAATTTGTGCTTCTGTGTGCCCCTGAGATCAGCAGGTGCTCAGCATGGAGGCCCCCAGCAGGGCCATCATGTCGAAGGGTAACACATCCTGCAGGGACTGTGCTGTGGGATGCAGGAGTCCTGCAGACTCCAGATGTTTTCTCTTTCCCAGGGTGCCACTGAACCAACACCTTTTAACCAACATTCCCCCGTCTCTTGACTTTTGCAGTGATACCATCACTGAGGCAGCTCATTACACTTTGAAAAGTTAATATTATTTATTTGCAGTTTCCAAATGAAAGAACAGCAGTACAATAGCCCTAATTTGTACTGAGCTTGGAAAGAATTTGGTAAAAGAAAAGTGAGGGATAAAGTGGTTCATATTGGTTTTGTTTAAATGGGAGTTTATCTCTCTGGCGTCATTCCAGACGCTCATCCTAACAGTGTCCCAGCTCGGGATTTCCTACCTAAGGAAGGGAATTGCACACCCAAATCCGTATTTGAGGGTCACTACAGTGCCTATTGCTTTTGCCTACAGGCATCAGAGCAAAGCACTGCAACGTGGTACAACTGATCTTTATTTTCAAAGGTAACAGTGTGTAACTTGTGTAACCCTTTGTGTTTCCCCAGCTTAATTAAAAACCCTGCTGAGAGAGCCGACCTGAAGCAGCTGATGGTGAGTAAATGTTTTAATTGACTAAGAGCCCCCTCCCCTGCAGGTTGGCTTCCTCAGCAGGCCCCCGGTCAGCTCAGAGCACAGGCCTCCAGGGTGTTTGTGGCCCTTGACACGAGATCTCAGCTTGAGGAGGAACAGCTTTTCAAAGCCAGTGATCAAGGGCTGCAGGTTTCACTCACTCCTAGAGCAGGGATGGGCAAGGAGACCCAAACTCACGGGTTTTGGAGTCTGCCTTTTGATAATCACAATGAGTATGTGACTTAATAAATAGCAAAAGAATTCTCGCTTGGCTTTGTCAGTCAATAATGAGGTATAGATTATTACTTTGAGGATGACAAAAGAAAAAGATACCACATACCTTATGGTCTAGTTAGATACATTTTTATCGCCTCTTGTGAAACACGAAATGCCCTTTTTTTTGCCAGCTTTGTCTTGCAAAATCTGTAGAATTAGGCACAAACAAACCCTGCATTTTGTTCTGCATGAAATGACCATATCAATCTCCGGGAATCTTTCCATAGTTTAAAGTGTAATTCCAGGCTTAAGTTGCACTGCAGAAAATCAGGTTCTCCCTGCCCTGATCCTGCTGCACAATAGTGGTGCAAACTGCAAACAAGACCTTCTCTTATAGAAAGCCTCTCCGAGCAGGGGCAGACATTTTTTCCAGAGTATTATCTCGAGTGGCTGAGTCACATCCTTATCTTGCCGTGTGGTGTAAGTGCTCTGCAGCAGGCTCTGTGGAGGCAGGATCCCTGGGGAAGAGCTGGTTGTTTCTGTAGCCCTCCAGAACAGCTCCTGGCCACTCCACGTGCTTGGCCAAATTTCATTACGTGGCTCGACTGCCGCCAAGGGATTTATTGTGCCTACTGGGTCTGTTGTACTCTGTGTTGCTCCTGAGTGCCTGGCTAACAGTGCTGTTCTCCCGTGCTCAGATCCACGCCTTCATTAAGAGGTCTGAAGCCGAGGAGGTGGATTTTGCGGGCTGGCTTTGCTCCACCATCGGCCTGAACCAGCCCAGCACCCCCACACACGCCGCTGGAGTCTGAGCTGGGGCGGCCGCTCCCAACGCTGCTCCTCTGGCCCCGTTCCCTCAGCTTGTGCCCGTTCAAACATGTCTTTCACCTCTTGAGGAAGAATGTCTTGATAGCATGTGCCAAATGGTCTTCAATGCTCTCATAAACTAATTGGTATCGTACCGGGTCCCGTTCGTTTACTGACCAACACGTGAGCTGTGTGAGTTCCAGTGCTTGCTGACTTTAGGTGATTATGGATATTCTTTCTTAATGAAAATATCACTGGGAAGGGGGCTGCCCCCCGGCCCCAGCTTGTTTGAACTCTCTGAAGACTCTCTGTAAATCAGTGGTACTTCAATCATGCTTTCCCTGATCTCCCCTTGCAGAACGGGATAGGGATGCTCCCAAAGTGTCTGTCGAGCTTTGCTGCTGCCCAGCTGTTCCTGAAAGTTAGGCCTAAGGGTTCCACTTGTGCTGTTGTTCAGAGATCTTTCTTCCCAGGTGAAGAAGGCAAGAGCTCTGCATTTCTTGGAATGTACAGGGCAATGTTCTAATTGTAGACTTGTTCATACTTCTATATTTATTTTTTGAACATATCATCATTCTTGGGTTTAGTGATGTATGTCTTTCTAATTGATTTTTAAAAGTTAGTTCTTGGAAATGTCGTATGGAATCAAGACAATGATCCAAGCACTTTGCTTTCTTTTAACCTAAAGATTCATGACAACTGTGTTTAGTGTCTAAAGTGTATGAAGATCCTTTATTGTTTTATTCTCTCAAATGTTTAGCAATGGGTTCTCTTAATAAATCTATTATCAAGTAACTTCTTGAAGCTTTTTTTTAAACTAAAAAAACTTAACCAAGGCATTAATCTTGGTCACAACACTTCATAGTGATCTTCCGATTAGGAAATGCCTGGAATTCTTTCCCAAAAGGAATCCCTATCAGCCTGGACATGAACTTCCATGTGGCCAACAGTATCTATTTCAAAGGGGCAGAACATCCCTCAGCCGGGAGGGAAATGACTCAGTGACTCATCCAAGGCTCCTGCAGCTCCTCGTGCCTGGAATGGGACTGCTGGAGGAGTGACAGCTGGGCAGGGTGTAAATTAAACCCTTCCCTGGGCTTTACCCGTGGACTGCACACACTGCTACAGAGCTCCACTTTTGCCCTTTGGAAAAGGAATGTGCGCTTTATGAACAGCACATTTTTCACATTTTTAGAGATTTAATTCCCCCTGTCCCTGTTGGGCCCCCAGCCAGCAATAATTTGGACACTGCAAGCACAGTCATATAGAAGGACAGCGGGGAAAGAACTTTATTGCAACATGTAATAGAACTGTCTGTGTAAATCCAAAAGCAAGCAAGGGGCTCATCCACAAAACGCATCAGGAATTATATCCATGAAAACTATTCTGTAACATGCTGGGCACAAGTAACACTTTTCAACAATCAGAATGACCTTTTGGAGCTGAAATGTGGCAGGAAAGGGCAGGTTGGCTCCTGAGTTCCTCCCAAACCAGCTCTCCACACACAGACCTGCAGGGAATTATCTGACACTTCCAGCTCAGACTTTTGGGGTTTTCTATCTGTCAGTCTTGGGAAAGCTTTGCTAAATCTTCTGCACTCCTGTTCTAAGTTCCTTCAATAAGACATCCAGGATCCTCAAAACCCAATGAGTCTAGTACGGGATGAAGCTATAGTTACATCCCAACATCCAATTTTTGTTGGTACAAACCAAATTAGAGCCAAATGAACCATGTCTCATAAAACAGGAGCAGGAACTCTGGAGGCCGAATGGTGTGTTCTGACCACACCACAGATACACCAGACTATTTTCCAACTACAGAAAGGGTGGAAGGGACTTCACATCATTTTCCATTTGTAACTAAGTTCTTAAAATTACTTTCCTTCCCCTGCTACTAACCAGGAATTAATTATCACATGAAAGCAGATGGAACTGCACTGATTTATAAGGTTGCTGTGAGAGAAGTAGTAAATAACACCAATTTAAGAGTATTAAGAGTTCCTTAATACAAGCACCAATTTTTACTGTGCAATTTGTGGACAATTAAAGGCTCCTTGGCTGCTACTCTGAAGAGCAGAAGTAGAAAGTACTTCACTGGACAGACTGACAGTACTGAAGAGCACCTGTGGGTACAGAGAGACCTCATTGCTGTACTCACACTGCGGTTGATGGTGCTCAACCTGCACTCCCAATAACTCCAGTTTTCCATGGAACTGAAAACACAGCAGCTGAAAGCTGGAGACAACCCTGGACACATCTTTACTCACCACGTATCTTAAATTCCCAGTTTAGGCAAATGAGGTTGTAATATAGTCATTGGTTCAGCACCTGATTTTGTTTGTGAGCATCAGGAAATGAGAACAGGTGAGTTATTGCTTTCAGTGTCCTTGGTAAATTAGTCTGGTTCATTAATTACTTATGCCTTCCACATACAAAGACTTTGTAAAAGCTACATTAGGTTTTAAATGTGGAAAGGATTATGCTACATATTTGTGCAGCACATTTTCATTCTTTAAATCTGAGCCAAGATGTGCCCAGCGTGTGACACTTGTGTGTCCAGTGTCACTTCCCTGGACTCTGTCTCATGTATCACTCCGTTCATATCCACACACAGCACAAAATGGAAATCAGTTGGTGAATTTTAAATGAATGAAGAAGAAATTCCTGAGTCTGTATTAAAACCCATCTCTGATTTTTCTTCTCTCAAGAATCGGATTCTTCCTCCTCTTCCTCCACCTGGTCCTGAAGACTGAGGTGTAACTCTGTTTGATTGATGGCAGCCTCATTGTCCATCTGCCCAAGAGTCTGTCACAAGAAAAGGGCAGATCACTTCTCAAATCTCCACTGAGGCTGTGCAGTCCCAGTGTTAATTAGGGCTCTCAGAACTGGTGGCCCACCCCAGCCAGGAGCTCCTGGCCCTGGGAAGTTCCACATGGTGCAGGCTGAGCAGTGCTCACTGAAAGGCTCAGGCAGCAGCTGTGCCTCCATCCCCACCCTTGGTGGCTCCACCACCATCAGGGTTAAGAGCCTTAGACACAACATGTAATAAACAGTGAACTGAAGTCCCACCTAACAGGCATTTCCCAACCCCCTGCAAACAAGGTGCTGCTTTCAGGGATGGAAAAGGCAAACCCCCTGAAACAGAAATGAGCACCAAACCAGGCATTTTACAGCTGAGCTCTGCAGTGACAACCAAGGGCAACACAAGGAACACGAAAAGCACTCCCAGGTTGTGCTATGGCTGACCCCCACCCACCCTGGGGCAGCTGGGCCCACCCCAGTCCAGGCACAACCCCCCTCACCTGCTGGGTGTCCCCTGCAAGGGTTGAGGAGGGGACAGGAACGTTCTCCTCGCTGGACCTGATCATGGACTGCAGAGCCAGCTCTTCCACCTGGAACAGGAGCAAGCATCACACTGAGAACTGCCTGGGCTCCATCAGAGCACTGAACACGCAAACCCAGCACCCACCCCGGCGTATTCCACACTCTGCAACATTTTTGGCTCAGACCCTTGGGATTTTTACCTGTCAGTCTTGGAAAAGCTGTTTCTTTCTGCACTTCTATTCTAAGCACCTTCATTACCATATCCAGGATTTTCAAAACCCAATTAGTCTTTAACTCAGCCACCTCAGACTCGCCATCACTTCTCTGTGCAACCACCAAGACGATAAATCACAATTACAGTGTGTATCCTACACACTCACAATTACATTTACCCTTTGTATCCCACACACAATTACATTTACACCTTGTATTACACACACACATTTACCCCTTGTATCCCACACACACTCACAATTACATTTAACCTTTGTATCCCACACACATTTACCCCTTGTATCCTACACACACTCCCAGTTACCTCTCAGAGATGCATCCCACGTACATCCCTAAACGCCAGTGTGTCCTTCCTCCCCGAGCAGCAGCAGCAGCCGCAGCCAGATCCCACTTTCCCTACCGCCTGGAGCACCGAGGCCACTCCCTGCAGTGTCCTCTCACCTGGGACCATCCCGGCGCTCCCTCCCACCCGGAGCGCGGCAGGGCAGGCCCGGCCCCGGACTCGCCCCGCTCCCCGTGCCCATCGGGCCCCCCGTGCCCGTGGCGGTGCCCCCGCCGATGCCGCACCCGCAGCCTGCGCAGCTGGTCGTGCAGCGCCGCCTTGACCCGCAGCAGCGTCTCCTCCTCCCTGCGCAGCTCCTGCAGCCGGCTCAGCATGGCCCGCGCCCTCCCGCGCAGTCACCGCGCGCACACAGCGCCCCCCTCGCGGGGGAGGAGGCACCACACCCCGCCCCCGTGACGTCACCCATCCGAGTGACGCCACCCCGGCACCGGCACCGCCACGCGGGCGGCACTGCCACCGCGCGGCCGCTGGTGGTCACTGCCCCGCGGGCCGGCCCATCCGCTCTCCCTCTCGCTCGGAGTTTCCCTTTCCCCTCCTGCTCACACAGCACAACCCACACGGTTGCTCGGTTCCCACAGCATTTATTAGTCGCCAGCGCCGGGCGAGCCCCGCAGGGCCCTGGGCAGCACCGCTGTGCTCACGCTTCAGCCTTGGCCTTCCCCGCCACCTTCGCCGTCTTGGCCTTCTTGGCTGCGGGCTCTGCCTTGGGCGCAGCTGGGGCCTTGACTGCGAGCTTCGCCTTGGCCTTGGCTTTCTTCTCTTCCTTGAGTTTGTGCTAAGAGAGACAGCGAGATGATGAGTGCCCCACCCCGAGCACCAAGCAGCCCTGTGTGCCAACGCTCCCCGGGGCCCACTCACATTCTGGGCGTGGCGCAGGATGGTGTTGCGGCGCATGGTCTTGGCGTATGGGTTCAACTTGATCATGATTCTCAGGTTCTTCAGTGGGTTCTTCTTCAGGACCCTACGCTGAATCTTCTTCCTGGGAAGCACAGATATGTACCCTCAGCTTGTTTTGCAATGACAGTTCTGAGAAATTATCCCTGAAATTTGGGCAACTGCAATTCCTTGTGTTTATACCCAAAATCAAAGGAAATCTCAGCCCTATCTCACAGCTCAGTGCAGATTTCTGACCCCACAGCAGCACTTCGGGCTTGGCAACGACTACAGACCACACATCACATTCATGATGTAAAAACACTTACTTGGGAGCACGCAGGGCCTTCTGGATTTCCTGGCTTCTCATGATTCTTCCAATATCCGTATTGGTCATCTTGTGCATCGGCAGGCTGCAAAACAAACATTCTGAGTGTGAGTGGAGGATAAACCCACAGCTAACTCACTAGTCCCAGCAGCCCTTTTCCCCCCACACCAGTGGGCTGCTCTCCCAGGCCTGTCTGAGGGGCTGCACTCACTTGTAGTCGCTCTTGAGCGTGGCTGCCTTGCGCCAGGTGCCGTACAGGTCGTCCAGCTTGCGGAAGGCGCTCTCTGTCCAGATGCAGAAGCGGCCCACGTGGCCCCCGGGAGCAAGGCGCAGCAGGTTCAGCTTGTTCACGTTCAGGAGGGTAATTCCTGCACCAAATCAGGCAAAGCAAGCCCTTGAATTTGTAATTAAATAGACAAGAGGGATGCAGAAACAGATTGGGGCTTTTTGGCTTTAGAGCCACATTACACCCATGTATGAAAATCCATACATTTTTAGATTATTATTAATCACTCCTTTTCCAGATAAGAACTTGACAAGCCTATTTTTAACTGTCCGAATGCTGTTCAGGGTTGGGAACATCTGTATCATTCGTCAAAAACCCCCTCAGCATCACCAAAACAAAGATCGTATCAGTTACTGCAGCAAGTCAGAACTTCCACACAATCATGGGTGTCAGAAACACGGACCAATGAAGTGGAATCTCATCATTCCAGGCAGTCTCCTGGCAGCAGAGCACGCGCGTCCCCAGTGAGGTACCTGGGATGTTCCGGAAGGCTCTGATGATGCCGTTGTCCTCGTTGTAGATGATGCACGGCCCCCTGCGCTGGATGCGGCGGCGGTTCCTCATCTTGCCCTTCCCGGCCCGCATGCGCTGGGAGGCATAAACCTGGCAAAGGGGAAACCTGTGAGCATCCCAACTGCCCAAACACCACCAGGCACCCCCCCAAACCGCTCCAGTCAGAACCTCACGATCATCACTGCAGATCTGCAACACGGACCAGTGAGGGGATCATCATTCTTAGGGTCAAAACACAGAACTATTTGGAATTCCCTCTGTTACAACAGCAGGGCTGAATCACCTGTGTTTTGCTCTTAGAAACACACCTTACCAACTCACCTTTTTGATGTCATTCCAAGCTTTAAGCTTCTTAAGGAGCAGAACAGCTTCCTTGGTTTTCTTGTAACCCTCCACTTTGTCCTCAACAACCAGAGGAAGTTCTGGAATCTCCTCAATGCGGTGACCTATTGAGGATTTCACGAGATGTTTTGTTACCCACTGATCCTGGCGGGACACATTTCTCGAGGTTACTGCCTTGTGTATTCACAAATGATAGAACATGATAAACTGGAAATTAAATTCATGACTCAGCATTGGCCTGATGACCTGGAACAGAAAGTTCCATTCAGAGAGTGACAACACCGTGACCATCCCAAAGCCAGAGATGCTGAACTCAAGGCACCAATCAGAACTTCCACACAATCATGTGTTTCAGAAACACGGACCAATGAAGTGGAATCTCATCATTTCAGTAAAACAAATCTTGCTCAGGTAGATTTACTCTTAGCATATTAATGTACTTGCTGCTGATCTAAGATGTTTAACATACTCATTTTTAAGCTTGACCCTCCATTTGGAGGTGCAACTTGGCAACACTATTCAATGAAAGCAATGATCTAATATTCAGGTACAGTCACCATAGCAGTGAAGTTTCAGTGGAGCCTTACAGGTCTGTCTCAGACAGGGCCTGGTGTACCGAGTATTAAGCAGACCTTTGCTTCCACAAAGAGAAAGCAAACAGCACTGGCATGCAATGCAGAATTCCTTTTGAGTCACCACACAGTACCCGACACTGGCTCAGGCAAACATTCCTGGAGACAGCATTCCCACCTTTGGACATGACCAGGGCTGGCAGGGCAGATGCAGCCAGGGCAGAGCAGATGGCATAACGCTTCTGTGTTATGTTCACTCTGCGGTGCCAGCGCCGCCAGGTCTTGGTTGGGGCGAACATGCGGCCGCCGCGACACATCTGAGACACAGTTAAGGACAATCTTTGGAACACCCTTTTCCCAAAGAGACTCTTTAGTGCTTGCTCAGCGTTAAGGGCTCGTCAGCCACCTGTGCCAGGCCACTGACAGCAGGCAACTGTCCCTGGGCACAGAGTAAGACGCAAATTACGACATCACAGCAAGACAGGACACATCACGTGGCTCCAGAGATACAGCAGGACCCAGTGGAGGGTGGGTTTCACATACAGAGATAAGTTTTCAGCTGGCTGAGTTCAGTGCCCCCAACGGCAGCACAGCCATGCAAGGATACATTCCCAAAGGCACCCTGGCCGGAGCGGTGAGTGCCACCACCTCGAACTCGAGGGATACGAGCAACAGCCCTCCCAGTACCCCAGGACTCCGCACTGGTCTGGTGACCTGGAACAGAGAGAGGGTCATTCAGAGAGTGACAACACTGTGACCCTCCCAAAGCCAGAGATGCTGAACTCAAGGCACCAATCAGAACTTCCACACAATCATGTGTTTCAGAAACACGGACCAATGAAGTGGAACATCATCATTTCAGCAAAACAAACCTTGATCAGGTAGATTTATTCTTAGCATATTAATCTACTTGCTGCTGACCTAAGATGTTTTACATTCTCATTTTAGGCTTCATCCTCCCATTTGGAGGAGTGACTTGGCACTGCTGTTCCTAGTGGGTTACAATGCTTACGTGAAACCTTAGAAATAAGGTTAAAAATGCACACTCCTAGCACAGCTTTCTAGGGAAGCAGAAATCATCTGCACCTACAAGCTCCTGAACCAACTATTAACAAATGCCCACTTGCAGAGCATTTTTGTTGCCAAAAGCCTCAGGTAAGTCTCACATGGCAAATATGGAGCAGGGTTTCTAAAATGTGCTTTTTCACCTGATACACTTCCATTTTGCGCTTTTATTGCAAGGAACATAGATTTCCACCCCGCCTCCCAACTCCCCCGCCCAAGGACCTTGCCAGAGTAATCTTTCAACAAGACATTCCAGGTAAGACCCTGGAGCGCTCTTATGATCCTCAGAGCAATAGAAACTTGCATTTCATACAATTTATACCCGACTGTTGGTAACCAGAGCAGCCGCCATGCTTTCCATGCAGAGTCCCACCAGGAGTGCTCCTCCTGTTCCAGCTCCAGGCGTGTTTCAGGAGGGCAGAGCCCAGCCCGTGCCCCGTGCCCGGCCGTACCTGCCAGCTCGCTGACGGCGTAGGGCTGCCGGTTGTTCTTGCGCAGGTTGGTGTGCACGAAGTTCACCACGTCGGGCCGAATGGGCGCCTTGAACACGGCGGGCAGGGTGACATTCTTCCCCGAGGCTTCCCCCTTCTCCGAGTACACCGAGATCAGCGGCCGAGCACAAGCCTGGGGAGGGGGACATTCTTAGTACAGCTCAGGGAACTGCTGGATTCCTGGGATTCCCAGCCCTCGGATATTGCTCAGAACCCAGGAGTCGTCAGCTCGGCAGTGCCAGCACATTGACAGCAGGCAACTGTCACTGAGCACTGCATAGGACGCAAATTACGTCATCACAGCAATATTTCCCACTCCAAACTGTGCTCCACAGCACAACCCACAGGCAGGAACCACACCTGAGGCTTGATATTTAATAGATTTCCAAGGAATTTGGGCAAAATTACTCTAGGATTGAATCCCTGAGGTCTTTAATAAATACCTTCTAAACTACATCCCATCTGCTACTAAAAAACCCACAGAAAACCCACCTGTGTTTAATTAAATATTTGCTTAGATAATTTATTTCCTACCATTATTTATATTATGTTTAACAGCTGAAACACTGTAGCAAACATTTCCAGCACAATTTAGAGGCTCACAATTACTGCAGGTCATCAAACAGTCAGTGGGAGTTTTTTGTGAAATCTGGGCCCTCTGAAAAATCCCTGGTGCCCTAAAGTTTGTGAGGTGAAAAAATGAAAGCACCCTCAGCACCAGCTGCCCGCCAAAAGGCTGAAAGTAAACCCAAAAATAGCTTGCCAGTGTGAAGAGCACCCTTTAAAAACCAATCTTTTAGCATTATACTGTGTTGGTTGTTAATTAAGCCCGTGCCAATATTGCAGGCAAAGCATCTTTCTTCCCTTTCCTATCCAAAATTCATTTTAGAGGTATTAAAAATACTGAAAAGACTCAAAATTAACCAGCAGTGGAAGTGCTATGTATGTGACACTGGTCACTAGCAAGGCTTGGCCTGGTGCGAGTGCAGAGCCCAAACCTGATTAGTGTGGAGGAACCAGAGCACAACCTGAACTGCACTGGCAGGGAAAGCTGTTCATCTGCAAACTGGTTCCAGACCACGGCCTCTTAAAACGTGTTTCGCAATTCAAAAAAGAAATGGGACATTTATAGAGGCCATTCTTTTTCACTCTTATAGGCGTAAATGCCAGGGTCCGTGGGCCTGTTTCGTTCTAGATTAATCCGTGAGGTAACCAAGAGGCCCTGCCAGGTGGCGATGGGGGCCCAGCCGCCGGAGTGCCCGGGGAGAGAGGCCCTTTGCGTGGCCCATGCGGAGCTCCGGCCCTTCACGGGCTCTCTCGGCCCGTCCCCTCACGGGCCCCACGCGGAGCTCCGGCCCTTCACGGGCTCCACGGGGAGCTCCGGGCCCTCACAGGCCCCACGGGGAAGTCCGGCCCCTCACGGTCTCCCTCGGCCCAGCCCCTCACTGGCCCCACGCGTTCCACGGGCGCCGCCGGGCCCAAGATGGCGGCCGCTCGCCCCATGCTGCCAGCGCGGCCCTCAGGCTGCCCACGGCCCGGCGCTGCCCGCGGGGCCCGGCTCCCCCAGCCCTACCCGTCCCATCCCAGCGCAGCCCCGCTGCCCGCCCCGCTTCCCCGGCCCGGCCCCGCTGGCCCGGCCCGCTGAGCTCACCATGGCGGCAGCGGAGCTGCTCGTGGCCCGGCAGTCCGCGCCGCGCCCCGCCCGGAAAAGGAAGGACGCATCGCCCTGCGCTATTATAGCCTATGTCCTTCCGCGCCGGGCCCGCCCCTCCTGCCGCGCCGGCCCCTCGGCTGTCCGCCCCAGCCCCGGCTCCCGGCCCAGCCCTGGTCTCTCCGGTCCCGGCGCGGGTCCCAGTGCGTCTCCCGATGCCCATCCCGAGCCCCCCGGTGGTCTCTGTGCCTCTCAGTCCCCTTCCAGAGCGAGGGACTCCTTTGCGGCGGAGGGATCCGGCGCTGCGCTCCGCCCTCCCCTCAGAGCCGGCCCGTGGCGGGAAGTTCGGCTGTGGCGGCCATGGCGGCGGAGCGGCGGCGGCGGGCGGTGGAGCTGAGCGGGCTGCTGCGCCGGTGGGCAACGGGGCATTCCAGAGACAATTCCCGGGGCTGGGGGGGGCTCTGCGCCGGTGGGCAACGGGGCATTCCCGGGCCTGGGGGGGCTCCTGCGCCGGTGGAGGTCGGCCCCATTCTAGGCCCCGTTCCCGCGGGTGGTCCCGGCCCCATTCCCGGCGGTGTGCGGGCTCCTGCTGCCGTGCGGATCGGGGTCGTTCCTGGTGCTATTCCCGGCCCTGTTCCCGTATGGATCGGGGTCGCTCCCGGGGCTGTTCCCGGCCCCATTGCTGGCCCCGTTCCCGGTGCTATTCCCGGCCCTGTTCCCGTGCGGATCGGGGTCGCTCCCGGTGCTGTTCCCGGCCCCATTGCTGGCCCCGTTCCCGGTGCTGTTCCCGGCCCCATTGCTGGCCCCGTTCCCGCTGCTGTTCCCGGCCCTGTTCCCTGCTGAGGGGCCGCTCTGCTGAGGTGGCTGACGTGCCGGTTGCTGTGGTGTTTAATGAGCGTGGCTAATCTTGCTGTTTAATTAGTGATGCTGAGGGGGAAAGGTCGGGTGTGTCAGCATTTTGTTTTCTTTCAGAATACACGAAGAGGGAAGGGAGAGTACCCCGGGACATCCGTATCTCTATGAGGTAAAATCATAGAATGGTTGTTTTAATAGCTGTATTAATCTTGGGAGTTTTATAAGTTTGGTAATAGTTTAAAAGTAAAATCAGGTGGCTATTTAAATATATAGTAATGTAAAACCCAGGCTAGATGTAAAGAGTCGAGCAATGCTGCTCTGTATGGGAAAGCTTAAGTAAAAATTGGGATTCCTTCATTCTTGAGACAGAATTGATTTTTTTTTTTAATGTCTCCAAATAGCATTTAGAGCTCTTGTGAGACATTCAAAGAGGCAACTGTGTGATATTTGATGTCACTTTAAATGAGTGTTCTCTACCTCAATCTGGTGACAGCAGTTGACACTTCGGTGTTCCCTCAGCTCAGATTCTTGGAAGTTTTGTTTATAGAACCAAACTTCAGTCTTTTCTGCAATCAAATTGATGGAATTTAAATTTTCTGTACTGACTAGTTGAATGTTGTAAGTTGCATTTTCACAGTTGATTTGATTCCACCCATGGCATGGAGTGCTTGTGTTCTCCTCAAGTAAAGAAGACTGTGATTCCTTAATGGCTACACTGGGGTTGGAATGAGTTAATTCTGTAATTTCTGGTATAAAAAAGAATTGCTGGAATGCAGCATTTCTATAGTGTGTTCAAAAGTTTCAATTATTTTTTTCAGGGTGATGTAGAGATCTGTTTGGTTGATGGTAGTTGCAAAAACCCTGTGGAGAGATTTTGGAATGGAAGCAATCCAGTGTACGTTTTGCAGAAAGCAGTAAGTGTGCCATGTTAGTTGTTATGTTTTTTAAATGTAATCCAGACTTTTGAATTCTCATCCAATGTTTTCACACAGCTTGCAGTTTTTGATTCACCAGATTCACCTCCACCTTTCTCTTAAAGACACCCAATGAAGAAAGTGACTCATTGGAAGAATCAAAAACAGATGAAGCTCTTTCTCCCTCTGACCTTTTGCCAAAGGAGAGTCCTGGACCAGCAGCTCTTTCTGTGGCAAGAGCAAAGTAAGTGTCAAAGGTTTCCCTGCCCTTGTTGATGTAGTTTTATTTTGCAGCTTTTGTCTCTCTTCCAAATTTTTAGAACCTGTATTGTTTTCAATCCCTAAAATAAAATTGCTCATTAGTTTATGAGGAGATGTGACTGTTTTCCATCCTGCAAAATGGCCCCTCCTGGCTAAAGATGTTTAACAAAATAGCTCAAGTAGGTAGTGGAAAAGCACTTGTGAGCTGTGCCCTTGGGTTCATGGAATTCACAGGGTGTAGGGAAGCAAAAAAAACTTCCTCAGACTTCAGTGCTTGATTTCTTGGTAAAGTTTCTGTTAAAAAAAAAAAAGATTAAAAATCTGATTGGGGTCTTTGGTGTTGTTAAAATACCAAGTCATGGTACTAAAATGTGGTTTGCTTATGTATTCTTTTAATGAGCTTAAAATGTAAAATTCAGTATGATTTTAGCCTCTTCAGTCTAAATTAAAATATTACATTTTCAGGTGTGACACCTTCCTCATTGTGTTACATCTAAAAAGAGGGTTATAATCCTGCACTCTTTTTGTGAAATGATTTGAGTCTGCTAACAAAGCACGGTAGAGAGGAGTCAAGTTTTAACAAGGAATAGGTTTATCTGTGGTTGCTGGCATCTTATTTTCTTCCTGTTCCTCTTTCTAGGCAGTTGGTTTCCTTATATACAATGGTGCAGAATCCAAACATGACCCACCTGGGGATAAGTGATCTGGTTGTGCTTCCTCCCCTCTGGATCAGGTGTGATGGTTCTGATCCTGAACACACCTGCTGGATTGGAGCTGAGCCTCTCAAAGCTGGAAAGAAAATCACAGGGATCAATATTTATGTGGTCTCATGTGATGGTAAGGTTTTATGTTGCATGTGAAATTGAACGAGGAGGGCTTAGAAATGTGGGAATTCTGATGTCACGATGCTGTCTTTGTTCTTTGTGTGATTTGGCTTGGGAATGCTCTATATTCCTGGTTTTAAAAAGAGAGAAAAGATATTTTCAATGAATGCTGTGGGGGGTGAAATAGCTTTTTAATATACTTAGAGCACCTGTATTTGTTCAGGCCTGTCTGCACTCAAGTGCAATAACAGCAAATTCAAACTGCTGCCGTTTAGCTTCTTACACAACCACTGATTCCTACTGAGCATTTCTATGTTCACACCAGCTTTTATCAACAGGACAAATGAAAGGAGAATCCCTACTTTCTAAAGGATATCAGGAATCATGCTTGACCAAATGGAGCATTTCAGAATGCATTTTAAGTGACAAACATGAGTTGTATCAAAGGTTTCTCTGATTCTCACTTCTTCCTTTTCCTAGGTCCTACAGCAGATAAAACCTGTTTTGCAAACCTGGAAGAGCTCAAAATGGAACATAAAAGAAGGCATCATTCATCAGTTGTAAGTTTTTACATTCATGTCTTCAGTTTAAGTTTAAAAACTCTGTTTTGGGATTTATAATGCTGATTGTGTGTTTGTGAAATGCTTTTAAAGTGACTTTACCTGCATACAAACTAATCAACGTTGTGGTGGTTTTGTTGTTTCTACTTTTTCAATCTGTTCATTGTAGGTGACAACAAAAGGATTTGCTCAGTATGAACTGATCCAAGTTGCTGCAATAGAGGACACCATTATAGAATCTGGAAGCAATATATATGTTGACATTACATGGAATATTGTTGATAAGATTCTGGAGACTCCCCCACTGATTTCATCTGCCACGCTGGTAAGTCCAGACGGAAAAAGCAAAGCCAAGCTCTTTGCACAACTTACATCATGAGCAGTGTAAAAGATAACACATATAACCAACAAAACCTTTTCCTAGCCTAAACTATCAGTTATGTTAGCATACATTTCAGTAATGACTGGTTTAGAACACTTGATTTCTAAAGCTTGGAACTGACATAAACTTGTGGAACTTCCAGAATATTGCCCTGGAGTGTGGGAACCCCAGAAGTCCTGTGTACCAGGTGTATCGGGAACTGCAGCTGCTCCTGGTAAGTACAGGGCAGAAATCCCAATGTCAGGTTTACAGAGAATGGTGATTTTATGTATTAATAACTTAAGTTGTTTAAAAATTCATCAGGTGTTTCAAAAAGAGCTCTAAGCTTTTATTTTAGATTAAACTTTGAGTTGAGTTTTAGTTTTGAATGCAAAGAGGACAACCCATCTAGGAAATTCTGAAAATTTCTAAATCCTGGTTATCCATGCAGAGATCTATGAGCCTTGGCAAAGTTACCTACACTCTGAAGTATGACTCGTGCAGACCTTCCAACAAGAACTGATTTTAGTTTTGATTTTCCTGCTGCCTTTAGGCTTTGGCTGAAGGTTTGAAGACGGGTGTGACTGAGTGGCCTGAGCCACTGGAGTCTGAATCAGCTGTTGAACTGGTCCAGGAATTCCTGACTGGTAATGGCTGCTTGTTCTGTGGGGAAAGGGATTTCACAGGAATGAAAGGAACTGCCACATGTAATTTGTAAAGCATTAGAACTAGAGTTTATAATTTCTGTGCTGTAACCACCTGCACAGAGTAGTTAAATAGCTTATAAATATCTGTAATTTTTCTTTGTCCTAATATCATATATAAAAGTAATCATAATAAAAAATATTTTAGAAAAAGTCTTTTCAGACTATATCCTTACCCAGTAAAACCACTTTTAAAATGAACACATCTTGTGTATTAGTCAGTATATTTGTTAGTTATGCTGTGCCTGGGGATTAATGGGATTGGTTTGATGACACTTTTTCACAGTGCTGAAATTTATTTTTTTTTTCCTCTGCCAGATTTAAAGAAGAAGCTGGATGGTGATGATATATCTGGGAACAAGAATGAAACAGAGGTGTGTGCCATTTCCTGACAGTTGTAACTGTAGTTATTTCAGATTTTGACTGTCTTGTATGTTATTTATGTGTGTAAATAGATAGATGCAAAGATGTCAAGAACAATGGATCTCTTGCTCTCTGTTTCTGCTGTGTTGATAGCTAAAAATATGTTAATTTCTGTATCAAGTAAACCAGAAATATTCTGTATCAGGATAACAGGAAAGTAATTTTCTGTTCTGAGAATTTGTATTGTATGGATTTTGGCCTCCCAGGGCTCTGCTGGGTATGCAGATGACACGTGGCTGGGATCTGAAGTCTCTCTGGTAGTAGGCTTTGCTCCCTGATCCAAGGCTAGTTATCCAGTGTGATAATTCTGGAAAGAATTCGACTCGCTTTTAGATAAATATATGCTTCCAAACTACTATGCAGTGGTAGTTTCTCTGGAAAAGGGGAAACATTAGTGATGCATCCAGCTTTGATCTCTGGAGAATTTCAGATGTGTGTGGTTTTTTGGAATCTCAAGCACCCTCTTTTATTGAAGACCGACAAACTCTTTCAGAAAATCAAGTGTGACACAGCTGCAGTGGACAGTTACATAAAATCAATCTTCAGTGAGCGAGGAGACCTGGATTTTGCTGAACAATTATGGTGCAAAATGAGGAGTAAGTGTATTGAGGGGATTTGCCCCGCCTGTTTTCCTTTCCTTCTCCTGTCTCTGTGTCTGCTCTACCGTATTGCTTGGTCAGGGAAATGGATGTGCATTTCTGAGTTTTAAGGACTGATCAGCTCTTCAGAAAATTGGTATCAACAGTCTCTTTTATAAAAGAGCTCATTTCAGTTATGTACAACACACAAAGGCAGACCAGCATCCAGCAGGAGAGCCTAGATTTCATTTTATTTGACTGTAAAAGGCACTAAACAATTGGTAGTACTCATCTGCATTGAACTGAAAACTTTATAAATTTTTCTTATTTCTAGATCTGAAGGACAATTTTCAATGTCTATAGAGAGAATGGTGCCAAAATCTGTCTATGATAGTCTGCTGCTGCCCTGCTCTGTCTCTGAGTCACACACAGTCCAGTGGTCTCTGAGCATTGGTTTTTAGAGTAACCCTTTTTAAAGTCATCCTGTGACAAAGTTACCAAAAGCAGAGCAGTCCGTCCCTTCAGCTCTCCTTCTTTAATTGAGGGGTTAGTTCTTGTGTGTTGGCCTGTTGTTGCTGACTTAACAGCCAGAGACAAGGCCTGTACTGGTAATTAACATACTGTGTCTTTGTCTTTGAAGGTGTCAGTTCCTATCAGGAGTTGATAGACTGTCTCACACTGGTGATAAAATCCCTGGAACGTGGGGAGATACAGCCCTGGGTATGTATTTGTGTTTCTGAATTAAAATTGTGGGCAGTGTCAAGTGAATATAGTTCTGTCACTTCACGAACTTCATGTTTGTGTTACATTGTTTGAAATTGCTTTCCTGTGTCACAGCTTGTTTCTGTTTCCCTGTGATGTCTCACACGCGTCACAGGAAAACTTCTTCCATGTTTAGGTTCATCAAGGGAGCAGCAGTTTCTTACGTAAATTGATTCAACAGTCCTATCATGGACCGATGGAGGTTGTTTCCCTCAGTGGCATCACTCCCATTCAAATGCTCTTCGAGATTGGGCTGGATAAGATGAAGAAGGATTATGTCAGTTTTTTCATAGGTAAGCCTGATACCTGTTAACATGACCAGAAATTCAAATGGAAAGGTGTTCCATGCAGGAAATACTGAACTTTTTGGAACCTCAGTCTCTCTTCTCTTCCCATCTGCTGCAGTGCAGTCTCCAGCTCCTTCATAACTGAACTTTTCAGTTGTACAGGGTTTCAAAATTTAAAATACTAACTTGTTTCAAAAGAGCTGTAGCTTTGTGTCTTACCATTGTTGTTACCTCATTAATTTCTTCATTTTTCTTTTGTTCTGTCATCCTGTTTTCATTCTTTGTTTCATTTACTTTTTTAGTTTCACCACTTGTAAGTGTGTATGTCCCAAGGAGGGTGGTTGTGTGGAACTGTGTGGTAGGTTTCTTCACTGTGCAGCCTTGATGGTAAATAAAATCGTGCCTCTACCATGCCACTTGACAGGGCTTTTTTCTTGTTTTGAGTTAATAAATAGCATTGCATTCTTACTGACTTTGTACTTTTCTTTGGTAGGGTTCCCTGAATCTTGCTTACATTTTATCTGATGCTGTGTGTTAAATTTTAATTTTTTTTTTTCTCCTGTTCATTTTACAGGTCAGGAACTTGCAACATTAACCTACTTGGTGAGATGCTTTATTTTTATTTTTGAGCTCTGAAAGCAGTATAAAGTAGGGCATGCCCAGCTGTTGATGGGATGCAGGTCATGTCATGCTTACCAGCTGAGAAACTGAATTGCCAGTCATGAGGCTGGAACAACCAACTGTAGGAATGTCATTGTTTCCTTATTCCCATATCATTAGCTCGGTATCTGACCCAGGTCACTGTCAGGCAGGGCTGTGAATCTTAGTTCTCACTTGGGTGGAACTTTGTTCTGAGTCTGCTGGGCCTCTTGAAATTTTGGCTTCTCAAAAACCCAGGCAGATTATTTTAGTTCACTGAGGATGTGTTGTGTGTGTGTAAATCGAGTGCTCAGATAAGAGCAGAAGCACTTTGCTCTTCCAGGATTACTTCATTTCCACGTCAGTGGATCTACAAGAACAAGTTCATCGTGTACAAAAGCTTCACCACATGCTGGAAATAATGGTCAACTGTAGAGTCTTACTCCAGTTTAGACATGAGAACCTCTTCCCTCTGACACAGTAACTATTTCATTTTTACTTCTCTCTCCTTAAGTAACAGCAAGAACTAGAGATTCTTTGACAGTTGTAAAGAAACACTTAGAAAAAGCAGCCCTCCTTCATGGTGACGATAGTGAAACTGCAGAAACAGTTGGATTTGCTGCTAAATGTTGCTTTGTGACCAATAATTAAAAACTAAAGGAGATAATAAAACATGAGAGTGTAGTTAATTTTGCACAAGGTTTCTGCAGTGTTGCACGAGCATTTCTCCAGAGAAAATAACTGGTTCATATCTCTTGTAGGATCTGCATGAAGTATTACAAGGAAAACCCTCTGAATGAGAAGCATGTGTTTCAGCTGCCCATCACACCAGCTGTTGTGAAGAATTTCTATCAAAAGTAAGAGCAACTTCAGTGTTTGCAGCATTGAAATTCAGCTGTGACTGAATTTTGATGTATTTTTTAATTGTCTCAGTGAACACCCCGAAATGTGGATGGTGGAGATAAGCAGCGGGCACGGACCAAAGGAGGTTAAAACAATGTGGCAAGTTAGTACTAATCCTCCAGTGGAACATATGGCATCAAACCATTCAGGTAAGGAATGTCTGTGGCAAAAGGAAACAATGCAGGCACACGCTTCAGACAAATTCAGTTTTATGCTGAGTCCAGAGGGGCTGAACTTCTCTGTACTTATGTTGACTTTTCATCAAAGCAAAATGATGTTTTGCCTTTGAATAAAAGACTGAGGTGGTATTTACAGAATGGAATATTTTCAGAAAGTGGTGACTTTTTGCCTTCTCACCTTGTCTGAGTTACATTTTTGGAGTTAAAATGACAAAACAGTTCCAGATGTGATATGGTTAAATGTTATCCACAAAATCTTGCAACTCATTTCTAAAATCTTTGCCAATATGTCAGAATGGTAGGAATGCTGGTCTCTAGTCAGGGAAGGAAGCAGGTGCTAAGGGGAGAAGACATTCCTTGCTGCAGTCAAATGTAGAACAAGTGAAAAAAGAAATCATTTTTTGGGGTGAGGTTTGATAGAATGTGATGATTTGGTAAAACTTTTCTGCCGTTACTGACTTTTGTCATGAAGTGCTTCAGTAAAACTGAAATTTGGAAACAGTTGTTGAAACTGCTCCATGAGCCCATCTCCTCCATTGCTGAGAACTGTGGCTAATGCCAACCTTTGCCTTGTGTTCTCAGGTCTCTTTTCCGACTCTGCAGTTAACAGAAGCAGTGAAGAAAGACTCTATTTCATTACAATGACCCAGTGCAGTCCCGTGCATTTCACATGAGTTCAGGTTACTCTGCAGGCAGGACTGGAAAGGTACAGTAAAGGGAAAGTTCACTGTCTTCTGGGTCCCAACAGAATATTTAGAAACACTCTCATTTAAATAACAGTTCATCTTGCCTCAGGTTTTGGCTTTAATGTGCTTAAGTGGGGCCTACACAGCTGCAATTCATCTGTAGGCACCTATTTGGTTTGTAAATATTGTTCTTGTAACGCTGTACAGTATAAATACTTTGAAAATGCAGTAGATTTTTTTTTGTTCGTGTATTTACAAGCATTCAATAAAGTTGTTCACTTTGGGGTTTCATTCTTTATTTTTGTTCATTAAGAATGCAATCAGACTCTGTTCAAAGTGTGAATTATCTTAACAAACAAACCCAGCAATATTGTCATGTTTTCCTGGTGCCAAGTGATGCTTCATCATCCAGATTTGGAAAGCTGTTCATCCGGGGTCCTAGGATCTTCTGACGGTCTGGTTTTCATTGTCCCTGTATTTATATTTTGGAGTATTCCTGGGTACACTTCTCTCTCATCTTCAGATAATTTTTTCCTTCAATGTGAAGTGAGTTTTTTTAACAGTGTTGTCGTGTATGTTTTGCATAACTTTTGAAAAGAAAATCAGTACAATTGGCTGGGCTTAATAATTTCAATATGTTGGGTTGGCATTTGGATGTGTTATGTTGATTACATAGTGTATGTAACGTTTTGTAGTCTGATTTTAAACAATTCCATAGCTTAGCATATGCTGACTAAATTTAAAACCAAAACATTTTGCACAAAGAAGCTTAACTTGATAAATAAGAATAAGGAACCCCCCAATATTCATGCCTTTAAAAATTAAATTTCTATAATTTCTGGTTTCTCCTCAGCAAATCTTATTTCTTACCCCTTTCCTAATATTGCATTTTAATAACTATCAGTTTAATAATTTAGAAAAAAGCTATAATTTTCTATTTTAGAATTACATGCCTATCTCTCTTCAAATAGCAATTCAATGGTAATTAAGAGTCTATTCATGAACAGACTGAAATCAGAATTTGCAAGCAGCTTTCAATCACTTGAAATTTGTACTGTCCAGATTTGAATGACTTTAATCTTAACTATACTTCTGGTGAACAAATCTATCACAGTTTCCAAAAGAATAACAAATGTAAAATCTGCTACTTGAAATCAGTAGAAGGTGGTGTAGAAAGAGAATGTACTTCTGGGTTTGATTTTAAAAAGTGATGTTTTGGGAATTGAACTGAAAAAGCTGCAACAGCTTGGGTGGATTATAAGTTAATTAATGTTTCTTTGCAGGGGTAGAAAAAGGGGCATCTGTGGTAAAGTTTGACCACTAAACAACTGCATCTTATTCCTTTTGCAAAAAGGTGTGTGTGAACATGCAATTTTAGGCATGATTTCGAAGGTAGAATATTAATAGGACAATACAGATGAGGATGCAGAGTGTGAAAACTGTAGGAAGAACAATCTCTGTCACCGTTTCCATGTGAGTGATCAGGGAATCTAAAATTTGAGAAATGAGTAATATGTAAGAAGTTGAATCCTCTGGAGTGCACTGATTGCTAACTGAGGGTTAACACAGATTAAAGGTTTTTGAACATAAAAATGTTGACACTGGCATAAACAGCAAAGAAAACAAACAAGATTTCCTAAGTCTGCAAAAGCTGGAGTAAATCCATGACAGTTTTCCCTCTTTTTTTTCTTTCTAAGGTAATTTTCTGAAGACATTCAGTGCTCCAAGGGCTGTAACAATGATATTTGCTCTGAATTAGTTTCAGTGCATTAGCAGTATTTTACTGGGCCTTTGATTTTATTGCCCCCACCCCAAGAGGAAAGGGTAGAAAAGAAAATTGTCAGAGAGAAATCCTTGGGAAGCACTTGGGCCTTTTTAAGATTGTTCTGTAGCTGTTTGAAAAACTAAATAGGTTTTATTTTGTAGAACTTCATTCCCCAGGTAATCCTGGAGGAGCTCAGTAAACCTGGTTAATTCAAACAGAATGTGTAACTTGGGAGTTGAGGCTGAGCAGGATAAACCTGGGATGACTGACATTTCCTACCATGTGCACTTGAGCTAATCTTCCTTGTAAGACTCCATAATACTTATTTGATCATTTGTCAAAGCTGCAGAAATCCACTATGGTTGACTGGTCTAGCTCAGGAGTTATGGAAGGGCCTGGATTACACCAGGAAGGTTTTGGCAATGCTGGATTAGGCTGACACTGGAAGCAGAGCTTCCTATGCTACGTGTTCCTGAGCAGCTGCTCTGAGGTGTGTTGGTGTTGAGTTTGTTACCAGGAGTAAAACTTGGCTTAACCTTAGGCTAGACCTTAGCCTTTTTTTATTATTATTTTTTATTTTTAATATATAGTTCCACTTTCTGTAGAAGTCATGTAGAAGTCAAACATTTAGAGATTTTCTGTCTGCGTGGTTGTCTTGATTTGTCTGGGTTGGTCTGTCTTGCAGAAACAATTTAGCACTTCTACTTTCAGGAGAACACTTTCATCCCTGCCCTCAGTTTTAAGCCCTATCTCTTCCAGTTTGTGTATTCCACTAACATCCAAAGCTAATCCATTCACCAGCAGTGCTTTTAGTTGGAGAGAGTAAATAAACACAGTTTTCTTTAGAGGTTTGTTGTACTTGCAGGGAGAAAACCCCTTTTAGTACCTGCTAATAGGACTGTTCACAGAGAGATTTGAAATCTGAAGGACACATCATGTGCTTTTATAAAACAAACCAGAAGACACACAATTACCTGCAGCAAGGTGTTGGTGTGTGGTAGAACAGGTGTCCATGGCCTTCCGGTGCCAGTTTTCCACCTGGAAAAGTTGACAGGAGTTCTGTGAGATGCCGAGGTTCTGCCTCTGCTCTGTCCCTGACCACCTGTCCACTGTAATAGACTCGAAACTGCTTTATTCTCTCAAACTCTCAGTGATTTTCTCCAAGCTTCTTTGTCTCTTTGTGGGTTTTATTGCAATGTATTTCTCCAAGTTAATTGTTTAATAATATTTTTTAAATAGCATATGTGCTACCTTACTGGAAAATAATATTGAATATATTATAGTTTTCTGCCTAGAAATGTGACAGAGCACTGCTAACATCTGATGGAGAATTTTGCTTGCCTCAGTAAGTCCAGTTAGAGTTTGTGGGATGCTTTGGAGGCAGGAATTGAGGCTGTTCCCATTTCAGTGTCTGGAGACCTGTTTGTTAAACACATCCCCACTTTACAGAACCAAAGTGGCACTTCATGGACCATATTCATACAAGTTTTTTTGAAATTCAATGTGATATTTTCCCATACATTAAAGCAAAAAGAACAAAATTAGCAGTTCACATCACCTCTCTTGGGTTTGGGAATCCATTGGCACTGATAATCTTTTTATAATAGTCAACAGATGCCTTTGGGTACCGTGGCTTGTTCTTGTTTTTAAAGTCGATGTGGTAAAGCCCAAATTTTTCGGAGAAACCTTTGTTCCATTCAAATTTATCCAGCAGTGACCAGGCAGTGTAGCCTTTGACATTAACTCCATCATTTAGAGCTGTAAACAGAAACCAGATAATTCTGCTGATGGTGTTGCCTGTGTTTGTGGTCCTTAAAAAACGGTTCTGTAGGTGTTTTGGTTTGTACCAGAAAGAGATGGGGAGGGAGACAGAAGTAGCAAGGCACCACGTCATTTAGAGTCTTCAAAAATGTTGTCTGTAGCTTAGAGGTGCTAGAGCTCCATGAGCATAGTAATTAAGTGCAATTTCTCCTTTCTGAAAGTGGAAACTGCTGATCTGTTGCACTATTAAATGTCGGGTTATTGTATTTATTAGCATCAGTATGTTTGCGTAGGTTGTCATTTTGGTGACTATTACTCTATTTTGCTGTCTGCTTTGACCTGTTGATTTCTTTATGATGTAAAAGACAAGTATAAATAACCAGTAGGTGAAGACGCTCAAAAAGTCCAACCCCAAAAAGCTGTTTCCAGGTTACCTTTGAGTATTTCATTGATGTATCCCTTCAGGTACTGGATCCTGCCCTCATCACACAGCTGAGTGCACTGAGCTGGCTCAGACACACCGTTCTCTGTCACATAAATGAGGGGATTCCCGTACTGGGTCTGCAAACAAAGGTGGCTCAAGACTGCTTCACATAAAATAATTTCATTTTGACAACAAGAAACTATAGATAAATGCCCTAAAAGCCATTTTCTAGGTTTACTTAGTTACCTTTGGTAAGAAAAGTTTGTAACTAGGAATTGAATTTAACTATGGGTTTTATTTTAAAATGACTGAGTTGTGTAGTTTCCTGAACTGAAATTAAAGGGTTTTTTGGCAAAGGAACTTCCCACTAATACAAGACAAATATATAGGGTAAAACTGTTGAAAATCTAAGGGAGTATAAGTGTGTAACCAGGCATTTTGTTGGCTCCCTTGTTAATCAAAGATCTCCCCTACCCACCTTGATGAAGTTGAGCAATCTTCTGAATCCCCAGGGCACAGAATAAAGCCACTTAGGCCCTGGAGCTGGCCAGTTTGGGTCCACCAGTTCAGCCAAGTCTCGGTCCGTGTCGTACCCAGACACTTGTAGAAAGGGAAAGTTCTTCTGCAGAACATAACGAGTAGTAAAATGACCTATTCCCAGGAAATCCGAGGTGCCTTTAATATAGGTTTTCTCTTGCACTGAGAAAGTTGGTAATCTTGATGTCCCCAGGCCCTGCTGGGCACTCTTCCTGCCTATCAAAATAATTACAGGAAACACAATTCTGAGGAGCTCGGACACTTGTTGTCACCTCACCAACAATAAATCATGGAATCATAAAATTCTGGAATGATTTGGGTGGGAAAGGACCTTAAAGCTCATATCCTTCCACCCCCTGCCATGGGCAGGGACACCTTCCACCAGCCCAGGTTGCTCCAAGCCCTGTCCAGCCTGTCTTTGGACACTTCCAGGGATCCAGGGGCAGCCACAGCTTCTCTGGGCACCCTGTGCCAGGGCCAAATACAGTTTTCCTGAGCTTAGTGTAAGCGTAGAGGTTGCTTGAGTGTGTTTGCTTCTTTAAGATGAAAGAGTCATCTTTTTTGTTTGGAGGAGTAAGTTGGGTACGGTAGATGGAGAAAAGAGTGACTTAGTGTTCTGGTGTGTCCCCAGAGTGCTCATGAACCTGTGGCTGGCCAGCCCTGTGTCTCACCTGTGTCCTCATCCCTGCCATTGGCCAGGAGCTGTCCTTTTGTGGCATTTATTCATCTCCATTTGGTTACTGGGACTTACCTACATAATTCTTCATAACCTCGGGATAGTCTCCTCTGTAAATGGGATTTGCAAACCATCCTAGGTGGAACTGGATGTACCTCTCGGCAGCATCTCTGTCTGTCTGGCTGTGCGGGTCAACAGGCTCACCCCAGCCACTTGTCAGGGAGATTCCAACCATCCCTAAAACACACAGGGGCACTCCTGCAGTTTGTGCATCACCTTTAAGTCCTTTATATAAAGAGAAGGATCATCATGGGATGACTCCTGATTACCTTGCTGCTCCTTGCGCCATGTGTTGTTGTAGGAGTGCCAAACCTTTGCATGGCTCTGGAAGTGCAAACACAATAAATCCTATGAACGTTTCTCTTACACCAGGGCCAGTATGGAAAGCTGGGGAACAGCAAGGGAAGTTTTTGCACTAATATCTGTCTGAAAATACCACAGAATTCCTTTTGGGTATATTACAGAAATTGTCATATAGGAAGTCAAAAAGCATTTATGCAAGATTCCTTCCCTAAACTCCCGGAGATGCCCATGAAGGTAACACACAGAGTTCCCTGTAGTGTCCAGTGTCTCCAGTCTTGGGATGTCTTGGCCACATTTATTCAGGCAGACTTTAACAAGCAGGAGCCTTCCTGAAGTCACTTGCAAAATTCCAGTTAATTTCAACAGGTCAGGATGTTACTGCTTGTTTATGGAGTAACCTGGATATTTGCTTTTTCATCCAGATTGAAACATACTGTAAGAGACACTTAAATTATAAGGAAAATTTAAGTTGTTGCAAGTGTGACATCAAGCCCATACAATTTCAGGCCACATTGGAATATGCAGTGGTGGTTTAAAGGCAGGTGATAATTTCAATGTCCTAGTTGGAAATGTCATTGTTGGAATATTTCTGTTCTAAACTATATTTCTGTTTAAAGAGTAAGATCTGCTAAATGCTCTGGATGTGCCCCTAGTTAATCAGGGTTCCATTTTACTTTGATGATGTGGTGAGCAGCCTTGTATGCTCCACATCCCCCGAGTTTCAGGCCTGGTGCGTGTTCTCCTGTCTCGTAGCCGTTCTCAGCAACCGCCTGCAAAGACACAGAGTTAGTCCTGGCAGTGCCCAGATGTGCTGCAACCCTGGGCACTGGCACCCTGTGCTCTGCTGCCTCGGCTGTCCCTGCCCAGGCCCTTTGCCTTGCTTCCCCACTGCCTGGTTCTTTGGGAACAGGCTGTGGGTGAGTGGTGTTAGTGGAGTGCCTGGAGGAAATGCAGAAAGGGGCTCTCTAATCCCTCGCCCTCTCTCCCCTCCAGATGATTTTTTAGAACTCCACTGGAATTTCATATCTTAAAACTCTACCTTTGTGCAGAATCTGCCCACTGGGATTCTTGGCCACAAAGATTAATGGTATAAGTCTCTCCCTTTCCCTCTCCATTTTTGACTTATTTTCCTCTAGTGTCACTTCCAATGGAATTCTGGGAACAGAGCTGTGCAATGGGAGTGTTTGGAAGGGCAGCATTGATAACTTACCCAAGGATTACTGAAAGTAATCCAGTGTTTCACACGGTCACCAAACTTCTCAAAGCACAGATTTGCATAGTCATTAAAGTAATTTATCATGCTTATATTCTGCCAGCCTCCATACTTTTCTTGGAGAACCTTTGGAAATATGAATTTCAAGAATCAGTAATTGTACTTAAAGTTCAGCTGCCTGTAGATAAGTAGCTCAAAAGGAGATTTTTCAAAATTCAGTGCATACAGAATGCAAACGAATAGGAAATAGTTGCAAGTACTTAAATCACGCAGATATCCTTAATTTTCTAAAGTACTTTTAGTCCTTAAACTTAGAAATACGTTTCCTATCAGAAGCCTTTGTATTAGAAGTTCCTCTAATATGGCCTTACCTGTGGAAGATCCCAGTGGTAGAGGCTCACAATAGGGGTAATATTGTTTTCCAGAAGGCTGTTAATTGTATCATTGTAGAACTGTATTCCCTTCTCATTCAGTTGCTCAGCTGATGAAAAGCACAGACAAGGAATTCCCTGGACTGGTTCTCAAATAACTGGAAGAATAGAAATCTAAAAGTTTTAACTAAAGAATTGTACATTACAGCAGTGGGAATACTGAAATTGGTGAACTCTGTTCTGCACACAAAGAAACTGAAATATAATTGACAGTAACTTCAAACAACGGGGTTATTGAGGAGTAAAATTACTGATAAAATTACTGTAGGAACGTGGTCCAAGTGTTGTGCTTACCTTTGATGCCTGTGGGCATAATCCGAGGCCATGAGATAGACAACAGGTAGTGGTTCACTCTGAGCTCCTTCAGTAACTGAATGTCATCCTGGGAAAAGAAATTCCAGCACATCCCAACCCTGAGCAGAGTAACTTCAGTTACCTGTCTTAACTAACACTGAGTGTGGAAGAGTTGCACAGAGGAGGATTCCATCAGTTACTTGCTGATCTTTGAGATGGGTTGTTCTACTTTTGTCCTTTCTTTGTAACAATTCTTTTTGACATTCTAAAGAAGTCCTGTAATATTTTGTGTAACTATGGAAACTGAGTGTTTTCACCATCAGGACCAACAAGTAAGTCGAGGTGTTCTGCACCACAATTGTATTTACGTCAGAAACGTAGTTTTAGAAAATAATAGAAGGCTGTGAATCTTGACCTCAAATGTTTCAGCCTAGGCACAAAAACGTGATTGCACAGGCTTTCTTTTACTGTCTTACACTGGAGTTAGAAAAAAACCTGAATTCCATATGAGTACATGTTCTTGTTGTAAGAGATCCTACATCTTCAATATTAAATTAAAAATTGATGGTGTGGGAGCCAATGCAAAGTCTGGGGATTAAAGCAAATAAGGAGTGCTTTGATATAAAGAGGACCCTGTAACTGGACACGTACAAATGAATTTTAGGAAGTATCTCAAAATCCAAGCCCAGAGTGGTGAGTAAATGTTGGAAAGCCATCGTTTCTGCCCAAATCCTCTCTGAAAAATGGCCTGTGATCATTGTGTCCATCTCTTATGCACAGCCCAGTGGGCTCAGCTCCAGCCTCTCTGAGGGGTTTTGTTAATCTGTTCTTTCAAACTTCTGCTGGTTTGAGAGACCAAAGGAAGCCTCTCCTGCATTGTCCCATTTTAGGAGAGTAAGGCACAATCAGTTTCTTTTCTCTTAGTTCTTGCTGAAACCTCTGATTCTCCATGGACTTCATATATGTGGAGAAACCTCAGTGCAGTACAACTTCAAATTAGTTGGAATCCCAGTTTTGTAATACTGGCTTAGCCCAGTAATTTGGATTCCTCTTGCTGTGGATCTGTCTTTCCTCCAGGATACTAATTTGGTTTTTGCTCGTTTTAAGCTTGGAAACATATTGTGAATAGAGCTGCATTGATTGTTTATTTGTTATCCATTCAAAAAATGGGTAACATTCAGACTGAGTTTTAAAGCCTCTTAAAAATACATAGAAAACCTCAAACGCACAGAAAAAAAAAAAGTGAATGTTATTCAAAGCTCAGATGTGTTCGTTGTTGTTCTAACTAAGCATTTGGACTTTCTGCAGAATTTAGAATGACACAAAAATCCTGCAAAATGGAGACAGATTTGAGATTAGGTTTCCTAAGTAAAGTGAGCCTAAAGCTGTTATTTCCAAATGGGAAATGAGGCTCATGGAATGGCTCCAGAATGTTCCCAGAGGTGAAGGAAATGATACCTTGACTCTGTAGTAGCCATCACAGGCTGAATCTCCTGTTTCATTCCTGACCACTTTCCCTTTTCTGTGAGTAAAAGCATCCCAGATACTCGGTCCTTTGCCATCCTTGTCCCAGGCCCCCTCAGTCTGGTACGCAGAGCTTCCCACACCCCAGAGGAAACCTGAGCGGAAAAACAGAGGAGTTACCAAACATTTTCCTGCTGAACTGCTCTTGGTGCTCAGTTTTCATGGGAGAAAGGAACTGAAAGTGAAAGGAAGTGCTGACATGATTTCCACATGAAAATGTACTGGTACCTAGAAGGGACTGTCTGAAATTGGGGTATAAACTGAAGGTGTCCTGTTCTGAGACACTGGAAAAGGACTCAAATTCTTTCATTTATTAAAGTATTTTACAGTGAGGAGATAGTGCATTGATAGCCTGGCAGAAATGTCTTACTTTTACAAAAAATAAGAGGTTTTTACATCATTTCCCCCTGCTGGTTTTTATGACGGTTTTAGCAACTACAGGTTTTGCTCTTATGGAAAGTGTATAGAAATATTTTGGATTGTTTTTCTGTTGTTACAGAAAACACCATGATTAATCCATCTCTTAAATGACTTTAAAACTTCAGCATGAAAGCCAGTCAGGTATCTTTCTAGTTTTGATTTTGGTTGACTGAAGTGTGTTTGTGTAAATACATGTTGAGGAAAGGCTGAGGTTCATAAATCAGTACCGAAGAGTTAATTGGATCACAGTGAACAGCTTGAAACAAAGCCTGCACAGTTACTGCACTCATTTCTTAGGTCAGCTGCATAACAAAGGGTATTTTCAATTTATGATGTTTCATTAGTTGTAGATTATTTATGAGAAAGGAGGGGAGTTCTTAGGTGTGATTTGTTTATTGTGCATCTTAACCAGAGCCTGGAAAGGGAGATCTGGCTATGGAATAGTAACCTACTGGCGTTTACTGTGTGTTTACAGTTTTAAGTGACTATGGAGTGCAGGGTTATGTGGATCCTGGTATTCCCAGGGCTAGTTCCCAAGGATGTTACTGCACTCCACAAGAAACCACATTTTAGTTCCTGCCCTTTCCCTGGGAGCACAAGGGAAACCTTTTGGTCTCTTGTGCAAACACGGAAGCAGATCTGGAGCACCGTAAAGCCCAACACGGGCACAGAGCCAAAGTACCCTCTGGAAAAGTGCCGTAGTAGAAGGAGCCCGGGTTGTTCTTGGTCCACTGGAACTCCTCGGCCGTGCTCAGCCCCAGGAGCGGCAGGAGCAGGGCCCAGCCCCGCAGGATGTCCATCCTCGGCCTGCAGGGGCTCTGCAGGTCCCACCTGGAACAGAAGAGCACCCTGAGGGGCTGCTGCTCCCCTCGTGGGCTGAGGGCACCCAGGGGAAGGCTGGGTTCTATGGCACCCAAGGGAAGGCTGGGTTTTAGGGCACCCAAGGGAAGGCAGACTGGGTTTTAGGGCACCCAAGGGAAGGCAGGCTGGGTTTTAGGGCACCCAAAGGAAGGCTGGGTTTTAGGTCACCCAGGGGAAGGCTGGGTTTTAGGGCACCCAAGGGAAGGCTGGGTTTTAGGGCACCCAAGGGAAGGCTGGGTTTGGGCTGAGCTGATCCCTCTGGCCGGGAAGGTGAGGGTAGCACTTGCGTTAAGTGGGAGGTGCAGCTCAGTTCCTCATGATAACTACTGGAAGCTGCCTGTTTTCTGTAATTACTTATCTTTATTCTAAAAGTCTCTTCGTCGTTCTGTTTTGTTCTGCATTCCAAACTCTCCCCCCAGTAACTAAACCCCTGCAAACTGGCAGGATAGAAGTGATGATGCTGCAGCATCTTACCACCCAAATATGTGATGGCAACAAACCTGGGGAAGTTGTAAAGAAAAATGGAAATTAACAGTTGCAATTATTGCAGTTTTAATTAATTGCAGCTATGATCTTAGTGATGTCCTTCTTATCCAGTCCCAGAATCAATTTTCAATCCTAACTGTGACATCAAGTTAAACTATTGGTGGACCGATATTTTAACCATGTTAAATAAAGCTTCAGAAGGGCTTTGTAGAAGAGAACTTTTCTCCCCAACTTGATACCGTTCCCAAAGGATGTGTTTTACATTCCTGAGCATCCACCGGTGATCTTGAAGATGAGGTTAGAAAGTGCAAACACTTATTAAAAATAACCATGTTCTGCACTGGAGTGCCTGTGCTGACCAAAATGAAAAGCCAAGGCTGGCAAAACCCCAAAGGCAAAGGAACCCCCTTCCAGGATATGCTATAAATGTGTGACCTCAGAGACGTCTGTGTTTAGTCATGATCATTCCATATCTCTGAATTAACACAGGAGCTGCACAGCTGGCTTGGGAACATGGAACTGCTTCAGCATCAAAGGCTTTAGTCTTGGATTAAAAATCCCTCCATCTCTGCATTTTGAATGGGAGCATTTAGATTGCAATTGAAAAAGAAAGAGCAGACTACAAACATTTAAAAATCAGGTCTAAACACTCTAGAAGTACTTTTTTTTTTTTTAAATAAAAGGGTTGCAAATACATGTGATTTTAATTTAGACATTGACAGTCAAATGTAGCTCTTCAGCCTAGTCAGTAAATTTACATTTAGTGTTGCCCTGTGTGTTTTTGTCAGCAGTGACCAACAGTCACATGAAAAGAAGGCAGAGAAGTCAAAATGTGCTCTGAGGGGTCTGTCAGTGGTTTCTATAGCTGGGGTTTTACCCCAGGGCAATAGGGCTGGTGGTTTTACACGGCTGCTGATAATTCCCTTCCAAAGTCAGAGCATGGCTTTAATAACCTTTTAGGGTGTTTGTTATGGTTTTAACATTTCTGATGCTCTGATTTATGTTTTGGGTAACTCAGAAGATCACAGAATCTTTGACTGATACCCTCATGATTCTGTGAACATTTTAGGGTGTTTATTATGGCTTTTAGACATTTTTAACTGTCTGATTCATATTTTGGGAAGTAAGAACTCAATCAGAGATAAGGAGATTGAATCAATATCACTATATTTTTTTCACTCTTTGGCCTGATTATTATTCTCATTACTAGCAGTAGGATCAGAAATAATTTCAGTACCTCAAGAATTCCTCAAGCACAAGCATCACATTATGATTTTACCACACCCTGTATTGAAGAAAACAGCCCTATGCACAGTCCACTGTGGAATATTCAATCAATTACTTTTCAAATTAACACATGCACTTTGGAACTCCCCATTGCTCTGTTTTTCTGGCATGTACCTTTACACATCAGTAAAAGAAACAACTATTCAAATAGTGCAAAAAGGTTCAGTAAGTTCAGCCTGTAAAGCTGGTCCTGTAAAGCCCTTTTGACCCTCTTGCTCTCTGGCAGCTCTAGACCCTCCTGTCCTGAGTACACATGGAGTTATTTTAATTTCCCCCCATTTCTGCCTTACCTGGTGTTCTTCACAACAGACGTGTCCTAACTGGGGGATTCCTCTGCACTGCCACAAACCTGCCAGGGCATCCAGAATAAATGGACTTTTCCCAGAGGAATTGCATGGAATGAATCCAGCTGTCACAGAAACTCGGGAGAAACATCTAGTTGAAAACAGCATTTTGTTCAGTTAGAGCCAAAACAAAAAAGAACAATCCTTTTGTATCCACAGTCAATGGTGCAGGACGAGCTTTAGCTTAACCATAGGAATCTGTTAGCAGGGAGGGATTTTCCTTTGTGAGCAAAATCAGCTTTGCAGGGATCTATATGTTCATACACAGTTTGTAGGCTTTCACATCTCCAAACAGCTACAGCATTTGGAGACATTTTTCATCAGGAATTGTAATGATGGGACAAGGAGGAATGGGTTCAAAGTGAAAGAGGGGAAATTTAGGTGAGACACATGGAAGGAATCCTTCCCTGGGAGGGTGGGCAGGCCCTGGCACAGGGTGCCCAGAGAAGCTGTGGCTGCCCCTGGATCCCTGGAAGTGTCCAAGGCCAGGTTGGATGGGGCTTGGAGCCACCTGGGCTGGTGGTGGAGCCCAGTCCATGGCAGGGAGTGGCTCTGGGTGGATTTTGAGGTCCTTTCCAACCCAAACCTTTCCTGGATTCTGTGATTCCACAAGTTTACTCTTGGTGCAAGTGTCTGTGTCCTGGGTAGTGTTTGGCAGGGAGATCTCACTGAGATTTTGTGAGACCAAGGGCTTTGTTTTCACGTGGCATCACTTTGAATCAGATATTCAGGATGCAGGCTGGGAAAATAACATGTTTTTTCTTTTCTGTTGTTTCTAGAGGAATTCCTTATGGTGATGTCTGTGGCAAAAACAGCTCTCCCTGTCTTGGAGGTTCAGCTCAGCTCCAGCTCTTCGTTCTTTCAGTCCTGTGAGTTACCTTTCAGTGCCCCCTCACAGACAATGTGCTTTGAAAAGGCGCATTGCTAACCCACAGCTGGGCTGAAAATGTGGTTTCAGGCCCTGTTGCTCACCTGGCTGGCAGGTGTGAAAGGCCTCTCTGTGGAAGGGCAGAGCCTCCCAGGAGCAGAAAGGAAGGGAACTGCTGCTCCTGCACCACACGGAGAGGGAGCCTCTGGACAGCACCAATCCAACAAGGTGTGGGAGCCTTTCCCGTGCCCATCCTGAGGAAAGGGGGACTGGCAGCAAGGGGGCTCTGCCAGGGCAGCAGGAGCCGCTCCAGCTCGGCTGGCTCTGGGTAGCTGGTGATTCGCCCTCCCTGCTGTGCCCACACAGACCTGCTGGGCACTGGAGTGGGTGGTTCCTGCCGTGGGACCTGCTGCCCTGTGCTTCTGCAGCTGTACAGCTTGGAAACAAACTCCCGTTTATTTATTTAGCTCCTCGGGTTTGTCGTTTTTGGTCTTTTCTTTAGAGCAGAACTGGTGCCCTCTCGTGGCAGATTCAGTGATAAAGTACTCCCGTTAAAGTGTGGCTGGTAAAATAGGCACCAACTTTTGAGTTCATACGGAGCCTCTGATCTCAGAAGTTAAACATGCATTGGAATTGGAGTGGGAATGTTGTCAGGAGCTCCTTGTTCACTCATGCAGGTCTCTCTGTGCACTTGCTTGCCTTCCTGCTCTTTGGGATGGACCATTTTCTAGCATGTAGATGATCCTTGAAAATCCACTGTCTTATATCCTTTGGGATTCCCAATGCACACGAGGGGCAGTTTTGTACAGGTGGGTCACCCTGCAGGGCACTTTGGTGCCCAAGGCACGTTTTTAAGCACTTATTTGACATGTGGCACCTTTTCTCTCCTGCAGAACTGGGCAGGGCAGCAAAGCAGAGTCACTGCAGGTCTGTGCAGTTCCAGAGCCATGGGGATTAAGGCTGGGCATTCGTCATACCTTCTTAAATCATAATTATACCTAAAATACACACCAAGAGCAAAGGCTTTGGCGTGCCAGCAGACACTGTGACCATTCAGAGAGCTGACAGTGGGATCACACTAAGACAGATCACCTTCTTTCTGTGTGAGCAGCCAAGGCCTAGGGAGTTTGGCTCTGGCCAGGACTGACCTCAGGCCAGGACTGACCTCAGATCTCTTGGCTCCTGCCCAGGGCCATACACATGGGCCAGGCAGCTACTTTAGGGCCCAGAGGAACTGCTGGAGTGTCACTGACTCTGGGCAGGAGGAGCCAGCCCATGGTGTGCATGGAACGTGGCTCTTTCCAAGGGCATTTCACGTGGGCTGCTACAAACAGGACACTGTTCCACTCTGAGCTGTGCCTACCCAGGTTTTCTTCTCTTAAAACAATCTTCTCCTGTTATGTTGTTCCCCAGTTTTCTGCATAAAAGTCCAACTTTAAAAAAAAATCCCGCAAACCATGAGATATTTACACTGTGACAGCTTGGTCATTTTTTCCTCTTGGAAAAGTTTTATTAGCAGCAGTTTTTAAAATGTGCCAGAAACACATAAAGACTATAAAATCTTTTATTGTGTTTTATTGGTAAAAAGAACATTTTAAAAAAAAAGTACTTGGTGGATTCCATCCAGAATTGCCCAGTGAAATAACCTGGAAAGAGGGTTATGCAATGGGCTCACTCCGTGGGGTGTGAAGTCAGGGGGTGTCATGACTGAGTCTATGTATGGTTTATGTGCTGCTCACTTGTCTGCATCCTGGAGTGGACCTGCATCCATAAAGGATGTAGTTATTTATGGATTCTCTTGCTGTGGAATACCCTGTGACCATATCACAAAAACTTTGGTACAAACCCCACCATCTGCAACAAATCGATATTTATCCTCCCATTTTATTTTCTGTCTTTGTGTTGCCAAACCTCTTCTCTCCAGACAGATACCAGGGCTGGAGTTACCCCAATGCCCTAAAACTGGTATTCATTGGAGTTTAGCTTTTAGCCCTTATGTTTGGGTGAAAGAGCAGAGGCTGTCTTTTCCAACTCCCTGGCAGCTGTTCAGGCAACTAGACCAAATCATCCTCATACAATTATGACCTATCTCCCCAGCTTCCTGATTCTTCATTCTTCCAAACTACACTCCCTTTCCAGCCTTGAATAGGCCTTTTCTGTCTCAGAGAGAAACATCCTCTCTTATTATACAGCGCCCAGAAAACCACGTAATTTTTCCAGTGTGTGGTCTGTGCAACTACACTGAGATATTGGAGGTTTTTCAAAATCAAAACAAAACCCACTTACAATTGTCCTTGGAACAAGAACACTTGTATAACTGTGCTTGTATTTTTCTGTGTTACAAAATGACTTTCCTTGCATTTCCTTAGCTGGTTTTGGAAACTTTCTGTCTAAAGCTCAACTGTATTAATGGCCTGGTCTTGGTTTTCAGTGGAAAACAGGACATTGGAAGTAAGTGAAATGAGGATGCCTTGCCTTCCAGTTTGGTGCCCACCTCTGCTGGCCTCCCACTGTGGGGAACACCAGTCTTGTGTCCTGGGAATTCTGTGGGCAGCTTCTGAAGATAATCTCCACCGAAAGAAAACCTCCAGAGTGTGGAAGATGTTGTGTTTGAAGCGTGATCCCTGAGATGAGATGGGTAACTAAAACTTACACCCTATTTACTTAGTAGCTCCTCCACTGTTCTGAAAACCAGTGCCCGTGGAGCTCCCTGCGTAGCTGTTATCACTGACCACTGGTTTTACTGCGGTAATTTTTGGAAAAATTGAACTGTTGGAGAGTCTGCCATCTCTGTTTTTCAAAGAAAGCTTGTAAAGATTGCCAAGGATAGGACAAATCTAAGAATCTCTTCTGGTTGTACTAAAAGCTCCTGTTTTAACGGGGTCATTTCAAACAAGTTCCTAAATTGTTTATTCTTAATAATTTATTTCTTAGTGCATCCAGAGAAGTGCAGACCCTTCCTCCTTGTGTGGAACTCCCAGATGGTCAGAACTCCCGAGTCTTTGCACTGACACAGCCAAAAGTGCATTTTGGATTTTGAATGCCCGAGCTCAGTTTTTGGTTGAAAATGCCAACCATGACATGTAGTAAATGACAGATGTTATAATACCCCTGGGTGCTATGAGGAAGGTCACAGGTTTGCTTCTAAAAATCAATTTTAATTTCTCTTTTCCTGCTGACAGCTTCATGCTAAGGGTGGGCCTCCACTTGATGTGAGCCCTGCAAGCTGCTGCAGGCTACCACTGATTGGAATTCTCTTGGATTAGCCTAATTGCAGGCTCTGCCATCATCTGTTTGCAATCACAAAGAGGAAGCTTCTGAACCTTGGGAATGAGAGCAAATGAAGTGTCCTGACAACTTCAAAACATCTAGAATGCTCTTGGAGGTTTTCCCATCACTGCTTGTGAGTATGAACAAAAAGGCACAGTTTTATTTTCTTTCCATGTCCATCCTTACCCTGCACCCACAACATCAATACAGACAGCAATGAAGAATAGTGGTAATTAGTGAAGGTCCCCAAGCACTCCAAGCTGATAATGAGAGAGAGTTCCTGAATTGTTTTGAAAGGGGTTGAATTAGTTCATTATTGAATTAGGTCATTACTAAAATCATACAATTGTTCTTTCTATGGATGGTCAGGTTAGATTATGAAACATTCAAATTCAGTGCTTCAAATTCAGTTTTAAAACACACCCCTTGGGCATTTTATCTATGGTGCTGCCCTAGAAGGCAGAACTTTCCTCTCGCAGCCTGAGAGAGCTGCTTTCTGAACTGCCAGGCTCAGTATTTCCTAGGTAAAAATTAACTTCTCACAGGGCAAGTGTGAGGATGAGCTGGGATAGTCTCAATTCTTGTACAGCCCTTAAAGTGACAATTGTTTGGTGCCATTGCCCGGACCTCTTTGTAGCTTATTTATTAAAACAAACAATCAAAACAAGCAGAGGAAAAAAGCAATGGCTTTACCTCTGTTTTTTCAGGGATGAATTTCAGAGACAAGGCCTTACTAGTGCCCATGAGCAACTTCTGCTCCAGTCAAACACCAAGTGCTGCCACTGGAGATTTAATGTGTTCTTAGAGTGAAACATCTACTCCAGTGCTTTGCCGAGGCCTCTTTATTGCCTGGGGGACTGGTCTGAAGATAAACCTGTTGAAAGTGTGGCTAATTACTGCAGGGCTTAGATGAGTTCGGGGAGCCTTTCTCACCTGTGATGGGAAAAATTACACACAATCTGAACACAATGATAATGGTAGTATTTGTAAAGATGCTGCTAAATTGTACTTGAGATCATGTTTGTGAACTTTGTTTTTACTACATGAAATCAAACCAGAATCTTAGTTACAGTCCTTGCTGAAATCCTTAAATTTGAGATGATCCAAGTTGATTGAACACATTTTTTAAAAGCTAAGCTGTTCTTTACAATGAATCTTCCAGTTATGCCAAAAATACAAATTCCAAAATATGTTTGTAATAATAGTAATAATAATAATGCTCCAAACATGCCATATTTCCAGTCTTGTGGATATAAACTGAGAGCATTGTGCATTATTCTTTCAGCTGTCAGATCCCTCCTCTGACAATGGAATCACTGAAGAAAGGTTCAGGTAAACAAAACGGATGAGGAGAATGTACAGAGACCCTGAGGGCTGTCAGAGCAGTAAGTAAATGTTTTAAAAACCATTTCTAACACAAGCATTTCTCTGAGACTGGTGTAAAACAAGCGATGTGACAGGGAATCATGGCTTGATTTCTCTGGCAGGATGTGCAGGTGGGACCCCAGGTTCAGAGAAACTGGAAAATTGTGTTTCTCAAATGTGTTTCATAGTGGTGGAAGAACTTGAAGTAACATTTTTTCTACATAGATGATGTCTCAAAGCAGAGTTAATGATTTGTAGCCTGATTAAAATCAAAAGGGTGGATGGCGATTGTCTTGTTTGTGAGAAGAAGGATTATGTAGTGCCTGAACTAAAGTCTGCTAAAACTTTGCTGGTGGTTGATTAACTGCTGGAAATGAACATCTGCATTGTTGGGTCCTACAGATTTCAAGATGGTTTAGATATTACTTTCATATATATAAATAATTATGTATTTTATATACTATCATTAAGTATTATATGTTATTATATTATTATATATGTGATCAGATATGATTACTTCTTTGGTTTCAGGTGCATTACATACCATGTACACATGCATGTTCACTTCTATATGGGTATGCAAACAGAGATAGGGGGTAATTGATTTTCCTTTAAAGTTGCAAATCTCAGTGTGAATCCTCCAAAACCAAGTGCCCTGGGAATAGTCTTGTTCCAGTCTTACTCTGCTGCATTACTTTGCTCCAGATTAGGCCTTGCTTGTCGTTGGCCCAGTGGTCATGGAAGGAGGTGCTTTAAACCACAGAAAACAAGGCTTGCAAATGTTGTGGCCAACCCTGAAAGGAAACAGATGGTTTCTCAGACCCAGAACTCAGGGCAGGGGAAGTTTTGGAGCTTTCTCCCAGAGAAATGGGGTTTTGTTACTGTTGGTTTGCTAAAACCCAGGAATATATTATGCACTGTATTACATTCAGATGATCTCATACCGATCAAAACAATCTTGTGGGACCTCTGATTCTGATTAAGCATTTGGGCTCGAGGGACTGTGCTGCCATCCTATCTCACTGGCAGGGCTTTTGTCAGGAGACATTTGTTATGTTTTTGAAGCAAATACTTCCATGATAAGTGTTACATTAAAACCCACAAGGACGTGAATAATCCGGTTTTCAGTGAAGAGTTTAAATGACAGGCTATAAATAAAACCAAGGCCACACATTGACTCCAAGAGGTTAAAAAAAGTACTGAATGGCTCTGTTCATCCTGCCCACTAAGTGGGGTGAGGCCATGGGGAAAAATATCTTTTAATTGTATCACACAGGAGAAGTGAAGTAGGGCTACACATGGCAGCCTCAACTCTGGTGTGTCCAGTTCTTGAACTCTTGACTTTTCAGCCTCAACACGGGTGGGTGGAGAGGCTCTTATTGATGTTTGTCATCATGCAGCTCAATTCCACATGAAAGTACTTGGTGATCTCAAACTCATTCTGCTCCTCCGTTCCAATTACTGAGTCTCAACTGCTGGTTTTTAAGCTGAGCTTAAATTCTGCCTCAGCAGGATGATTTGACTCCTTGTGAGTGAGGCTCAGCTGGCACCTTCACTTCTGCCTGCTCATAAAACTCCAGCATCAGACAAAGCTCTAGGAGGCTCCTGGAAGGAATGGGCTCCAAGGGAAGCTGAACAGCCTCCAAGGCAATCCTATCCCAGTGACATCAGCACTCAGATATTCCAGCCTGGCTTTTCCAACAGTGTCCCGTCACTGAGGGGCAGCAGAGCCAGCACACGCTGGCTTTATTGCTCCCGCAGTGGAACAGTCTCTGTGTCAGGACCTGCAGGCCCAGAGGCTCAGCAGCTTTGGTCCGTCTGTGCCCCATCCTACTGGGATCTCTGAGCCCTCTCTCTGCTGGATATCAGCCTCTCTGGATCTTACCCTCTCTGAGTGTTACACGGCCCACTGCCACCCGAAATCACTCCTGGCTCAGCTGCTGGCCCATTCTGAGGAGCTGAAAAATTCCTGCTCCCTGTTGTATTCCAGTTCCAGTGTGGGATGCCATAGTGATAATGCTGGTCTCCACTTTGAAGGCCTGGAGACTAAAAATGGCCTTTCGCATGGGAGCATTTTAGCTCTGAAGTACCACTGGTGATTCTCTAGGGTCAGTCATTCCTTTAATCACCCCTCCGAGGGAATTCCAGCACTGTCATCCCTACCTGGCACATGGAAAGTAAATGCACTGGGCAGGATAAGAACTTGTTTTGTGCTTTCTTAGCGTAGCAGAAGTGGGACAGGAACAGAGAAATACATTGATGTTCTTGAGCTGGAATGTTTTACCTTTCCTCTCCTGGACAGGTCTTTTTTTGGGAGAAGGTGATTTTCCTCAACCTTCCCCCAGCTCCTTACTAATGTCTTTCCATGTAGAAATAATATTTGGGATCTGAGATTGTGCCTTCTGAAGTGGTTTCTATCTTGCTGTCCTCCTAAGAGAACTTTAACCTTTATTGAATTATCATGTTCAGCTACATATAATTACAAATCCATAAAAAAACAAGTCCCCTTGTATTTATATACACTGCAGCAAAACGTACCTTTAAGGAGAAAACATTGCTCCAGTGTGACTGTCTGAATTTATTGGCTATTAGAAGCCTTACAGTGTGTGGCTCACATTTTAGAACTCCTGATTTCAAGCTTCATGTGGTCAGGAAATATAAAAATACATTTATTTATGTAATCTACTAAAAATCCCAACCTATGTTACTGCAAGTCTTACCCCAATCTGTGTTTATGTTGGAGATGAATGATGGGTTTGTAGCTGCCTGTGTTTCAGGCCGGGCTGAATGGAATGATTCTGCAGCACAACTATGTGTGTATTTTTTAAAAAAAAACCCGTTTTTATTTACTGCATGTGGCAGCAATTTCCTTCCTCGCAGAGCCCACTGCCCAGTTGTCAGGGCAGTGCAGCTGCCTGATTCCTCCCAGGCTGTGTGCACGGAGTGAGGGGATTTACTGAATTGTTCAATGTTGGCAAAATCCAGGCAAATGGTTTATTCCTACTGGTACCTGGCTCATTGTTGCAAGTTGAGTTTGATCTGCTTTCCCAAGTCTTCGGAGCTTGCTTTGGCTGATATTTGCACAAGCTTTCCTTGTTGTTAATCTTCAGGAAGATGCATTTGAATATAATTTCAGATATTTGCTGACGAGAGGTTCACACAGGGTGTGAGATCCCATTCCATCCGTCCTGTCATAGCTGGTTGGGAAGGAGCTGCCAGAAGAGCTGCCCACTGATTCCCGTGCAGGGAGAATAAGGTGCAGTTCATCATCACAGATAATTAGAAGTGTAGATGAACTTTTAGGTCCAGCTCTAAATTGAAAGCTGAGGAGAAAAATGATCCAGTGAATATAAATGAAGCTAGTGACAGACAGTGGGAAAGGACTCAAAGGAGCTCTGGGAAGCCTCTTGGAATGAAAATTAGGGATTTGAGTGTTTGCTCAGCAGAGGTAATATCTAATACCAGCTCAAACCTTGGAGGAAGGAAAGAAGTCCTATTGTAGGAAACACCCAAACAAGTGACTCACCATCTTTTGCAGGAGCCTAAAATTTTCTAGTAGATGGTTATCCATCTCTGTGGCAAATTGTAGCTTTCTGAAAATCAGCTTTTTTCTCTCAGTCCTGTTTCAGTTTCTTCAGCAGCAGCCCCAGACTCAGCTGACTCTGTGAAGGCAGGTATGGGAAAGACCCCGTAAGTGCTTCTGCTCCAGGCACAAAGAGCTCCTGTCTGATCTCCCAGCAGAGGGTCCCTGATAAACACCTTTGGAGGACATTCCTCTGTTGATCTAAAGTGACATATTTGAGTAAGGAATGTCAGAGGGGCTGCAGCAGCTTCCTTTTGATACTGCCTTTCACTTGAGTTTTAGTTTTGGTTTTGGTACACTTGGCCTGTTCCTTGGAGAAAGTGACACCCAGGGATCTCAGGTGACCTGAGAACCGGGTCTGGCTCCCCAGGACTGCCCAGGGGTTTGGTAGAAGTCCTGGAGCAGGTACAGCTGAGACAGCTCTGCCCTCCTGGCACCAGCACACTTAACCTTTTTGTTCAGCAGATTTCCCATCCTGTGTAGGTGGACAATGAATACAAATATGATGCAAATGATTTCCTTTGAAATATGAAGGCTCCCTGATTGAAAACACACTATCCAGGAACCTGGCTCTGTTCTGTTCCCACTGTACAGAATGTCCTTGTTCCCTTTGACTTCAGTGATTCCAGGATCAAACTCAAAGTTTCAATTAGGTTGAAAATAATTTTTTTGAACTCTGAAACTGAGTTACCAACTCAGTAAGGAAGGTACAACAGTACAGAGCAGAAAAAGCTGGGAGGTTTCAGGGTAGAAATTCAGAGGAAGGAAAAAATAGCATTGAAAGTCTTGCTTGAGAGTCCAGAGGTTTGTTAGAAAATCAGAGGCTGAGGTTGGTGGAGAAGGTTGTGGGACTTTTTTTGGATATAAGCAGGAGGAGATTTGATAAAATCCTAAATTACTGTGCCTGGGAGAATGCTGGAACTTCCATATCTTGGGTCTGATACACTCCAAAGTGTGAACTGGATCACTAAGCCACCTTCCCAACTACTGGGGATGTCATACCTTGGGGTTATTCACCCAGGGAGGAAATACCTTGAGTATCTGTCTTTGGATTCCATGTCTTACCTACATGCCTTCTCCCTTCATATACAGATTCTTCAAACAACATTTGTGTGTGTTATAGAACTGAAAATAGTCTGGGTGTACAGGGTTGGATAGTTCTTTCATGAGGCTATTTTTAAATCCATATTAGCAGTAAGTTTAGTTTAAAAAATCATATATATCTGTCAGTATGAGGGCTCTGCTCAGACTTCAGTTTTGGTAGGTGTTGTAGTTAATTTTTATTGAGAGAAATATACTTTTAAAATGATGGGAGGGCATTGCTCATTCCAATAAATATTTCCTAATTAAGACATTCTCGTGAGTGCCATCACCCAGCAAACAATCCTGAGGCTCTAGTGGGACCCTAAATGTGTGCAGGGCTCCCAGTCCTTGCAGTCCTGGAGGTAGAATTGGAATCTAGGTGAATTTAAAGGAGCGGCTTTGTTTGCATTAGGCATTCATCCATCTCTAGAGTAGAACTCAGTTGTTTTAACAGAATGTCTCAGGGTTAGCAACCAAGTATTGTATATTCTCAGCTCCTCATGCCAGGCCCTAAATGCATATTGTGGAGAAAAGGGAAAAAACACAACCATGAAACTCCACAGAACCAGTTTGGATAGGCCTTTTTATGGGTGTGCTTGAAAGCAAACCAGCCAGCAATAATGCCCAGCAAGCAATTCCGTGTAGGAAAAGGGCTGTAATACGGGGCTTTAACAGCAATGGAGAGGTTGTTGTTCTGTGTGGGCTGTCTCTGGAGTAGCCACTTTATGAAGGGTTTTGACTTCTATAAGGATTTCTGTGTAGATTTGCTGTAAAGTAGCTGAGGTCTCCTGGGCTCCTCTGCCTTGTCCTGCCCCAGAAATCTCATCTAACAGCACTGGTTTGGGAAAGGAGCCATAGGGGAAAGAAAGAACAGGCTCCCTTTGTAGCTAATAACTTCCTTTAATTGGTAATTAAGCTGCCTGCTACTTATAAATGTCAATAAAGGTCAAAATATTTAGAGGCAGAATCATTTTAGTGGCTTCCCTTTCTCATTGCATAAGCTGCCTGCTTGGACCACACACAGGCACGCTGGAGGATGGTTTGGATTTCAGAGCCCTCATCTTCCCACCAAATTCTTATATAAAGCAGCCCAGAAGGGCCAGAGCAGCTTTAGTCAATAGGAGGGAGGATGTGAACTGAGCCTGCTGGGTGAGCATTCCTCACATTTTGGAATAGCTCCGCAGGCACCGGGGCTGGAGCGTCGAGGGCTGACCAGATGGTGCACTCACTGACTCCCTCAGCCAGGGAAAGGGGTTGCATCTGATCCACGTGCAAAACCACTCGAGGAAAAGCTGCTGGTAACATGTTTAATACCCACTGCAGCTTGGAAATGGGAATTAGTGTAAATCCTGCTGTTTATGTTGAGCAGAGGAGAACACAGAGTGTTCTCTGGGGTTTGCCTGCAGCCCCTGAGACAACACGTACAAACACTTATTCTCACTGCATGGATTTGCTGATTTTGTGAGCAGATTCTTCCCACTGAAATGAATCAGTTTACAAGGGGGCAAGTGAGGGGACGTTTGGCTTTGAGGAGTGCAGAGAATGAATTCCCAGAGGGATCTTTGATCTTTTTATGGTGTTTTGTTTCTAAAGTGTGTGTGTGTCCTGCAGGGGATGGGCATTTGGAAATTGGAGCCATGGGGACCGGAGCTTTACACTTCACTGAATATAATTAGAATATTAGAATATGAATATATCCTCCTTTTAATGCTTTCCCAAAACATCCTCAAGAAGCTCAGAGCCTAATTTACCATTCCATGGGCTCTCCTTCCAGGCCAGGGTGTCTCTGGGAGGACCAGGCAGTGGTGCTTTGTTGCATCTGGAGTAGGAGTTGGGATCACCAGGCAGTGGAATCTGCCTGCCAGCCAAGTGGAATCCCCTGTTTCCTTGGGGCAGATGTGCCCACTGCTGCAGGGTGTGAGCCCTGTTACTGGGGAGCTGATAAAGCAGTGCTGCTTTTCCACAGGAATGGGATTAGGCCATAAAAACATCCAAGTTTTTATGGGAAGCAGGAGGCAGTCGTGCTGATGGGAATCCTGCTGCCTTCTTTGCTCCCTGTGTTGGCCCCAGATGTTTTCTGCAAAGATTTCAGGGAAGTGGCTGGGAAGAGCATCATTACGGATCCAAGGGGGGGCTTTCAAAAGCCAAAAATGCTCTCCAAAGTCAGGAGATTTTCTTAAAGACCATAAGCTTAAAGCAGAGAAGTTTGCTTTCAAAATTCATTGTTTCTTTTATGGTTTTGGGCCATTAGACTGTTTTACCTGTTTTCTTCTGAATTTTTATTCTATGATTGTGATGGTGAGAAACTGCTTATAAAAACCCTGGAAACAGAGCACTGAACATCAATTTCATGTCTTCAGAAGCTGCTCCTTTGCTGACATTATATATAGTAATCCCAGGAGAGCAACAGAACTGTTTGACCATCACACCAAAAAAATCATTGATCTTTTGATATTAAAGACACAAACATGAATTAAATAGTATTTTGAGACTTTTGAGATGAAGTTCATGTTGCTTCAGCTTTCATAAATGCACTCATCGTTCGACTGGGGGTGGTACTGTGTACAAGTCCATCCTAACAGCCAAATATATACAAATGAAGATAAACACTCAAGGAATTTGAACTTTCATTTTCATCTTAGAATTTCCCTGACATGATTAAGGTTTGTCCTGATCCTTCTAATCAAACCCTTCCCCAGTGGCAGCACAGCCCTGTGCCAGGAAGGATTTCTGTCTGTGCCTCCCTGTCTGCCCCAGCCCATCTCACTGTCCCACTTATCCCAGTTAATAGAATTTGCAGATTATTGGATGAGGAACAGAGGAATGGGAAGTGGGGCTTATTTCTTACATCATGATTCTTTGTAACTTCTGTTGTAGTTTAGAACTGGCTACTCAAAGGAGTTTCTTTTATCTGCATGGTGCAGCTACTCATTCCCTGGGCATCTTCTACCTGTACCAGGACAGTGGAGGATGGCAAAAAAGAAACCAGAAGAGGCAAAGGTGGGAATCTCCCTCAGATGTCACCAGTGCTACTGCCACCATGCCCGTCACCTGTCCTTCTCTGCGCAGTAGTTTAGAGGACACCCCAAAAGAGCTGGGATGCTCCAGGTGCCCATGTGGGAACCCCAGGAGCAGGGCATGGATTAGGCTCTTCCTTTGCCTGAGCCCATGTCCTTATCTTCCTGCAGGTTTTTGGGTAGCTCAGGCTGTGGTGGGCTGTGTGACAACCTGTGATCACTCCTTAGGAATTCTTTCCACTGTTCCTTTCTCTTCTAATTCACATGAACAGTAAATCACTGCTGTCACTTCCGTAGCCCCGTGCAGCAGTGACAGCTACAGACACCAACAAATGGTGCTGCACATTTTCCTTCTGGTTTCCCAGCACCAGGCCTATGATTTAGATCCTTCAGCCTCTCAACTACTCCACTGGGTGTCCTTTAATATTGCATTATATTACTCATGATGCATAGTCGATTCCATTGCTTCCATTTACTTTAGCAATGATAAATGATAGAAACTGTAGGAGAAGTTCATAAATTTTAAGTGCTTTGCAGGCAACTGTTACCCAGAGAAATTTTCAAACTGTGTCACTTTGGGTCGTGGAAAAATTGCTTCCAGAAGCCTGGTTAATGAGTTTTAAAACAGGGTAAAATGCATGAATTCTTTATGACTGAGAGGTATATTAGTGTCAGGATTTTCCCTTCTGTAGGAGTCGTCAATTCTGCGCAGTTAATATTTAAAAAGGATTACAAGAATTTAGGAAAAAAACACCCAAACTCCAGAAACTTGCAATTCAGCTTTTCTCACTGTAATGAGTTCCTAAGAACTTTGTGTTCAGCTGGAGGAGCAGGGTTGGAGCATCCTGGCCCAGACGATGCCTGTGTATGGAAAGCTGAGGCAGTTGTGTGTGGATTGTTGGGGTACTGGGAGTAACCCACACCTTGGTTGATACAGCACATCCCTGTTCCCTGTGTCTGGAGTCTCCCGGTGTGCAGCTCTTCCTTCTCCAGCAATGACTTGGCCAGCCTGTGTATCCCTGCTCCCTCTGGCCACTCCTTGGCCCTGGATTAGCCACACTGCGGGATGTAAATGTCTCCTGGCCTGCTGTGTCTGCTGCTGGGAGTGGTCAACAACAGCGGGAGGACAAAGAAAATTGGGAAGGACTTAAGGAAGCTTTACAGGATGCTGTTCTCCCTGTTTCCCACAAACAGGGAGGTAAAGCATTCTGTGAGAGGAGTATGGGATGTTGGCATTGCTACCCAAGTGGCGAACCTTTGGCATGGAACGTGCTCTGCCCAGGGATGTCCATTCTTGTTCAGCCCTGGCAGGAGGGGCCGCTCGTGCCCTGCCGGGCTCAGAGACCCGAAATCAGTCCTGGGGAAGTCAGATCTGCCCAACAGTGCCTGTTGGAGGGGATCGTGGCTTTAGACTGCCAGAGGGCAGGTGAGATGGGATGCTGGGAAGGAATTCTTTCCTGTGAGGGTATGGAGGAGTTGGGATGGCATTCCCAGAGAAGCTGTCGCTGCCCCATCCCTGGAAGTGCCCAAAGCCAGGTTGGAGCAACCTGGGCTAGTGGGAGGTGTCCCTGCCCATGGGGTGGAACGAGATGGGCTTTAAGGTCCCTTCNCACACTGCGGGATGTAAATGTCTCCTGGCCTGCTGTGTCTGCTGCTGGGAGTGGTCAACAACAGCGGGAGGACAAAGAAAATTGGGAAGGACTTAAGGAAGCTTTACAGGATGCTGTTCTCCCTGTTTCCCACAAACAGGGAGGTAAAGCATTCTGTGAGAGGAGTATGGGATGTTGGCATTGCTACCCAAGTGGCGAACCTTTGGCATGGAACGTGCTCTGCCCAGGGATGTCCATTCTTGTTCAGCCCTGGCAGGAGGGGCCGCTCGTGCCCTGCCGGGCTCAGAGACCCGAAATCAGTCCTGGGGAAGTCAGATCTGCCCAACAGTGCCTGTTGGAGGGGATCGTGGCTTTAGACTGCCAGAGGGCAGGTGAGATGGGATGCTGGGAAGGAATTCTTTCCTGTGAGGGTATGGAGGAGTTGGGATGGCATTCCCAGAGAAGCTGTCGCTGCCCCATCCCTGGAAGTGCCCAAAGCCAGGTTGGAGCAACCTGGGCTAGTGGGAGGTGTCCCTGCCCATGGGGTGGAACGAGATGGGCTTTAAGGTCCCTTCCAACCCAAACCATTCCATGTGTCCGTGATTCCACGATCGCGGGTGGCTCGGAGGAGCGAGGAGGGGCAGCGGCCGCACGATGGCAGCGTGGGATCGGCGCTGCGGGGAACGGGAGCGTCCCGGGGGAACGGGGGAAACGGGACCGTCCTGGGGCCGGGGGAACCGCTGGGTGCTCGGAGTTTGGGAATAGCCGGGAGCATCCCTGGGCCGGGGGAACGGCTGGATCCTCGGGGCTGGGAATAGCCGGGAGCATCCCTGGACCAGGGGAACCGCTGGATCCTCGGGGTTGGGAATAGCCGCGAGCATCCCTGGGCCGAGGGAGCCGCGGGATGCTCGGGGTTGGGAGTAGCCGGGAGCAACCCTGGACCGGGGGAACCGCTGGATGCTCGGGGTTGGGAATAGCCGGGAGCAACCCTGGACCGGGGGAACCGCTGGATGCTCGGGGTTGGGAATAGCCGCGAGCATCCCTTCCCGGAGCGGCCGCAGCTCGGCACGAAAGGCCGCTGTGCGGGATAATCCTCAGCCTCGTGTGCTCCCGCTGCGAGCGGCCGCTGCGGCGGGCGGGGTGATTTTAAATTAGGCTTTGGCATTTGGCTTTCCTGTGCTCTGTAGTTTCCCTGTCCCCGCAGCCCGGCATTTGCGGCGGTGGGGGAAGAGCTGGAAGCCCAGGTGGTGAAACAGGACCCAAGAAGAGGCTCGGGGTTTGACAGAGCCCCCAGTGCAGGGCGCACAGAGACCTGGGCAGGCTGGCAGGCGAACCCCCGGTAAGAGCCCACCCTTCAAAGCCGTGCCTGTGAAAGCACGTGGGTGACGGGCAGTGAGGACGATCTTTGGAAGTTTCTAGCAAAAATAACACATAACCGCTAATATCAATCAGATCCGTCTGGAGGAGCTGCACAAGCACATCCATGGAGACTTCCCTCTGTTCCCTGCAAACTGTGCTTACATTATTATATACATGGGCCCTATTGTGCATTGTAGGGGATGGGCTCTCTCAAATGCCAGCGTCTTATGGCTTTCATTTGTTCCCAGACCTCCCACCAAGTGGCTGCTGATTGAAAACCTTTTTACTCTCCTGCCAGGTTTAGCAAAAAGGGCTTGGTGTACTCAGGGCCTTTGATCTATCTGGGATGAACATTTTCATTGAAAGAGGTGGATGAGTCATTCTATATTTGTCACGGAGCTATCTTGGAATACCTTTGGGTTTGCCTTTTCAAGTTCCTTTATGGTTTTTTTTCTTTCTTTTTTT